>CM056049.1:500730098-501119996 GCA_029574335.1 Rana kukunoris | reverse complement strand
TCGGCTCGGAATATGGCATATTCGAGTATTCGCGATATATTCCGAATTTCGCGGTGAATATTCGCTATTTCGAATATTCGTATTTTTTCAATTTTTTTTTTTAGAACAGATCACATCTAGAGATCCCCATCGACGTGTAAAAGCATTGCTGGTATGATTAGAGACCTTGGGCCGAGTAGCTGCAGCGATCCTTTTATATTGCCGAAAAATCGCAATGCGATTATTCGGCAATAGCGATATCGCGGCGATTATTTTCTCCGCCCTATCCTTCCGCCTCAGAGCGATTATTTCAGTTTCATTTTTAAAACAGATCACATCCTAGTGATCTCCTTCGACGTCTAAAAGCATTGCTGTTATGATTAGAGACCTTGGTCCGAGTAGCTGAAGCGATCTTTTTATATTGCCGAATATTCGCAATGCGAATATTCGGCAATCGGAATATTGCGCGATTATTTACTCCGCCCTTTTGCATCAGAGCCAATCAGAGTTCTCCTTCCACACTCGTCATAGGTTAGCAACCAATAGGAACCTGCCTGCACGGGCATTATATAAGGTCACTCCCAGCAGCATTTCATTGCAGATTCAGAAGTTGGCTTGATAGTGTGGAGACTGTGTCTGTGTTGCTGTTATCTTGCTGGTATCTTGCATCTTGCATCATCAGCATTGTGCTTCATCGTTGCTATTTGCTACTTAGTGATTTCAGTGGATATTTTCCAGTTTATAAACTGCTTTTTTCAAAGCAATACACCCAAGAGCTTTTTTAAAAGCTAAGTTTTGTGCTGTCTTGTTCAGCTTGTGTTACTGTAGTATCTTGCAGCTTAGCTTTTGATTGCTTCTTATTGATTTAAGTGCATATTTTCCTGATTAGCTTTTGCTAATTTTCAAAACAAAAGGCCCAAGAGCTTTTGTAAAAGCAAAGTTTTGTGTTGTTCAGTTTAGTTTGATTTCTGTATAGTAAGTGTACATACTGTTAGTGTACATTTATTTCAGCTAGCTTACTTTAGTGTGTGTTTAGTTTCTGTGTTTAAAAAAAAAAAAAAAAAAAAGTTATTAGTTAGTGTTTCTTTAGTGAATTTTTTTTTGTAGTTGTAGTCCTTGTCAGTTAGTGTGTAAAAAAAAAAAAAAAATTAGCTTTAGTTTATAGTATATACGTTTGTGTTTTCAAAGCAAAAGCCCAAGAGCTTTTGTAAAAGCGAAGTTTTGTGTTGTTCAGTTTAGTTTGATTTCTGTATAATAAGTGTAATACTGTTAGTGTCATTTATTTCAGATAGCTTACTTTAGTGTGTGTGTAGCCCTGTTGTTGATTTCAGCTCCTTTAAGAGAAAAGATATTGCAGCTGCAGGTGGAGCCGGAGAGCACAGCTTTGTGGGGATTGTAGACACAGCCACTGAGGAATTACAAATGAAAATGGATACTTAGACTACAGTTCCCAGAGTGCTACAGGAGAAAGAAGGAAGTGAACTCTGGGGCAAGGGTTGCTGGCCTCAGTCTGGTGTGAGGAGACAGGGAGAACAGACTGCTGTTGCTGGGGTGTGCCGCCTGTTTGTGGAGAGACTGTGCTGACTTGTCACACGTGCCTTCCTGAAGTGACATCTGCTACACAGGGTAAACAGCTGTTTGTTCCTGGCTGGAAGAGGATCCTCTGGGGCTGTGAGTAAGGTGCCACCCTGCTGAGAGGACACTGCGTGCGGGGACTCGGCCCGGACGGATGCCAAATTTGATGACCAGAACCCCTGATGACATCAGACTTCAGCTCCTATATACAGCTCTTCATCGCAGAAGATAATTGCTGACATCCCTGCCGGCTACAGACGGACATCTCCCTCCGTGGATGGGTGAGAGGCCTCCGGCCCGTTGTCATTAACCATACACACAGATTTTCACCGTTCATATTGGGCCCCAACGTTGGCTAGCTGAAGAAACTACCACTGGCCAGTGGGTTAGGAACCCGGTACATTGGGACTAAGTTTTATATATAAGTTCACAGTTAGAATAACCGCATTTATCGTTCATCACTGTTATGCTGGTGTCTCATATGCAGTCTCTGTGTTATGCTGTGTAGAGATAAATGTTGATGTTGTATATTGCTATTCAGATTATTCTATATACAGTAAATAGTTATTTAAACTCTCACAAGGTGTGCTGGTGTGCTGTGGATTCATTGTTTGTGGTGTGTCACAGAGGTAAAACAGAAGACCCGATCATCCAGCGGCTCCTTCGGGGGTGAGCGCTACACGTGGGGGGCTCGTCCGGGATCTTTTCTGATACCTCTCGCAAAGTGATAACCACACAAACGAGCCAGCAATGGATCCAAACACAGCAGCAGAGTGGTGCGAGGAACAAAATGGCCAATTAGGGCTGAGTGTAGTAATGGACATTCCTGCTGACAAATGGACAGAGGAACAGATCCGTCAAGCAGTAACTACACTAGCACCTGACCAGAAAGTGTTTGTAATAGACACAAAAATAGATCAAGAAATCTCCCATACCTATGCCCTACTAGAATGGAAGAAAGGAGTCCCAACTGCTTCCAGGGTGATAGCATCCAGCTAACGGGAGAAGTTAAAGCACGGTTACTCCCTCTAGTCACCTCAGCAAGTTGTTTGGAGGGACCAAGCCAGACCATGTCAGACACAGTGGAAGTAACTACCACTTCTGTGCCAACCACTAACTACCCCCCAGCTTCCTTCTTCATGGACATAGGAAAACTGGTAGAGAGCGTTATAAAAATTTCCTCGCCCTCTGTGAACTATGGCTACAGGAAGTTGAGAATCTTTTCTGGAGTGCAGCCTGTACCTCCTGGAGAAGAAGAGTATGAAACCTGGATGGAACAGGCTATGCAAGCACTGGAAGAATGGGATGTTCCAGAGGCTCAAAAGAAACAGCGCATTACTGAAAGTCTGAAAGGCGTTGCAACAGAAGCCATCCGAAATTTGAAATTCAGTCAGGAGTCTTGTACAGCATATGACTATCTTCGCATGTTGCAAGATGAGTTTGGGCGCACAGAGAAAGGTACAGATTTAATCTTCCTCTTTGAACACATGTTTCAACGGGAAAATGAGCAGCTTTCCGAGTATATTCGACGACTAAACAAAATGCTATACCAGATTGTACTAAAGAAAGGAATAGAGCCCAGGGATATGGATCAAGTAAGAATGAAACAGATCCTGAGAGGCGCTCTGAGTTCTGACCCTATCTGGATCCAGTTGAAAACTTTACAAGGAGGTACCTCTTTGCGATACTCTGATCTCATTAAGATGGTAAGGGAGGAAGAGGCTATCCTAGAGGAGAAAAAGAAGGGCTCAGGATTTTCATTTCCTACTGAGGTTCGAACGCTCAATGTGTCGAATGGGAATTCAGAAATAGAGCAATTAAAGGCGCAAGTTTCCCAGCTGACGCAAATGCTAACCCTATTGTCTGCAGGTGTCAAGTCGCCCTTGAAAAAGTCACGTCAGAACCAGTTCCTGATTCTACCACTCAGGTGGTGACTATCAAGAAACCGTCAAACATCTGCTATAACTGTGGAGGAGTGGGTCATTACCGAAGTACCTGTCCGAGCCCATCGAATTCAAGAGGAAGTTATCTACCGGCGGGAAACTACAGAGGGCCCCAGTGAGGGAGCAAACTGGGTGCCCAACTACTGAAGACTGCTCTGATTCCCAGGATACCAATAAGAGGCCCAAGTCTTTACCCAGAGCCCCCCTGCTACGACAAAAAGATCCCCTCCCTTGGTGTCTGGTCCTGTGTCACAGGGAAGCAATGCACACCCACAACCTAAACCCCAGTTAGGGGGAAGGAAAACAACCACCACGAGCTAGGAAGAAGGCTAGAGTGCAGCCGACTGGGTCTATGCCTTCTACTACTCCGAAGAAGTTCCCTGACAAGTTGATAGGTCCTTCACCCATTATCCCAGTTCAAGTAGAAGGGGTTTACACGAAGGCTCTCCTCTATTCAGGTGCTCAAGTAACACTGATTTACCGGGACTTCTACCAGAAGCATTTGAAGCATCTACCCCTGATGGAGTTAGAGGATCTCGAAATCTGGGGTATTGGGACTCAGAAGCTTCCATATGATGGGTGTCTACAAGTGAAGCTGGAGTTCAGTTCGGCAACTGTTGGGCAACCAGGGGTCTGTGACGCCTTGGCCATTGTATGTCCCCGCCCACCAGGAGCTAATCGGAGTTCTATAATAGTGGGGACAAATACTGACTTGGTGAGACGCCTTATAACTCCATTAGTGACGGAAGAGAGTTCTACTTCTGAGGAGATGCACCCGATGTTGCGGCCAATCTACCAGCGGATTATACAAGAACAGAGGGCCCCTGCAGAAGTGGGACGGCTTTGGAGATTAGAAAGAGCGGAGAAGGTCTTACAGCCAGGAGAAATGACTAGTTTCCGGGCCTCAGTCAAGTTGAATTGGTCACAACCAGGCCCCTATGTGGTCCTGGAAACTGATCCCAGAAATGTGAAGAGATCTGGAGTGGAATTGGTGCCGGAGATAATATCCACCAGAGCCCTACAGCGGGCCCGTGGGAGAGTCTCTGTAAGTGTATGCAATGTGTCAGACTACCCAGTGACCTTGAAGGCACGGATGCCGATTGGACAAGTGGCCACTGCCACACCCCTCTCACCCACTGAATTGGTGGGGGGAGTAGACAGAGAGATCCCAGCTGAACGGTTCTATCCTAAAGACGCTCCAATCTCGCCTGAGTGGAAGAAGCGAATTCAATCTCAACTCCTCAAGTGGCAGGATTTGTTCTCCAAGGATGAGTTTGATGTGGGATGTGCTAAGAGCACTCGACACCGCATTCGCCTCCAAGATGACAAGCCCTTTCGAGAAAGGTCACGGCGAGTCCCATTGGGAGATCTAGATGACCTAAGGGAACAACTGGCTGAATTGAAAAGGACCAGGATAATCCAAGAATCCAGGAGTCCTTATGCCTCACCCATTGTGGTAGTTCGCAAGAAAAACGG
The DNA here is from genome assembly GCA_029574335.1 of Rana kukunoris. Lineage (NCBI taxonomy): Eukaryota > Metazoa > Chordata > Amphibia > Anura > Ranidae > Rana > Rana kukunoris. Next base: position 501,115,023 of record CM056049.1, on the reverse strand, counting down.
TTCCATCCGTTTGTGCATAGACTACCGCACACTCAACCAAAGAACCATTCCCGACCAATACACTACTCCTCGAATAGAAGATGCCTTACAGTGTCTGTCTGGAGCAAAGTGGTTTAGTGTACTTGACCTGCGAAGTGGGTATCACCAGATACCCATGCATCCTGAAGATAAAGAGAAGACTGCTTTCATCTGTCCACTGGGATTCTTTGAGTTTAATAGAATGCCCCAAGGCCTCACAGGAGCCCCAGCAACTTTCCAACGACTAATGGAAAAGACGGTGGGAGACATGAACCTGATTGAGGTACTAGTGTATCTGGATGACCTAATAGTCTTCGGAAGAACACTGGAAGAACATGAGCAGCGGTTGGAAAAGGTCTTGAAGCGGCTGCATGAAGAAGGATTGAAACTTTCCTTGGAGAAGTGTCAATTCTGTCTGCCTTCAGTCACGTACCTGGGACATGTTGTTTCAGCAGAAGGCATATCAACTGATCCTAAGAAGTTGGAAGCTGTATGGCTTCATGGCCGAGACCTCGTAATATTACTGAACTCCGGTCCTTCCTGGGATTCTGCTCATACTATAGAAGGTTCGTAGAGGGGTTTGCCAAGATAGCTCAGCCTCTGAACAAACTTCTAAGAATGGAAGGAGCAGAAGATGAATCAATGCCCTTTGAGCCGGGTTCATCAGCCCACGGGCCTAGGAAGCCTCGTGAATCAATCCAGGAGGAATGGACCGACCAATGTGAAAGAGCTTTCCTCCAATTGAAAGGAAGTCTAACACAGGCTCCTGTCCTTGCCTACGCTGATCCTGCCAAGCCTTATGAACTACATGTGGATGCTAGCAGAGAAGGGCTAGGAGGAGTACTATACCAGGAATATAATGGCCTCCTGAGACCGGTGGCATATGTGAGTCGGGGTCTCACCCCTTCTGAGAAGAATTATCCCACTCACAAGTTGGAGTTCCTGGCCTTGAAGTGGACAGTGGTGGACAAACTAAAAGACTACCTGTACGGGGCCAATTTCGTGGTCAGAACCGACAACAATCCACTCACTTACATTCTCACTACGGCAAAACTGGATGCCACTGGGCACAGGTGGTTGGCTGCCCTGTCAGGATTCCGCTTCAGCCTCAAATATCGCCCTGGGGTCAATAACCAAGACGCGGATGCCTTGTCCAGAAGACCCTATAGCACAGGGGTCCCAGAAACAGAGTGGACTCATTTGACTCCAGATGGAGTTCAAGCCCTATGCCAAGGGGTGGAATACCGAACCAAAGGAGTGATTGGAGCAGAGGCCATAGGAGTCATGGCTGCCGGTGTCCCTAAAATGTATTGTAACCCTACACAGCTGAGGAGTGAGGGCCTGCCTACTTTCACGAAGAAGGACCTGAGAGTAGATCAGGCTGAAGATCCTTTGATTGGGTTAACTCTAAGAGCAATGAAAGCGGGTCAAAGAGGGCTCCTACTAACTGATTCACCAAAAGAGGCTCCTCTGGTCCACAAAGAGTGGGAACGGTTGAAACTGCTAGACGGGGTGGTCTACCGAAGGGGCCCCTCGGATGACTTGGAAGAAAAGCAGCAGTTGTTCCTCCCAGAGAAGCATAGAGAAAATGTACTGAGAGCTTTGCATGATGACCATGGTCACTTAGGATCAGAAAGAACTTTCAAACTGGTCCAAGACAGATTCTATTGGCCCTGCATGAGATCTGAAGTTGAAAGCTACTGCCATTCCTGTCTAAGATGTATCCAGAGGAAAACTTTACCTTCGAGGAATGCTCCAATGAGCCATCTACAGAGTCAAGGACCCATGGACCTGGTGTGCATTGACTTCCTGTGCCTAGAACCTGACACTAGTGGACAGGGAAACATCTTGGTGGTGACAGATCACTTTACCCGTTATGCTCAAGCTTTTCCAACCAAAGATCAACGTGCTCCTACTGTAGCCAAAGTCCTAGTAGAAAAGTTCTTCATTCATTATGGTCTACCTCAGAGGATCCATTCTGATCAAGGCAGAGACTTTGAAAGTCGACTCATCAGGCAGCTCTTGGATCTATTGGGGATTCAGAAGTCGAGGACCTCCCCCTATCACCCCCAGGGTGATGCACAACCGGAGAGATTCAATCGTACTCTACTCAACATGTTGGGAACACTGTTGACCAGGGAGAAACAGCACTGGAGTCGGCATATCTCTACCATTGTGCATGCTTACAATAGCACAGAAAGTGATGCTACCGGATACTCACCGTACCGCCTCATGTTTGGAAGAGAAGCCCGATTGCCAGTAGATTTAGCTTTTGGCCTCTCCCTTGACCAGACGTCTATTGCGTCTCATCAGGGCTATGTGGATAGACTCAGGAAGAACCTGGCTTCTGCATTTGAGAAGGCCCGTTCGACCTCTGAGGGTAGAGAAGAAGAAACAAACAAAACTATGACCTGAGGGTTCGGGTACAGGACCTACAGCCAGATGATCGAGTTTTGTTGAGAAATTTGGGTGCGTCTGCAAGACACAAGCTAGCTGATAGATGGAGTTCTCAGATCTACATTGTCTGTAAACAATTACCTGGCCTGCCAGTGTACCAGATTCGACCAGAGGGAAAGACCGGGCCACTGAAGAATTGGCATCGGAATCATCTCCTACCTCTGAATGAAGCTGTGCGGGTACCAGATAGAGATGAGTCTCCTTCACCCATTCCATCCACTTCCCGTCAAGCACCTGTTACCCGGTCACAACAGCCACCTTCTACAAGAGAAAGTGAGGACGACAGCGATGAGGAAGATGTGTGTCCGAGTTGGATGTGGCCATCTGAACCTATGGATGTCCATCCAACTATTATGGCTCCTGAGCAGGACTTGAGCAATTTGAGACCGGATGCCCCTGAATTTGTGCCTCAAGCAAACGAGGATATGCCCATGGAAGATAATTCTGTACCTTCTCAAGTGGAAAGTCTCTTGCCAGAAACCTCAGTGCTAGAGGATACTCTTGTTCAGCCAGTCGAAGAGGAAACTGAATCCTCTCAGCCAACACTTCAAGTAGAAGGGGACTCCGCAGATGAGGGCCCATCATGGCTTTTAGAATCAAGGTCCAAACGACCAGTGCGACCCCCTCAGAGACTCACTTATGACTCACCAGGGAATAGCACAGAGGAAGCTGTAACTACTGTGCGAAGATCACCCGAGGTGTCCACCTTGACCACAGAAGTATCAAAGGACTTGTGTCCAACTCAGGCCATCAGCACACCTTGGTGGAGTGTCCCTCTACCCACCCCACTTGCTAGACGCTGTCATAAACTGCATCTATCTGCACGCAGTAAAGGTATTCAAGTAGTTTAGTATAAACTTTATATGTGCCTTTATATTGTATATGCTGTCTGTAGAACCTACAAACGCAGTTTACCCTTTGGAGGGACCCAAAGACTTTAAGTAGGGGGAGAATGTAGCCCTGTTGTTGATTTCAGCTCCTTTAAGAGAAAAGATATTGCTGCTGCAGGTGGAGCCGGAGAGCACAGCTTTGTGGGGATTGTAGACACAGCCACTGAGGAATTACAAATGAAAATGGATACTTAGACTACAGTTCCCAGAGTGCTACAGGAGAAAGAAGGAAGTGAACTCTGGGGCAAGAGGTTGCTGGCCTCAGTCTGGTGTGAGGAGACAGGGAGAACAGACTGCTGTTGCTGGGGTGTGCCGCCTGTTTGTGGAGAGACTGTGCTGACTTGTCACACGTGCCTTCCTGAAGTGACATCTGCTACACAGGGTAAACGGCTGTTTGTTCCTGGCTGGAAGAGGATCCTCTGGGGCTGTGAGTAAGGTACCACCCTGCTGAGATGACACTGCGGGCGGCGACTCGGCCCGGACGGACGCCAAATTTGATGACCAGAACCCCTGATGACATCAGACTTCAGCTCCTATATACAGCTCTTCATCGCAGAAGATAATTGCTGACATCCCTGCCGGCTACAGACGGACATCTCCCTCCGTGGATGGGTGAGAGGCCTCCGGCCCGTTGTCATTAACCATACACACAGATTTTCACCGTTCATATTGGGCCCCAACGTTGGCTAGCTGAAGAAACTACCACTGGCCAGTGGGTTAGGTACCCGGGTACATTGGGACTAAGTTTATATATAAGTTCACAGTTAGAATAACTGCATTTATCGTTCATCACTGTTATGCTGGTGTCTCATATGCAGTCTCTGTGTTATGCTGTGTAGAGATAAATGTTGATGTTGTATATTGCTATTCAGATTATTCTATATACAGTAAATAGTTATTTAAACTCTCACAAGGTGTGCTGGTGTGCTGTGGATTCATTGTTTGTGGTGTGTCACAGAGGTAAAACAGAAGACCCGATCATCCAGCGGCTCCTTCGGGGGTGAGCGCTACACGTGTTTAGTGTCTGTGTTAAAAAAAAAAAAAAAAAAGTTATTAGTTAGTGTTTCTTTAGTGAATTTTTTTTCTGTAGTTGTAGTCCTTGTCAGTTAGTGTGTAAAAAAAAAAAAAAAAAAAATTAGCTTTAGTTTATAGTCATATACGTTTGTGTAAGCAGTTAGTGTTTGTTTAGTGCATTTTTTATTTTTTGTGTAGTCCTTGTCTTTGGTGTACTAGTTTTATTAAAGTTTAGTAGCTGTCTGCGTACGTCTTTGTCTGCGTGCCTGTCTTTTAAAAAAACACAAAAAAACATTTTCCACACATTTCCCCCCCCCAATAAAGTTTACCCCCCCCACACACATCAGCAATCATGAGCGGCATCCGTGGCCGTGGCAGCAGGAGTAGGGGAGTTACTCCCAGTGCTGGGTCGCTGCCAGCACGGGGTACCTCTCGTGCCCCTACAAGTGGTAGAGGATCGGGTGGAAGGGGACTCCGCCTTATGCGGGATTTTTTTACATCGGGCAGCGGCCCGATATTGCCATCTCAGGCTCAAGTAGTGGTGGACTACATGGGGCACAGCAGTGCCACTGAGTCGTCGGTCCCGACTCCCAGTAGTTCCACCATTACACCGGTGCCTGTAGTACCCCCCCCCCCCCAGCCCCCAAGAGTCCAGCATCTTACTGTTCGACAGCGACAGTGAGAGGGATCTCTTGGGGGAGGCCATGCATTGGGCAGACCTCCAGCTCTGTCCTGATGCTCAGGACCTTTTTGAAGGGATGGACGAGGAGGATGGGATACCTGCTGTCAGTATCCCAGAGACATCCCTTCAAAGTGGTGCTGCTGTTTTGGTGCAGGAAACAGCAGCACCTAGTCAGACCCAGGCGTGGGTGAGGGGACAGCGGGGCCAGGCTATCGGCTCCATGTCAGCTGGTTCCCTCAGACCACAACATCGCAGCCCTTGGTCTGACATCTCTGGGGGCGATGAGGAGGGTGACCCATCATGGTTGCCATCTGGCTCGTCGGCTCACTGCGTCAGTGACGACGGGGAAGGTAGGCACCCTGGGGAAACGGTGCGCCAGGTCACCACCAGGGAGACCAGCGTCAGGGTCTCCACTGGACATGGCAGCAGGAGGTGTCAGCAGCAGCAGCAGCAGCAGGCAGCTCCACCTGTGCGCACCGAGTCCCAGCAGGTGCAAGTCAGCGTCATACCATCTGACGGGAGGGTGGCGCTGAAGTCACCTGTCTGGGCCTACTTCACCCTGGTGGCAGACAACCCTCTAGTGGCCATCTGCCGGATCTGTTCAGTCAGGGTGAAGAGAGGGAAGCATTTGGCTCGGGTGGGTACCACAGCCCTGAACCAGCACCTGAGGATAAACCACTGGCGGGTGCATGACGAGATGAAGCGTGGTGGTGGTAGCAGCGCCCCCACCACAAGTGAGCAGGGTACAGCAGCCCCTGCCACAGCTTCATCTCTTCCCAGCAGGTCATGCCCCCCCGCTCCCTCTAGTAGTGGTACTGGTACCGGCACCCAGACCTCTACTTTGACAGCAACCTCCGCGTCTGTGTCCCGCACTGCCGTCCGGCGCCAGACGATGATTTCAGACGCCTTTGAACGCAACACTCCCTTCCCCACCGGAGACCGACGTGTGCGTTCCCTCAATGGGCTCCTGGCAAGGGTTATTGCCCAACATCTTCTGCCCTTCAACATCGTGGACAGCAACCCCTTCAGGCAGATGTTGGAGCAGGCCCAACCCCAATGGCGTGTCCCCAGCCGCCATTTCTTTGCCAGGACTGGTGTCCCTGCCCTACACCAGCACATTGTGAAGAATGTAACCCTGTCGCTGGATCACGCTGTCAGCGACAGGGTGCATCTGACAATGGATGGCTGGACCAGCAGGCATGGGCAGGGGCACTACATAAGTTTCACTGCCCATTGGGTTTCCCTCCAAGGCGCTGGGGAGGGATCGGCGGCAACAGATTTGGTGGTGCCGCCCCGGGGTGTCCAGGGGAGAAGTGCTGGTCTCCGTCAAGCCTCTGTCTCCGCAGCTGCTGAGCCTCCCAGCAAGCCCCCCGTAGCTACTCAGGTGTGGTGCATGTGCGCTGTCAGGCCGTGCTCCAGCTTGTTAGCTTAGGGGACCGGAGACACACTGGACAAGAAGTGCTGACCGCACTTCAGGCTCAGGTCCAGAAGTGGCTGACACCCCGAAGGCTCCAGGCAGGTATAGTTGTCTGTGATAACGGCAGCAACCTACTCTCCGCCCTTCAGGCTGGCAGTCTGACCCACGTGCCCTGTCTGGCACATGTCCTCAACCTAGTGGTGCAGAAGTTCATGCGCACCTACCCCGGGTTGAGTGACATTGTGCCAACGGTGCGTAGGATTGCCAGCCACTTCAGGCGCTCCCCAACCGCTACCGCGTCCCTGTCCAAGTGGCAGCGGGTCAACAGGCTGCCCCCTCACAGGCTGATTGTGGACAGTGTGACGCGGTGGAACTCCACCCTCCACATGCTGGAGAGGTTGTGGGAGCAGCGAAGGGCGGTGAGGCAGTACCTGCTGGAGCAACCCACTGCCGGGCCAGCACCAACACTCCCGTACATCACCTGTGCGGAGTGGGGGCAGATACACCAGGTCTGCCAGGTGTTGGGCCCTTTTGAGCAGGCGACCAAGATGGTCAGCAGGGAGCATGTCGGCCTCAATGACGTGCTCCCTATAGTGTTCGTGCTGGAGAGCCGACACTAGATCGCCTGCTCGAAGCTGGGAAGAGTGCCTTGGTGGAGCAGGAGGAGGCAGCACTGCTCCACCGAGACCAGGGCCAGGACGAGGAGGAGGAGGAGGAGGAGGAGGAGGAGGAGGAGGATGATGATGAGGAGGTTGCTGGTGTCGTCCTGGAGTCAGGGCCTGGTCAGGAGGGAGAGCCGGTGTTGGGGGCACCGATAGTCCGGGGGTTGGGCATCTCTGAGCGTGAGCAGCAGCGCCTCAGGGATGAAGCGTCTGACCTCATTGACCTGGGCAGCAGTGAGGAGTCACAGCGGGCTGCGCTCTTCCCCATGGCTGCCCACATGCTGAGATGCCTCAGGAGGGACCCCCGGGTTAAGACCATCAAGGACAGGGATGATTATTGGATGGCCACCCTTTTGGATCCCAGGTGCAAGGGGAAAGTGGAGCAGTTCATCCCAGCCAGCTGGAGGCAGCGCCGGATGGAGGAACTGCAGGCAGGCATTGTCAGCCGGTTGGAGCAGGCAACTCCCCGGCCTCCAGTTGCCCCCCCTCATCTCACCCAGCAGGTGGCTGCACCCAGCAGCAGCCGAGCAGGGGACCTAATGGAAGAGATGAGGATGTTCTTCCAATCAGAGCGACCCAGTACCAGCAGCAGCAGAAGCAGTCACCACCAGCGGCTGGCCCACATGGTGGCAGATTACATGGCGTCCGCCGGTGCTTCTGAGAGTATGAATACCGACGACCCCATGGAGTACTGGGTTGCCAGATTGGACACCTGCCGCGAGCTCGCTCAGTATGCGCTGGAGCTATTGTCTTGCCCCCCCTCCAGCGTACTATCTGAGTGGACATTCAGCTCGGCAGGTGGGGTGGTCACGGACAAGAGGACCCGTCTGTCCACAGACTCCGTGGACAGACTCACATTCATAAAGATGAATGAGTCCTGGATCGGCGGTGACTTTCTGGCACCCGCCGTCGGTTCAGGGCGCTGAAGGGTCCCTTGTCATGCATTCCCTGATCTATTTACAGTGCTGAAACAAATTATTTGAACACCTGAGAAAATCAATGTAAATATTTGGTAGAGTAGGCTTTGTTTGCAATTACAGCGGTCAAACCTTTCTTGTAGTTTTTCACCAGCTTTGCACACACTGGAGGAGGGATATTTGACCCACTCCTCCACACAGATCTTCTCTACATCAGTCAGGTTTCTGGGCTATCGCTGAGAAAAACGGAGTTTGAGCTCCCTCCAAAGATTCTCTATTGGGTTTAGGTCTGGAGACTGGCTAGGCCACGCCAGAACCTTGATATGCTCCTTACAGAGCCACTCCTTGGTTGTGTGCTTTGGGTCATTGTCATGTTGGAAGACCCAGCCTCGACCCATCTTCAAAGCTCTAACTGAGGGAAGGAGGTTGTTGCCCAAAATCTCGCAATACATGGCCCCGGACATCCTCTCCTTAATATAGTGCAGTCACCCTGTCCCATGTGCAGAAAAAAAAACAAACAAAGCATGATGCTACCACCCCCATGCTTCACAGTAGGGATGGCGTTCTTGGCATGGTACTCATCATTCTTCTTCCTCCGAACACGGTTAGTGGAATTATGACCAAAAAGTTATATTATGGTCTCATCTGACCACATGACTTTCTCCCATGAGTCCTCTGGATCAGTCAAGACACCTATGTCACAAGTTATTTGCCACTCTATACTACTATTACCACTGCTGCTGCTGCTGTTCATGGCACCTCTTTCCCGAGTGATTTGACACTATATTGTCTACTGTTACTAATACTGCTGCTGCTCACGACACCTATGTCACTAGTTATTTGACACTATTGACTACTATGGTCACTATTGATGCTGTAAAGTCCTGCCCACGTGTTTAGATGCTATCTAGTAATATTACCAATACTGCTTGTAAATGCTGCCTGTGTGATAGTTAGTTAAGTGGTCTTGCATAGCAAGAGCACTTATTGTTATCTCACAAATATATTATTCTTATTATAGCCAAATTTTAAACGGTATCTCCGCCCACAGTTTTTACACTACATTCACTGTGAGATTTCTAGTTTTTAAGATAGAACAATTTGAAGGACAATTATTAAAAAATAAATCCAGGATCTGAGAATCTGCCAAGAGTGTGTTTGCATTTGTTTACATTGGTTTCCTTGGAGGCGCTGAGGTAATTAAAAGTCTTCACAGCTGTAAGGGGATTATATAGCTCCTCCCACACAGTTGTGAGGTGTTTTCTGTGAGGTAAATACCTTCATACACACAGCTGTGAGGTAGTTGTGAGGTGTTTTCTGTGAGGTAAATAGCTTCATTTAAAGGACAAGTATTCAAAAAACATTCCTCAATTTCTGTTGTGTTTAGAGAGAGCCTGCAAACCCAAAAATTGGTTTCCTAGGAAACGCTAAAGAGTTTAATAACACCTCACAAACAGTTCTTTCCTATGTTAAACTTCCAGCTGTTGTAAAACTACAGTTACCATCATGCCTCTGCCTGAGGGAGTCATGCTGGTAACTGTCATTCTTGCAATGCCTCATTGGACTTGTAGTTTTGCAACAGCTGGAGGGCCGCCAGTTTGAGATGCCTGGTAGAGTGTGTTTGCATATGTTTTAAATTGGTTTCCTAGGAGACGCTGAGGTAAAATCCTTCATACACACATCTGTGAGGGCTTTCTATAGCTCCTCCCACACACTGTGAGGAGATATGGCTAAGTTTTTTTTTGACTATGCGTAACTTCTGCATGCTCTGCATATAGCAACCATGCATAGCAACCAGTCCATAGCAACCGGTCCATGGCAAACAGTCCCTAGCAACCAGTCCCTAGCAACAAGTCCATAGCAACTGTCCATGCCAACCCTCCATAGCAACCACTCCATAGCAACCCTCCATAGCAACCCTCCATAGCAACCCTCCATAGCAACCACTCCATAGCAACTGTCTATAGCAACCAGTCCATAGCCATCAGTCCATAGCAACCCTCCATAGCATCCAGTTTTTGATGGGGCTAATAGCATGGTGCAGTTTTGATTAGGGGTGTTGAAAATAATCGTCGAATCGATGCATCGCAATTATACCCTGGACGATTCTGCATCGATTTGGTATTGTGCAATAATCGATTAATAATGACGTCATTGCGGCCCCTCCCCCTCCCCCCCCGCACAGCAATGTCTTTGCTGGAAAGATATGCCGCCGATCGGCTGGCTGCGCCTGGCGCTGTCCCCTCCTCAACTAACAGTTTAGAGAGGTGGCAACATCCCCCCCCCCCCGTCCTGCTGCAGCTCTCCTCTGTGTGTGTGTGTACTGTTTGTGCAGCCCCCAATGTGTAAGGCAAACTCTTTTACTGTCTAATTTCTTGCTGTGATTTCCCTATCATCTCTCCCCTCTGTAACCATCTACTGATCTGCAAGCAGTAGATTTCTTGCTGATTGGAATGTCTCCCTTTTTTTATTTGTGCAGTGATGTTGACCTGTTTACTATGCAAGTTGCTGCCAAAAGACTCAATGGGTTTGTTAAAGTGATACTAAAGGGTATTATTTTCTTCTTTAAAATTAAATTAAAAATCATACTTACCTACTGATCTTCTGTATAATTTCCGCAGTCTGTGACCATTTCCTGTAGCATGTCCGCAGTCTCTTACCATCTCCTGTAGCATGCACGCAGTCTCTTATCTCGTGTAGCATGTCCCCAGTCTCTGACCATCTCTTGTACTATGTCTGCAGTCTCTGACCATCTCCTGTACTATGTCCGCAGTCTCTGACCATCTCCTGTACTATGTCTGCAGTCTCTGACCATCTCCTGTACTATGTCCGCAGTCTCTGACCATCTCCTGTACTATGTCTGCAGTCTCTGACCATCTCTTGTACTATGTCTGCAGTCTCTGACCATCTCTTGTACTATGTCTGCAGTCTCTGACCATCTCCTGTACTATGTCTGCAGTCTCTGACCATCTCCTGTACTATGTCTGCAGTCTCTGATAATCTCCTTTAGTATTTTGGGGGGAGAGCCATGCGCACTTGCGCTGTAATCGTGATGCATCGTGATGCATCGCGGAATCGAATCGAATCATGGACTTGATAATCGAAATCGCATCGAATCGTGAGACGGGTGAAGATGTGCAGCCCTAGTTTTTATGGTGCAGTTTTGATGGGCTAGTTTTTGATGGAGCAGTTTTTGATGGGGCAATGGACCGAACTGGATTGACACACGGTTGGATCACATTTACATCTCCAGGGGCACCGTCTCCAGTCAGTAGTATTGGTGGAGGCAAGACCACGCCGCACAATTTACCCTGAAATTGTATCTTTTCTGGTTACATTAGATTTTAATACTACTGCTGCTGCCTCCATGCTGAGTACTGCTTCATGACCTCTCTGGCACAGCGGATCCACCAACAGCCTCCGCTACAAGCTACCAGACCGGATCGTAACAGCAAGTGTAACTAAAACAATGAACTTAATGTTAAACCCTGGTTTGCGGCCTTTATACTGCAACCATTATACTGCAACCATTAGCCTGTATGCAAGAGCAAATCTGCACTCTCTCTCTCTTTCTTGCTCTCTCTCTCTATATCTATATATATCTATTGTTGCTTTTGTTATGTTCATTTTTCAACAGTTTAGTTTGTGTTCGTCGTGACTGTGTCTGTGTACTTTAGTTTGTCCTAGTTTTGTGTTAAATAAAATAATAGTATAAAATGATTTTGCTTATTATGAAGTTAGATGTGTTGATGTTGATGTTGATGTGTTAGATGTGAAGTTAGATGTGTTGAAAGACCTAAAAATCTATCTCAAAAAGAAAGGAAACATTTCAAAAAAATAACACTTTTTATTTAAAATATCAAAATCCAAGGTACTTGTTCATGCACTTCTGCTTATTTTCCAATTGTAACAAAAGTTTCATCTGTTCCTCCTCCACCTGCTCATTCTGCTTGACAAGGTAGCTAATTTGTCTCTGGTAACCCCGGATTTTTTTTGAATTTTTTGTCAGAGCTGCTTGGAGCAGCATCATCTCTTTTGCAGCTGTTAGGATATAAGAAAAAACAATTTGTTTTCAAAGACCCTTAACAAATACATAAAATATTTCTGTTGCTTATTAATCAATCATTATCATGTCTATACACTTGTTATGTGTCTAGCACAGACCGGGAGTGCAGAATTATTAGGCAAATTAGTAATTGGACCACATCATCCTCTTTATGCATGTTGTCTTACTCCAAGCTGTATAGGCTTGAAAGCCTACTACCAATTAGGCATATTAGGTAATGTACAACTCTGTAATGAGAAGGTGTGTGGTCTAATGACATCAACACTCTATATCAGGTGTGCATAATTATTAGTCAACTTCCTTTCCTTTGGCAAAATGGGTCAAAAGAAGGACTTGACAGTCTCTGAAAAGTCAAAAATAGAGAGGTATCTAGCAGAGGGATGCAGCACTCTTAAAATTGAAAAGCTTCTGAAGCGTGATCATCGGACAATCAAGCATTTCATTCAAAATAGTCAACAGGGTCGCAAGAAGCGTGTGGAAATACCAAGGCGCAAAAAAACTGCCCATGAACTGAGAAAAGTCAAGCGTGCAGCTGCCAAGATGCCACTTGCCACCAGTTTGGCCATATTTCAGAGCTGCAACATCACTGGAGTGCCCAAAAGCACAAGGTGTGCAATACTCAGAGACATGGCCAAGGTAAGAAAGGCTGAAAGACGACGACCACTGAACAAGACACACAAGCTGAAACGTCAAGAATGGGCCAAGAAATATCTCAAGAATTATTTTTCTACCGTTGTATGGACTGCTGAAATGAGAGTGAGTCTTGATGGGCCAGACTGATGGGCCCGTGGCTGGATTGGTAAAGGGCAGAGAGCTCCAGTCCAACTCAGACGCCAGCAAGGTGGAGGTGGAGTACTGGTTTGGGCTGGTATCATCAAAGATGAGCTTGTGGGGCCTTTTCGGGTTGAGGATGGAGTGAAGCTCAACTCCCAGTCCTACTGCCAGTTTCTGGAAGACCCCTTCTTCAAGCAGTGGTACAGGAAGAAGTCTGCATCCTTCAAGAAAAACATGATTTTCATGCAGGACAATGCTCCAGCACACGTGTCCAAGTACTCCACAGTGTGGCTGGCAAGAAAGTGTATTAAAGAAAAAAAACGAATGACATGGCCTCCTTGTTCACCTGATCTGAACCCCATTGAGAAGAACCTGTGGTCCATCATCAAATGTGAGATTTACAAGGAGGGAAAAGAGTACACCTCTCTGAACAGTGTCTGGGAGGCTGCGGTTGCTACTGCACGCAATGTTGATGGTGAACAGATCAAAACACTGACAGAATCCATGGATGTCAGGCTTTTGAGTGTCCTTGCAAAGAAAGGTGGCTATATTGGTCACTGATTTGTTTTTGTTTTGTTTTTGAATGTCAGAAATGTATATTTGTGAATGTTGAGATGTTATATTGGTTTCACTGTTAAAAATAAATAATTGAAATGGGTATATATTTTTTTTTTTTGTTAAGTTGCCTAATAATTCAGCACAGTAATAGTACTCACCTGCACACACAGATATCCCCCTAAAATAGCTAACACTAAAAACAAAATAAAAACTACTTCCAAAAATATTCAGCTTTGATATTAATGAGTTTTTGGGGTTCATTGAGAACATGGTTGTTGTTCAATAATACAATGAATCCTCAAAAATACAACTTGCCTAATAATTCTGCACTACCTGTATACTTCTATCATAAATACCATATTATGGTTCTGCAATCTGACGGGTGCGCTTTATATGTTGTCCATTTTTATATCTACATTTTATTTTTGAAATGTTATTAATGTTTGTGCACATATTTACCTTCCTGAGCGAGGCTCACCGGAAGTTGATCTTCAACGACCTCGACCTCTCCAGCGACCATCATATCCTCATCCTCAGGATTTTTTTTGGGGGGGACATGCTCCACAACAGGAGCTGTGGCTGGCGAGTGGGAGGGCCCTGGCTGCTCCTCCTCATCCCTCTCCTCCTCTGCCTCATCCTCCTCTGCCGCATCCTCCTCTGCAGCATCCTCCTCTGCAGCATCCTCCTCTTCATCCTCCTCCTCAGTGGCCTGGCGCCTTGCGCGCTTGGTGCGCACAGCTGGTAGTGGAGCTCCTATAATAACACAATGTTCATATATTAGAAAAATATTTTCTAATGACGTATGCAAATTCTGTGTACTCTGCTGTATTGTATATGAATACAAATTAATTTATATAGACAGTTAACCAATGGGAAAATGTTATATTAAAGGGTCTTGTGGGCACTACAGGGGACTGAGCGTGAGCTGGGCTGCCACCATGGTAAAATGAGCTGTTTTTGTCTCCTTTGTTTTGTTCAGACGATGTCATGTTAAAAAAAGGGCCTGATGGATCACACGGGATTACTATGAAAACCCCACGCCTAACACAGGAATTGAGTGTGAATCTATATATATAAAACTCAACGTGTATGTATGTATGTATGTATGTATGTATGTATGTATGTACCAGCATCACGTCCAAACGGCGAAAGATATTTACATGAAACTTGGCACACAGGTTACTTATATGTCAGCCACAAACATAGGATAGGTGATTTAAGCCTTACCCTCCCCCATTTGCCATGGTCGGGGTTTTTCTTTAAAGTCCCATTCAACTCTATGGGAAATACATGTTACTTCATAACAGCTGTAGATATTTCGATAACACTTGGTCACATGTTACTTATACGCCCACTTAAAGTATAGGATCGTTAATTTATCCATTAACTACCCCCATTTGTGATGGTCGTGGTTTTTGTTTAAAGTCCCATGCAAAGCAATGGGAAATGTATGTTCCCACATAACTTCTGTGTTGCTGTCTGCTGTCCCATGTCTTTTTTCAACAGTACTATGAATACCTTGGCTGGTGGTGATATATGTTACCACAACATGGCGTCTGGGTTAACAACATCTGCCCTTACATTAATTACATATGACCTTACATAACTGTCACCAAAGGAGCTGCGGTGGGTCAACGCGATTGCCACTGCGCTGACAAGCCATTCACCTCTGCAGCTTGGGGTTCGGATCCCGCTCTCGGCTACATGTTAATTGAGTTTGGTGGTCTCAGCCCGGCCCCCGGTGGGAGTGCTATGCGAGGTAAGCCTGCGCTTAGTACGCCCACCCCCCTCCCACAAAAACCACCACACTTACACACGCACTCTAAATTGGGTTAACATGCACGCACTCTGACCACGCGGTCTCTAAAAAGAGAGGCGAAGGACTAACGGGGCTGGTTGAGCGGGCAAATCCTCTCACTCCCTTATAGGGAGTCCCTCTGCCACGTTGGGCTTCAAAGCGGAGCAGGTAGGACGGGCTGTATGGGAGGACCCCCTCACACCCGCCATTGTCACCCGGGGCATGGAGAAAGGTGGCAGATTGCCTCTGGGGGAGGCCTGCCTACTCCCAACTCCTGCAGTCCGGCTCCTCTCTCGAGTACACGCACGAAATACACTTTAGAAAAAAAAAACATAACTGTCAGCAATAACTTACCTGGGTGATATTTAACCCGGAGACGCTTGACCCGGTCCATATGGCGCCTCTTTAAGTCGGACCATTTTTTCAGGATCGCCATGCGATCTGGTGGGCCGCCGTGGTGATCACTCATTTTCTCCATTATGGAGCGTATCACATCCTTTTTTTGAGCCTGCCTCGGCAGCTGGTCGTACCCTGTTTCCAGGAACGTCTGCAAGATGAAGAACAAAGTATATTATAATACTTTTGTTTAAAGCCTTATGGATATATGACGGAAATCTATGGTATTCAACATTGGGAGCATTCTCGCCTTATTAATCAATGACAGGGGTAACATGACAGATTTTATATCTTGCCATTTTTTTGACATTTTGATGAATTAATTTAGAATAAATAATGGAGTTGATGTTATTTAAAAACTACAACTACCAGCATGCTCTGATACACCATGTAGCTCACCGTCACCAGCTGTACAACAATTATACTTTAACTCCGAGCATGCCTGGACAGTTAATGGCTGTCCGGTAATAACGGGGAGTTGTTTTGCAACAGCTGTAGGCTCCGTTTAGGAAACAGTGCCGCAAACGCGAGTAGCGCCCGCATATGAAAACGGTGTTCAAACAACACAAGTGAGGTATCACCGCGATCGTTAGAGCGAGAGCAATAATTCTAGCCCTAGAGCTACTCTGTAGCTCAAAAAATTCAACCTGTAGAATTTTTTAAACGTCACCTATCGAGATTTTTAAGGGTGAAAGTTTGACGCCATGCCACGAGCGGGCACAATTTTTGAGCGTGACATGTTGGGTATCATTTTACTCGGCGTAACTTTATCTTTCACAAAATATTAAAAAATTGGGCAAAATTTATGGTTGTGTTATTTTCCAATTCAAAAAAGTGATTTTTTTCCAAAAAAAGTGCGCTTGTAAGACCGCTGCGCAAATACGGTGTGACAAAAAGTATTGCAATGACTACCATTTCATTCTCTAGGGTGTTAGAAAAAAATATATATATAATGTTTTTTAAGTAATTTTCTAGCAAAAAAAAATGTTTTAGTCTCGTAAACACCAAATTAGCCCGGTGTCCACAACATGTTAAATTCATTATGCAAAATAGCAAGGAAAGTGCCTAAATACACATTTACCAACCAGGGTGTCTGCAGCTGTACAGGCATGCTGGGAGTTGTAGTTTTGTAACACCAGGAGATAAATTGTTTGGGAAATACTAATATCTGATCTTATATACTAACTTTTAAACTAGTCTAAATGCAGTTAAAGATAATGCAAATACTTACACAGATCAGCATCTTTTCCTCACTTCGTGACAGATTGCTCCCGACCATTTTTTTAAAGCAAAGCTGGGCACTTGGCCAACACAAACTTGCTATGGCAAATGAAACTGGCAAGTGGCCAAGTTCCAGGAAGTAGTCGCGTGTTGTTCGCGCGATTGCGCATGCGCGATCGAGAAACTCGCAATATTGTTTTTAGCTAAAATAACACATATATTCGATTTCAGAGTGTTACTGTCGAAATTCCGCAATCAATTTCTCATTCGCATTTTGTGAAATTTCGATAAAATATCTCGAATATTCGATTTCAGAATAAGCCAATCAGAGCGCTCCTATAGCATGTATCGAAATTGCGCAATAAATATCGCAATCGCATTTTCGCGAAATTACGATAAAATAGCAAGAATATTCTGAGCCAATCAGACTGCTCCTTCCGCATTTCTCGAAATTTCGCTATTTTTTTGTATTGTGAAATATCACGAATATTCTGAGCCAATCAGAGTGCTCCATTCCGCATTTCTCGAAATTTCGCAATTATTTGGTATTATAAAATATCACGAATATTCTGAGCCAATCAGAGTGCTCCTTCCGCATTTCTCGAAATTTCGCATTCGCATTCGCAATAGCGAAATTTTGCAATCATTTCATTTCCAAAAAATATCACGAATATTCGTATTTAGCGAATATATCTCGAATATTCGACTATATATTCGAGATATATCGCGAAATCGAATATGGCATATTCTGCTCAACACTAGTTAGTACCACCGGCAATGCGCCTCTGCAAAACACACCGCTCCTCTCTCACTGCTCCAAAGATGCTGCTAGCAGGACTTTTGGAGAGGTCCTGCTAGCGCACCACTCCAGTGTGAAAGCCCCCCTGGAGCGGGCGCTATTTTTAGCGCAATAGCGCCTGCAAACCACCCCAGTGTGAAAGGGGCCTTACACTCACATGAACTTTAATGGCATTCCTTTGTATACTGGTCCAATTTATTTGGTGAAGGGGGGGAGTACTTTGTTCTCAATCAGAATTAACAAAGTACTTCAGGCAGTTCTAGATTCCACATACCAGATTATTCCTGATTATTTTCCTTATGCATTGTATGGCAACTAATAAATTCCATAAATGTGAGCAGTAACAAAACAATGTATTACAATATCCTAGCAGTTTAGGAACATATAATTTTTAAAATAAATCACTGAATTTGCTTTCATATTAATGAGTAATAAATTGTACCAAAGAACTCTACAATTAGCCAGACTAAAGATCAAAGCGCAGATAATAGTTTAAAACTGCTAGACACATTTATGGCTTTGCAATGCATCTTCCCGCCACCTTCTCTTGTTAACTTATCCCAAGGACTTCACTTTGAAAATAAATGTATTCATATTGCTCTCTTTTAGGCCCTAGTTTAGTACAGTGTTGAACAGATGAAGGACTTTTGATATCTAATGATGTTACTATAGTAGTAGAAGCAACAGAGCAAAGCCATTCCTCCTGTACAACATTTTTACTTTACTACATTTTAGCCCTTGGTTCGGTACAAGGCTGAATAGATTAAAGCCTATATTATGGAAAAAATACATATGGGATAGATACTTAGGCTGCACATCTAATGGGATGTTTCCTCAAGTTTTTTTTTTAGCAGCAACATATCAGGATCAAAGAAATATCTGATGATAAAAGATCTTTATTATAACAAAGTGAAATTCAATGTCATGTTCCAATTAAAATATGAGCTCTAGTTAAGCGACACAGTACATATGCCATAGTACAGCAATGTAAACGCAATAAAGCAAAACATTGCATTACAAAATGTCAGCCATATTATTACCCCAACGTGTTTCGACCTGTGCAGTGGTGGTCTTCTTAAGGGTGTTGTTTACTCGCTGAAAGATGGAATGAAAGATCTCATAACCAGAAATTTTTAATTCGCTGAATGATCCAGAGGACTCCGTGGTTCATCCCTGCCTCCGTGGGAGAGAGGAATCCAGCCCAGAAGGGTCATTATATACATTAGGCTCAATAGCCTATTAACTTTCTTGCACATTTGCATTCAAGCATAAGTCATACTTGTTAATATTGAGTTTGGAGATGTCAGAAGCACTGTTATTGATGAAGACTGCTGTCAGTCAGACAGGTTTTGTATACTACCAAAATTTAAAGCAGAGACAAGTGCACAGGCTAAGATCAAGGCTGATACATGGGAATCTAGAGCCAACAGGAATTCCTGGCCAAAACATGGAGCCAGCAGAGAAATAAGAAACAAGCTACGCAAGGCTTCAAGACTTACAAGAGACACATAAAACTTTGGGAAACAAGAGTAGGAACTGATGAATCGCCAGCAGATGGCAGAAAGCATTCACCAAAGTGCAAGACCTAGGAGTTTTTTGGTCTTTACTCTTCACCAGAACCCTTGACTTTGAACAAAGACTTTGTGAGAACAAATGCTGAAATAGTGATTCAGTTGAAGCTGAAGTGCAAATTCAAAGTTTCAAACCAAACCTTACAACTATTGTTTGTAATCTTCTGCTCAACAATGGAACTGAGCAACATAAATCTGTATTGTACAGTGATCCATGCTTCATCTACACATCTACACAGAAATACTCAGGTTTAATTTAGGAATATTCATGACAGAATTGCTTATTGCAAAGATTTATAGCAAACTCCTATTTCCTTTTTCCAGGGATATTGCAAATACTCACTCCCTAGTGCTCAAATTATTCAAAATTAAAGTTTAGGCAGGGAGGACAACTGTCAAACCTCAGTGTGAGCAAACCACGTGTCTGTTTATAAGACTGAGGTCACATTTGCCTCTCAGTAAGGTGGAGGTCATTTTTAATGCCGTAGGCAGTTTACAATAAAATAATAATGATTTAATTTTATTTTCATTATTCAAGACAGACCAGTAGAGAATAATATATATATTATTAATATATAATATAATATATTATTCAATAGAGCATAAAAAACTCAAGAAAAGGAGCTTCATTGGACTTCAATCACACAATTTGTTTTCATAGGCAGACAGGGCAAAGAAGTTTTACAATATTATACTGTAAATAATAAATATTAATATTAAAGTGAACGAATTTGAAGTAGAAAGTGACGAAATTTGTGAGGTGTCTTCACCCTATCAGGGGTGAAGACATCCTCAAAATATGAGCAGATGATACTTATTTGCAAATTAAGAAAATTGTTTATTTAACATTGGGTGGTGTTTGTGGGGGTCCATAACACACATTCATACATATTAGCAATGCTGTATCCTGGCCTATTAGCATGGTTATATTTTCTTAGTCCTCTCAATAAAATTATCAGAAATTTGTGCTTAAAATAGAACTATAATCAACAAATTTTTTTTTTCATTTTGGATAGAGTGAGGGAGGGAGGGTTATAGCCCCTGTCAGTTTATTTTGTACCATTCCTGTCCAATTGCGGAGATTTGCCTTCACTTCCTACCCCATAGCCAAACAGGAAGTGAGATAAAAACTATGCAAATTAAGGGAATCCAGTGCCCCCCCAGAACTAGTGGGCCGGTCATAAAAAACAGGGTGTGGCATTGACAGGAAGGGGTGGGTCATTTTTCTATTAGGAGGTGCAGAAGTTTAGTCAGGCCTAGGGCAGCACAAAACCTAAATATGGTGGGGTGAATATTACCGCGCTAACCACTAGAGTGGGTGACAGGGAGAAGAGGGGGTGGGTGGGTACAGCTGCTGCACTGAATGGTGTATCGACCAAAAGAAAATAAGAGTAGAGGGGTAGTGCTGCGCTGTGGGGGGGGGGGGGGGGTTGGGAGTGGGATAACGTGCAAAGAGGAAGTGTGGAAAATCTTGATATATGGAAAAAGAGGAGTACTCTAACTAGTGATCATAAATTACAATATCAAAAAATGACAGTGGTATTTTGCAACAAAATAAACGTGCTACAGTGCAGCCAAGGCTAGCTGCCAAAAATAGGAACTAAACAGTGACAGTGCATATAACATATAAAGTGATACCAAAAATGCTGATACACAATAGGGTGCACAGTGTGCCAAATACAACACACAGCGGTGTTTGTAGGAATAAATTGAAAGTCCATTCAGCAGGTCTCAGTAAACGTCACCTCCGGTACCTCTTGGTGGCTCTAAGTTAACTTCATACGCGCATTCGTCACTTCACGTGAAGAAGTCACGTGATGTGACGAATGCGCGTATGAGGTTAACTAAGAAGTACCGGAGGTGACGTCGGCAAACACCCTGTTTTTATATGCCTGTTTTTTATTACAATATTGTGAGTACCCAGTGTATTGTTTTGTTTGAATAAACCCCCCCCTGTTTTAACGGTAATACACTATTGGCATTTCTTATCTCCCTGGATGTGAGTCACTGCTATCGTTTGGAGGTGATTACCAAGAAGGATCTATCCTCCCCACTATAGTCTATTTGGATGACACCATAAGCGGACCTAACCAGAAAAGTGCTCCTGGGCTTTGCTTTTGCTGTTAACTTACAGCAGTAAGGTAAGGGGACATCCTTACTTATTTTGAAGATAACACCTGAAATTTTCATCACGTCACTTTGGCTTTTACACCAGCAATTTTTCACTTTGAACTTTTATTTTTACTTTGAATTTACTTGTGGTTATGTTTACCGAGACCTGCTGAATGGACTTTTAATTTATCCCTACAAACACCGATGTGTGTTGTATTTGGCACACTGTGCACCCTATTGTGTATCAGCATTTTTGGTATCACTTTATATGTTATATGTACTGTCACTGTTTAATACCTATTTTTGGCAGCTAGCCTTGGCTGCACTGTAACACGTTTATTTTGTTGCAAAATACCACTGTCATTTTTTGATATTGTCATTTATGATCACTAGTTAGGCCGCGTACACACGATCAAATCTATCTGCTGGAAACAGTCGGCCCGACCGTCCCAGCAGACAGATTCGATCGTGTGTACGGGCAAGCCGACGGATTTGGCCAGCCGACAGATTTTAAAGCATGCTTTAAAACTGTCGGCTGGAAAACCGAAAAAAAAAAATGCCCCTGTCCCTAGTAGCTCGCACTCAGAAGTAAACATGAATTTAAGTCTCGCCCACATATGTAAACGCCGTTCAAACCACACATGTGAGGTATTGATGCGTGTATTAGAGCGAGAGCAATAATTCTAGCCCTAGACCTCCTCTGTATCTCTAAACTGGTAACCTGTAAAAAAAATTCAAGAGTTGCCTGTGGAGATTTTTAAGTCCCGAAGTTTGGCACCATTCCATGAGTGTGTGCAATATTAAAGCGTGACAAGTTAGGTATCTATTTACTCGGTGTAACATCATCTTTTACATTATCCCTAAATATTGGGCTAACTTTACTGCTTTGTTATTTTTTAATTCATGAAACCGCGTAAATACCGTAGGAAATAAAAAATGTTAATGACTGCCACTTTATTCCTTAGGATGTCTGCTAAAAAAATATATATCATGTTTGGGGGTCCTGAGTAATTTTCCAGGAACAAAATATAATTTTTACAAAATATAATTTTTACATGAAGGAGAGAAGTGCCAGAATAGGTGCGGTATGGAAGTGGTTAAAGTGAAACAAAAAAAGTGAAATATTCCTTTAAATTTCATACAGGGGGAGGGGGGGTATAGTATGCCTGTGAAGTAGTGCATGTTTCACGTGCTTAGAAATGTCCCTGTATAAGATGTAATTTTTGAAGGGAAAAAAAAGTAATTTAAAAGTACTCATGGCTATAAAAAATACAGTCATTGCTCAAAAAAAAATAATTAATAAAGGAATTGTCAAAAACCGGCTATTGTCTTTTTTAACATTTTTGACACTTTTTTTGGTGAAATGGTAGAGGTACAATGTACCCCATTACCATTTCACACATGGGGGGCCGGGATCTGGGGATCCCCTTTGTTGAAGGGGTCTTCCAGATTCCGATAAGCCCCCCCCCCCCGCAGACCCCCACAACCACTGACCAGGGTTGTGGGGATGAGGCCCTTGTCCCCATCAAAATGGGGACAAGGTGCTTTGGGGGGGACTCGAAAGCATACTCCCCTTGTTGAGGGCATGTGGCCTGGTACGGTTCAGGAGAGGGGGGGCGCTCTCTCGTCCCCCCCTCTTTTCTGCGGCCAGCCAGGTTACATGCTCGCATAAGGGGTCTGGTGTGGATTTTTGGGGGAACTCACCATTCTTTTTTTTTTGATGGCGGGGTGCCCCTTAATATCCATACCAGACCTGAAGAGCCTGGTAATGGAATTTGGGGGGACCCCACGCTTTTTTTTTTTTAATAAATAAATTTGCTATGAATTGCCGGGAACCGAAAATTCATTATAGCCTCGAGTGATTTTTTAAATTACTTTTTTTCCTTCAGAATGTCATTTTGAGCAGGGACAGTTCTAAGTAAGGGAAACATGCGCTATTTCACATGCTTACTTTACACCCCCCCCCCCAAGGTACGAAATAAAAGGAATATTTCACTTTTATTGTTGCACTTTAAGCATTATTAAATTCACTGCTCCCGAAAAAACGGCTGTTTAAAAAAATAAAAAAAGCATTGATACATGTCCCCTAGTGCAGGACTCAGGTCCCCAAACACTTTTTAGGACAAACACTTGCATATTAACCTTTAAAATTAACACTTTTGATTTCTCCCATAGACTTCTAAAGGGAGTTCAGTGGTGGCTTTACATATTAATTGCATTGCGCCCTGTGCTGCGCTGGTTCATGCGCCAATTAAGCCATTAACCGGCGCAGCGCATTGTTTTTAGTAAATCAGCCCCTATGTCTCAATAAAAATTACCACAAGTATGTTACTGTAATTACCTAAACTACTTTATTACCTATACGCAGGTGCTACTACCTTACTATAGTACATGCGATATACAAATACCCAGTTGTTACTACAACACTCAATGTACGAGCTTGCCATAAGCTCAAATGTCTTATAGGCCTCGGCCTTATAGCTCGAACTTGTTCTGTTTAAAACTTTTCTTGGCTAAGGGTTATTTCCTGGCATCACCCTAAGTAACCTAATACATCCCTGTGTGCTGCAGGTTATATCAGGTAGTAAACCCCCAAACTCCTGTTGCTAGGAGCGACGCCTGGGGTTCCCTACCGGTATCACGCGCATGAAGAGGTGTATTGAAATAAACCTTGAAGCTAAAATATATTTTAATCGCTAAGTCCTGGTCGCATGATGTAATGCTTCCATCCTTAGTAAATCAACGCCCTTCTATATGTGACAGGAAGATGATGTAGAAACCCCCCAAACTCCTGTTGCTAGGAGTGACGCCTGGGGTCCTTGTATCCGCAGTTGTGATTCACTCCCGTTCCTCCAGAGCTGTTACATAGCCATTGTAGCGCTGGAGGTTCAGAGCCAGGAAGAGGACAGGCATCAATGCAGTGAAGATTTTACCAAGATCCAACTGCCTGCACAACATGGGATATCTTTCAATAGAGGTAAGTGCTGTGGATAAAGCTATAGGGAATATTTATTTATTTTTGCTTAAAGGGGTTGTAAAGGTTTAATTTTTTTTAAATAACAAACATTCCATACTTACCTCCCCTGTGCAGTTCGTTTTGCACAAAGTGGCCCCGATCCTCATTTTCTGGGGTCCCACGGTGGCTGTCTTGGCTCCTCCCAGCAAGAGCTAACCCCCCTCTGGGAATCTCTCTCCCAAGGGGGTTAGCTTGCGGTCGTGCTCCTGTGTGATACAGTCTGTGGCCATAGCGGCCGACCGTATCACTCGGCCTCGTCCCCGGCACGCCATGTCATTGATTTCATTGACGGCAGCGGGAGCCAATGGTTGCGTTGCTATCAAACTTCCAATGAAGAGCCGGGGGAGAGAGAGTGCAAGGTATTTTTTCACCTTAATGAATAGGATGCCCCTTTAACTAAAAGATTTCACTTTAGCATCAAATCATGTTGGCATTTAAACAGTTTTCCATGAATTAAAAGTATTTTACTTGTAGATGAGTTGAAATGTAAACCTGGATAGATGTGGGCATGCACAATTATACCATCCTTAAATGATTCCTCATAATGTGTAAGGAAATTAAATATGAATAAACATGAATCACTGATTATAGATGCTCACTGACACACCAATTCCTGTCTTCCTGAACAAATATGATGTTCGATATTAATGTGTTTTAGGAAGTACCTTCATGACCTTGCTAGGGATCTGTTGATACCCGTTTACTTACATTTTATATAACAGAATTCTAAAGATTAATTGTGCAATCACATTCTTTCCTATGTTCTGTTCTATATCCTGGGGTCATAGCTGCTTACATCACCATTACTTCTGATGTAGAAAGGTTACCCCTGGAGTATTTGATATGGGTGGCATGTTTTTCATATAACACAAAGAATTTTATGCTAAGTAAAATGCCAGTAAAATAATAAAAAACAAAAGCAAGCATGAAGAATTACACTTAACAGATTGTTAAAGAAATATGAATTCCCATAAGTAAATTAAAAACACTCCATCATTCAGTGGTTATATTGTTTCCCGTTTGAGAAGTTGGGTTCATTGGCAGTATGTCCACCATAGACAGCTTATCAAATGTCAACTGTTGACAAACACATTTCACATAGTGAGAATTTACCAGTTGTTTCCCTAAAGATCTACCAATGCCAATTCATGTCTTTGAAGCGATGCTTTCTATTTAGTGCTACCAGCATTTGTCCTTCATTCATGATAAACCTTCACCTTAAATAAAAAGGTATATATAATAATTTTTTACATATCAAAGCATTTATGTTGAAAAAAAGGTTTTGTGGTCTTCTTGGCTTATCACTCTACATGTTTGGAAAAGGCAGCCTCATTGCATGCCACTCTGTGAATTTTTAAATTTTTAAGACATTTTAATTATATATCTCTACATATTAAAATATAACATATTATAGATGAATAAAATGATTTTTTTATATAATAAAATGTATTTAGAGAATCGTAAAACCCATAAGTTATACAAAGCCAAAATATGCAATATGAAACAATTACAGTATGTTGCAAATGGAAGCATTCTATAAAGAATCCAATCTGTTGTGTGTTTCTTTAAAAAGGTGTAAATACAAAGAATATAAAACAAAGAAAATTAGATGACTCCCCCTCTTTTCCCCCAACACCACAGTGTATTATTGACCTAATTCAGTAATTGTTTGCAGTGTAACATTCAACTGTATTGTTAGTTCATTTTGAAGATATTACTGTTTTGCCTTATACACACGATCAGGATTTCTGATGGAAAAAGTCAGACTGACTGACTCTGTCGGAGTTTAGATATAGAACATGTTCTATTTTACTCCGATGGAATTCCGTCAGAATTCCGATGTGATTCCGATGTGATTTGGCTGGGCAAAAGCCCAATCGTGTGTACAAGGCATTACAGTTTTTCACACTTTCCACTTGTCCTATTACACTTGATTTTGATGAATACAAGCATGAGACCAAAAATGCTGACATAAAGGTCTATGATGATCTAAGGCCCCATACCCACGAGCAGACATATTTGTTCAAATCGGTCTTCTGGGGACGTATTGGTTTGATCGTGTACACACGATCAAACCAAAATCCCCGCCAGCAGACGGCGCACTGACGTGGCGGTGACGTTGACGCCGCCACGTCACCGCACCAGGAAGTAAAACACAAGAAGACATGTCTGCTGGTTAGCGTACTAACCAGCAGACATGTCGGGTGGACGGGTTCCCAGTCGACAGATTTGAAAGCATGCTTTCAAATCTGTCGGCTGGCCAAATCCGTCGGCTCGCCCGTACACACGATCGAATCTGTCTGCTGGGACCGTCGGGCAGACCGTTTCCAGGAGACAGATTTGATCGTGTGTACGCGGCCTTAGAGAAAGCTTATATCTGACAGTTCAAAAGATGCCTTCTACCAGTGCCATTGGCAGTTTGCTCCCTATACTAGAGACTAGAAAGGATGTTTTGGAAGCATTCTTTGACTGGTAGCACTCATACTTTTAACAGACCACATTTCTACTGTTTTTTATTTTGAAAATAACTTTATTATGTACTGAGATATCTAATTGACTCATGACATTACCACAGACATCCTTTTGTAAAAGTCTTTGAAGCATTATCTAATAGTAGTTAGTCACATGCAACTGGACTTGTTATGTAATGTTGAAGACATTTTGCAACTTATCTAAGCCTCTTCTTTTGTTCTGATGCATTTAAGAAACATACTGTACCCCAGCGTTTATACGTTTATGGGTAACTCAGTAACCTGGTGGAATGTCAGAAAAACTTGCTTCCATGTGCCTTTCAAGTCCATAAACACTCCAAAACCAAAGTTTGTACATCTAAATTATCATCCAATCACCCAAACACAAGTAACTTGGTATATGCAGTGCCATGTAGTGAGGAATACAAAAACTTGTACACTGGTGAGAGTCGTGAGACAGAAAACAAATTCAAATTATCAAACATATGAGCGCAAATTCTGCAGTTTGGGGACTGATGCTGCATACACACGATCATTTTTCGGCATGAAAAAAAACAACGTTTATTAAAAATTTCATTTAATATGATCGTGTGTGGGCTTCACATTGTTTTTAATCTTCTGAAAAACAACAAAAAAAAAATTCGAGCATGCTGCTCGTTTGTGGGCTAAAACAACGTAAAAAACAACGTTTTAAACCCGCGCATGCTCAGAAGCAAGTAATGAGACGGGAGCTTGAATGGAACTTCCCCTTTAGAGTGCCGTCGTACGCATTGTACATCACCACGCTTTGCAAATCATTTTTTTAAAATGATGGTGTGTGGGCAACATCGTTTTTAATGATGAAGTTGGAAAATAGAACTAAAGATGAATTGAAAAATGATCTTACATTAAAGAACAAGTTCAGTTGAATGTGCATAGCTATTATTAGTGTAGTGCTACCTCCACAGGATCTGCTTGGTAGATTTGGTTCTCTGTCCTCAGCTGCACATCAGATTAAGCAAATGGATACTGCAATGCTACTTGGAGCACAGATATAGATACCCTGCACACAACTAAGGCTTCAATATCAAAAAGAAAACGGCAGACTGGTTTGTGGTATGAAAAACCCAACAGCAGTAGGCACATAAATGAGTAAGTAAATGATTAAACAGTAGGCACATAAATGAGTAGGTAAAGGGTTAGGCCAATCACAGCTCACTAGACAATATGTTCACTAGGCTATAGCAGCATAGAATGGAGTTCTATGAAACAAAGTTAGAGTAAACTTGGTATTCCAAAAAATCAGCAATAATTATGGCATTAGAAAACAGTAAAAGCAATGATAATCAAAACTGAGATAACTCCTATGTAAAAAATAGGCTGCATCTACTTTAGAGTGCACACTATGGCCCGGATTCACAAACGATTTACGTCGACGTATCTCCAGATACGCCAACGTAAGTCCAAATGTGTGCCGTCGTATCTTTACGCCGATTCACAAAGCGAGATACGTCGAAAAATAGACTTCCTCCGCCCGACGTAACTTGCCTACGCCGGAGTATCGTGGGTGAATAGTGTGGTGGAAATTTGAAGATGTATTTAATATGTATTGTCATATTGCCACCCAGCCTTGACACTTCCCCAACCCGCTCTAAATAGAGCTGACTGTGGCAGTCTGAGGCTGGTTGACTCTCGTCTGGTAGTAGAAAATGTCTTGAGGTTGGAGTGTGATGGTTGCGGCGTGGGCGAATGTCTGCCGGCGAGGGGCCCCAATGTGCATTTAGAACCGACGATCGATGAGGGGGATGCGTTCACTTTGCAAGCACACTAGTGGTTATGGACAGATGTGCGCGATTTGGGATTCGTCGCATATCGCCTGTAGATAGCCTCCATTCCGCCTTAATAAGGGTATAATCTTTATATGTGTTATTCTATGGAATGGCGCAGATTAAGGATTCTATCAGTGTTTATTATGAGAGCTTGTGAGCGTTTCTGGGGTCAGGGGGGCACATGCACTCCCTGACCAGACACGCCCATAAGACTTTAGCCAGCATTGTATGTATTTCTATTCATTGTATTGTATTCATTGTATTACATTCTATTCATTGTATTCTATTCATGTATTCAATGTGACTTCCTGTCAGAGGGAATGTCTTGATATGGTGTTTGCTGTGTGTAGAAGATATCCAGTGATGACCACTCCCATGGGGGAGGCGATTAACTGGTGGAGTGATGACTTCCTGTTTGTGTAAATAAATGAGCCGTGCTAAGCCATGTGGCTGGCATTGATGACGATGATGGTGACTTGATAACAAGCTGGTGTGTTGGTGTCTCTTTGAATGCATGGTGAGTGAAACTTTTATCTTAACCACTTTACCCCCGGACCATATTGCTGTCCAAAGACCAGAGCACTTTTTGTGATTCGGCACTGCGTCGCTTTAACTGACAATTGCGCGGTCGTGCGACGTGGCACCCAAACAAAATTGGCGTCCTTTTTTTTCCCACAAATAGAGATTTCTTTTGGTGGTATTTGATCTGCGTTTTTTATTTTTTGCGCTATAAACAAAAATAGAGCGACTATTTTGAAAAAAATGCAATATTTTTTACATTTTGCTATAATAAATATCCCCAAAAAAGATATAAAAAAAATAATTTTCCTCAGTTTAGGCCGATACGTATTCTTCTACATATTTTTCGTTAAAAAAATCGCAATTAGCGTTTATTGATTGGTTAGCGCAAAATTTATAGCGTTTACAAAAAAGGTGGTAGTTTTATGGCATTTTTATTAATACTTTTTTTTTATACTAGTAATGGCGGCGATGAGCGGTTTTTTTTCGGTACTGCGATATTATGGCGGACACATCGGACACTTTTGACACATTTTTGGGACCATTGGCATTTTTATAGCGATCAATGCTATAAAAATGCATTGGATTACTATAAAAATGCCATTGGCAGTGAAGGGGTTAACACTAGGGGGCAGGGAAGGGGTTAAGTGTGTTCCTATTTGTGTTCTAACTGTATGGGGGGGGGTGGCCTTACTAAGGGAAATCACTGATCTTCTGTTCATACATTGTATGAACAGAAAATCAGCGTTTCCCCCGCTGACAGGAACGAGAGGTATGTGTTTACACACATACCTCCCGTTCCCCGCTCTGTAACGAGCAATCGCGGGTGCCCGGCGCCCCCTAGTGGCCGAAAAAGAGAGGACGTAGAGCTACGTGCTCCCGCGAGACAGAGCCACCGTCCCGCAGTAATATGACGTAGTTAAAGATGGATTATTTCATTAAGATGGAGTATGTGCTTTAAAGCACAAGGCAGGATGGCGGTATGCTCTGCACACCACCAAACTGCCACGACAATAGTTACGCTGGATGCATTCGGCATTCCCATTATAAATATGAAAATGAGTAAGATACGCCTATTCACGATAGTACTGCGTGAATAGGGCAGTGCGTAGGTTATGTTCACGTTGTAGGCATTGCACCAACGTATCTTAGGGAGTATATGCAACGTGATTCTGAGCATGCGCGCGCATGCCCAGTTCCACCGGCCCTTCATTTGCATGGGGTCACCCTTAATTTAAATAGATGACGCCCACCTCCTTCCTACTTTGAATTAGGCGGGCTTACGCCGGCCGATTTACGCTACGCCGCCGCAAATTACGGAGCAAGTGCTTTGTGAATACTGCACTTGCCTCTCTAAGTTACGTCGGCGTAGCGTATATGAGATGCGCAACGCCGCTCTAAAGATACGCCGCCCTACGTGAATCACAATGTAGAGAATAAGATTTTCTATTGTATCGCTACCCCCGGAAGAGCCGCTGGTTAAATACTGGGATTGGAACACCAAGTTACCCTGGGATGTCTAGGGGTAAAGTAACAGTAGCGGAGCAGTGAGCGAATGTCCAGACAGTCAATAAAGTTTCTTTCAATGCCTTTTTATTTTGCAGCCAACAAGGCAAACATCATCTTCAGTTTAAGGAAAGGAAAGCTGATGAGGGAAGGATAAGAGAACCTTGTGGTATCAGGCCTGGATGTGAACAGGGCAGACTTGCCCTCGACAATAGCAATAGTTAATCTCGTCGCCACTCCCGAATGGAGTGGGTAAAGTGCCCATGGACAGGTCCCTCACACTAACCTGGCAGCCGAGGTGTCACTTCGGATCGCTGGTAGGAACAGATCTCTCTATCTCAGATCTGGCTCTAGGGTCTTTGCAACCGGCCAATTGCTTCAGTAAGTTAGATGGGTGAACGGAGCGAATCCTCCCAGTAGATTTTCTTTAGCATCGGTCACCGGGTGACAGCAAAGTGTACCTGTCAGCATCCCGGTCACCATATCCCCGATTGGTTTGTTGAAGCCCTGTTGGACAACCTGCCTCCGGGTCCTCCTCAAGCCGATCCCCCAATCGTACGGCACCCAGCCTGGGACCGTACGGCACCTGGAACCGGGACCCCACAGAACTGCCTTGAGCACATGACACCTGTCCAGATATATCCCTCCCCAGCATCACCGCGAGGGAAAACTCCAATTGGCTGCTGGGGAAGCTTGCTCTGTCAGAACCCCCTTTGCCGCCAACTGCGGACCAGAGATGATACCACATCCCTAGAATGCAGACTGGCCCAGAGGACACTTCTGAAATAACAGGGGTCACCATCTGAACAATTGGGTGAATGGGAGTAAGGTAACACTCCCATTCCTGCAAAATTTAGACTAGTGCCCGCACTGAAAATAAAGGGGGCGCTACACTATCATCTGTGCCCAGTCTTGCCACACAGAGTTAATCCAGCTCTGAGCAATCCTCTTTTTAATGTTCAGTGAAATAAAACAGACTTACAGATAAAAACCAAAGTCCTTGCTTGAGTGACAGGTTATTTACATATCTTGTGCATTAGCTTGCAGACATGCACAGCCTCTGAAAAAAGTGCACAATTCACATCCCCCTCCCCTCTCCTCTCCCTTCCAGCTCTCCCAGGATTGGCTGTCTTTCCTGTGTTTTGACTAAATGTTTTCATAATATGGGGTGATCCACAGTTCAGTGTGACGAGGAAATGTATGATATCCAAACCTCCTCACCCATCAGGGATAGCCCCTCAAGGGCCTCCTCCATAAGGGATAGCCCCTCAAGGGCCTCCTCCCCCATCAGGGGAAGCCCCTCATCCTCCCCCTCCATCAGGGAACTCCCCTCAAGGGCCTACCCATACAGATGGCCCCAAGCCTCTCCTGCCCCCAGGAAGGCTACGAGAAAGACCAGGGGTGATCCAGATGCCTTAGAAGAAAATCTGGCAAGGGACCAGGCCCAGCAGACCCGCCATATGGGTTCTATAGCGGGTGACATGCACTGTGTGGCAGAGAGCCTGGCCTCCTCGGCCCAGACCCAGGCTGCCTGCACACTTGCTGTCCAGCAGGCCCTGACACAGCAGGCTGTTCAGACTACCTCCATCACTGACAGCCTGCAGGATGTCAGTGCGGACTGCACAGTGATAGTGACCTGCCTGGGGGAGCTGCAGGCCATAACATCAGGCCTTGTGGCAGAGGTCCGGAGCCTGGCAGTGGCCATACAGGCCAATACAGCTGCCATTGAGGCGGAGGGGAGGCAGACTAATGCGGTCCTCACCCGTATTGCCCTGGCATTGGAGGGCAGCCAGCCAGGGAGAGACCAGGTGATGATCCTCCTTCAGATGCGACCCCCCCACCCGAGGCTCCCCCCAGGCAACTGAGGACCAGGAGCCTTGCCACCAGGCGTAGCCCACGACAGGGCAAATGAGTGCCAGTTTTGTAATTTTTCATTTCTGCTCAGGTTATGAGTTTTATTATTTTTGTAGTGACTGCACACGGTCAGTAGTGCAGGCTACAGTGTGACTGGTGTGTGAATGTGGGTGTGACATTACTGCCAGTAAAGGGGTGTCACCCTGGGTCGTGGTGGAGAGGTTATCCCCACAACTGTGTGAATGTGGTATGAATGGACAGCAACATGATTGGGGCCTTGGCGTGGCGTTGCTGCTCCCAAGTCCTGCATGGTGGACTTGGGCTAATCCAATGTGATGTGGATGTGGGGTGTGTGAGCTAGGGACCACAGTGGTGTGCATGCGTGTATTGTCCTTGTGCCATGATGAATGTGTGTGTTTAACGTGCAAAGATACGTTCCACGAGACACCTCCTGACTGCCCTTCCCTCAGCAGACGGGGTAGCCTCGGGCAGGGGGGGGACTGTGTGGTTGGGGGGTCAGGTCATCACATATGTCAATCTCCAGGCCCTTTCTCACGGCGTAGTTGCGCAGCACACAACATGCACCGATGATCTGACACACAAAGTTTGGGGAATACAACAGAGTCCCCCCAGACTTATCCAGGCATTGGAAACAGGACTTTAGGAGGCCAAATGTGTGCCCCACCACTGTGTGCAGCATTGTATCTTCTCTCTCCTCTGGTTTGGGGATTCCGGTATGGAGTCATGAGATGGGGCCCAAGTGCATATTCCGAGTCACCTGGAAGGGAAAAGACAGGAGGATGTTAGCCATGCATGTGCCCCTCGTGATGTCTGCATCATGGGGTCGGACAGTCATGCCTGACTCCCATGTCACTCACCAACCAGCCAGCTGTCCTTGTACTTGTACTTGTTAGAATTCTGTTGGGATGGTGCTTTGACGGTATATGTAGCTGTCGTAGCTGGCCCCTGGGTGTTTAGCACGGACGTGCCATATGAGGCATTGGGCATCGGCTATCACCTGTACGTTGATGGAATGCCACTGCTTACGATTGCGGTACATGTGCTCTGTGGCACAGGGGGGCTGTAGTGCCATATGTGTGCAATCAATGGCCCCGATGATGCGCGGGAATTCTGCAATTTTGTAGAAATCCTGCATTGCCTTCTGCCACAGATGCTTATGGGTGGGTTTGATTATGTGGTGGGACATGTGTCTGAGGATTTCAAGGACAACCTGGTGCACACATCTGCTCATGGTGGATTGTGACATCCCAGCCACGACTCCACTTGTATGTTGGAACAAACACTGGCGAGGAAATGCAGGGTTGCCAGTACCTTGACCAGTGGCTGCACTGCATGTACGTGGTGTGTCTGGCTGGTGATGTCATCTTGCAGGGCTGTGGCTATTTCCATGATGGCATCAGGGCTGAATCTGAAGATGCGATACATCTCCGAATTACCCATGCCAAAGACGTCCATGCGCCTTTGGTATATCCTCTCCCGTGCCCTCCTCCTCCGTGCTTGTAGACGCAGTAGTGCTATGACCACGGCTGTCCCTGGCATGTTGGCATACAGATGTGTTGTCCTAAAAGTGTGGTTGCTCAGCTCGTCCGTAACGGTACTGCTGTAGCTGCTCTCCAGCTGACCTGTGCACGTCCGGCCTAAAGTTACCCCTGCTTTATGAGGGGTAACTTTACGCCGGACGTACAGCTTACGCGCACCGTGCGTAGCCTGCGCCGGGCGCACGTACAATTCTGAATCGCCGTATCTCCCTCATTTGCATATTTGCATAGGAAATCAATAGACGCGCCAGATGCATCTAGCGTAAATGTGCGCCCACGATACGCCGGCGTAGGAAAGTTACGTCGGACGGAAGAAGCCTATTTTCAGGAGTATCTAGTTTTCTGGGTACGGCGCAGAGATACGACAGCGCAAATATACACTTACGCCGCGCATCTCGAGATACGCCGGCGTAAGTGCTTTCTGAATCCCGGCCTCTGTCTCTAGCCAAGCACATGGCTACATAAGCTATACAGTGAGCTGGATAAATTAGAACTCCCACAGACACTTTAAAGCCAAAAAAATTTCATGTGCCTGTTTTAACTATGTATCATCAACTGAAATGATCTTGAACAGTATTACCAATATTGAGTTTGTCCTTACAGTTAAAAAAAAATGGCATTTCACAGATTTTCTGTAAATTTGCATTAACATTTTTTTCTGATATATTCACACTTACTCTTTTATAGTATGTGCAACTAAAATACGGCAGCAAATGTAGACCCTTTATTTAAATACCGTATATACCCGAGTATAAGCCACGGTTTTCAGCCCTTTTTTTAGGCTGAAAATGCCCCCTCGGCTTATACTCGAGTCATGTTGGAACTTACTTGTCTCCGACGTGTTCAGGCAGTCACTCCGCTAGAGCAGGGGTCTTCGTATTGCGGCGCACAGCTAGTATCAGTCCTGCTGTGTATTTCTCCTGCTCGCTGTGTCTTTCACTTCTGACAAAGCCGCTGCTTTAACAAATGCATGTGTAAGCCACAGGCCCCGGAAAGGCAACCTGTTACCTGTAGTTTCCATCTCTGACTAATGAGAAAATTCACAATGAATTTTGATGAGATACATGGAGGGCAGATGGGCTGGAGGGAGCCCACCCCTCCTCAAAGGTACATGGACACACTGAACCTTTGAGGTTTGCCTCCAGCCAAATAATGAATCTGTCTAACAGTATGCGCTAAAAACAGGGGTTTAATCTGCACACATTTGCAAATGCATGTGTAAGTTACAGGCCCCGGGAAGGCACCCTGTTGTTGTTTAGGTCAGGCTTCTTGCAGGACTTTTCCTAACGTCCACAAGCGCGCTGCCCCACTGTGAAAAGCCACACTGAAATTAATTGGGAAGTGGTTTTCAGGTGCTTTACAGGCACAATTTCTATGGTCTAAGACAGCACTACGCAACACCCTCTCCTCTCCTCTTCTTCATAATATATGGAGGAGGTTCTCTGTGGTCCACAAGGAGCTTGAAACAATGCTAACTGAAAACAGTCAGGAGAAGCAGTGAGCATATGAAGTTTTCAACTCTTAATATTTCTGGCAGGTCCACTGAATATATATATATATATATATATATATATATATATATATATATACATTTTGGCCCAGATTCACAAAGCACTTACGCCGACCTAAGTGCAAATTTGCACCGGTAAGCGCGAATGTGCGCCGGCGTATCTGTGCGCCAGACCAACAAACCAACATATGCCTAAAAACTGGGCAGCCTACGCCGACGTAGCTTACATACGCCGGCGTAGCGTGGGTGCACTTTTCGTCTGGATGCATTTAGCTGCTCCCATTGATTAGGCAGGCATTCAAACATGCAAATGAGGGAAATACGGTGACTCACGAACGTACGTGCGCCCGACGCATGCTATGCAAGGTCTGCGTAAATTGTACATCTGGCGTAAAGTTATTCCCCATAGATGAGGCGCAACCCGGCAACAGACATTCAAAAGTCTGCACCAGAGAACACAGGCCGGCATATTGGGCGTACGTTACGTTCATGGCGTTCGTGGTGATCCGGCATAGCTTAGGCATTTGTGCCAGCGTGGTTGTGAGCATGCGCATAAGGGTGCTGTTTCATCCGTTCATGTCACGGCTACGTCACGGTGCATGCACCAGTACCGGTTCACCATACTAGTGTAACCAGAAACAGCTTTCCTGAGTGCCATCACATAAGTCCCAGTGTCCACAGACAAGGGCAGACAGCATAGTGTAAGGCCACGTACACACGATCGGACCAAACCGATGAGACTGGTCCGACGGACTGTTTTCATCGGTTCACGCTGAAGTGGCCTGATGGTCTGATGTGCGTACACACCATCGGGCCAAAATCCGATTGGGCCAGAACGCGGTGACGTAGAACACAACAACGCGCTGAAAAAACAAAGTTCAATGCTTCCAAGAATACGTCAACTTGATTCTGAGCATGCGTTGGTTTTCGGGCCGATGCTTTTGCGTACTAACCATCGAAAAAAAAAATGCTCTAGCAAAGCGCAGTGACATACAACACGTACTACAGCACTATAAAGGGGAAGTTCCATTCGGATGACGCCAACCTTTGGGCTGCTTTAGCTGATTTCGTGTTAGTAAAAGACGATTTGCTTTTCTGTCTGTTACAGTGTGATGAATGTGCTTACTCCATTACGAACGGTAGTTTTACCAGAATGAGCGCTCCCATCTCATAACTTGCTTCTGAGCATGCGCGGATTTTTCACGTCGTTAAAGCCCACACACGAACATTTTTTACAACCTTAAAAACTACAATGTTAAAAACGTTGTAAAAAAATAAAGCATGTTCGAAAAAAAATTTGCCCATTTTTCAGAACCCGAAAAATGCTTTGAAGCCCACACACGATCGTTTTTAATGGCATTAAGAAAAACTTCATTTTTTACAACCCAAAAAATGATCGTGTGTTAGAGTCTGCAACAGACTTGAGACTTGAGACCCTAAACATACTGCCAGAGCTACAATAGAATGGTTTAGAATTTAGATCAAAGCATATTCATGTGTTAGATTGGCCCAGTCAGAGTCCAGACCTAAATTAAATTGCTGTTCACAGACACTCTCCATACAATATGACAGAGCTTATTTTTTTAAAGAAGAATGGGCAAAAATGTCACTCTCTAACGTGTAAAGCTGGTAGAGACATCCCCAAAAATACTTGCTGCTGTAATTGCAGCGAAAGGTGGTTCTACAAAGTATTGACTCAAGGGAGCTAATTACAAATGCACGCCATGCTTTTCACATATTTATTTGTAAAAAATGTTGAAAAAATGAAAACGATTTATAATTTTCCATCCACTTAATGTGCCACTTTGTTATAGTCGATCACATAAAATCCCAATAAAAATACATTTATGTTTTTAGTTGTAACATGACAAAATTTTGAAATTTTGAAAGAGTATGGCACTGTACATTAACCTGCGCACATATTACCCTGCAATGTGTTAAGCAGTCAATTGATTTGAATAGGCTGATTAATGCATCAAAATGCACCAAAATGCAGCACTTTTGGCAGTGCAATGCATTGTAATGCAAGTGCAATAGTATGAACAAGCCCTTGAAGTTAAACTCAGAGTAGAATCTGTTGCTTTGTTCTCCAGGTTCAGAGTAAGCTATCCTGCATATATTCCTTATAAGTTATCCATTACCACTGCATGAATGATTACCATATTGACCTATCATACCTTTTTTACTGATTCTAAAAAACAGATTCCCCATTCAAAATGTTCAGGCGGAGGTGCCGGATATACCTTATTAGCAGATATATCTTGATTTTAGTACTTCCTAATCCCTTAATACTTTTTAAATCCCCTTGGCTCCTATTTGCATTTGTCTTGCAATCAGTCTGTGGCACTAAATGTTCTGGTTAGAAAAGGGGACCTGAGACCAAGTTGTTAGGACAAAAGAGAGTTTGGAATGATCTGTGATCTATATTAAAATGCACTGTTATTTTTATGTGAATAAAGAATAATTCCATATAATGTATACTGTAAGTGTTAAGCCGCGTACACGCGATAATTTTTCGGCATGAAAAAAAACGACGTTTTTAAAAACGTCATTTAAAATGATCATGTGTGGGCTTCACATCGTTTTTCATCTTCTGAAAAACGTCAAAAAAATATTCGAGCATGCTGCATTTTTAACGTTGTTTTAAAAAAATTTTGTTTTTTGGGTTGTAAAAAATGATCGTGCGTGGGCTAAGACGACGTTAAAAACGACGTTTTAAACCCGCGCATGCTCAGAAGCAAGTTATGAGACGGGAGCTTGAATAGAACTTCCCCTTTAGAGTGCTGTCATATGTGTTGTACATCACCGCGCTTTGCTCATCATTTTTTTTAAAACGATGGTGTGTGGGCAACATCGTTTTTAATGATGAAGTTGGAAAAACTTAGTTTTTTCTACATGCTGAAAAACGTTGTTTTTTTCCATGACGAAAAGTGATTGTGTGTTCGCGGCATATCATCTACTATGATACATGCTGACATTGGGCTAGATTCAGGTAGAAGAGCGTAACTTTGTGCGGGCGTAGCGTATACTATTTATGCTACGCCTCCGCAACTTTTACAGGCAAGTGCTGTATTCACCAAGCACTTGCGTCCAAAGTTACGGCGGCGTAGCGTAAATGGGCCGGTGTAACCGCGCCTAATTCAAAATAGGCAGGTTGGGGGCGTGATCCATGTAAATGAATCGTGACCCCACATAATTAACGCTTTTTCCGAACGGCGCATGCGCTGTCCGTGGACGTATCCCAGTGCGCATGCTCAAAATGACGCCGCAACTACTCATTGGTTTCGACGTGAACGTAACTTACGCAAAGCCCTATTTGCTAACCTATCTAGCTCATTTGCATATTAGACGCGTAAGTCAACGGAAAAGCCACCTAGCGGCCAGCGTAAATATGCAACTAAGATACGACGCTCTCACTCAGAGTTACGCCGGCATAACTCGTTCCTGAATCTGGCCCATAGTGTTGATATTTATATTTCTCAAATATCTAATTAGATGAGGGCACTTGACTTTTAGAACACGTGGCCCGGATTCACAAAATAAATTACGGCGACGTATCTCCAGATACGCCGCGTAAGTACAAATATGCGCAGTCGTATCTGTGCGCTGAACCCACAAACTTAGATACGCCTAAAAAAAGACTTCATCCCACCGACGTAACTTGCCTACGCCAGGGTAGAGTGGGCGCATATTTACGCTGGACGCATGTGGCGCTCCCATTGATTTTCAATTGATTCACGAACGTACTTGCGCCGGCGCATGATTTTACACGGTTTGCGGAAGTTTTACATTCGGCGTAAAGTTATTCCCCATAGATGAGGCGCAACCCATGCAAAGGTATGGACCAGGGAACACAAGCCTACGTATTTTACGTTGGCTGTCTGTGAATATGGGCCGATGTGGGTCTGGCTGGGCGTAGGTTATGTTCATGGCGTACACAGTGATCCGGCGTATCTTAAGCAGTTGTTCCGACGTAGTTGTACACATGCGCACGGGGATACGTCCATGTTCCGACACATGCGCAGTTCATTTTAAGTACTTGTCTGGCGCCCGGCCCATCATTTGCATGGGGTCATGCTTCATTAACATGGATCACGCCCACTTCCAGCCCGCTTTCACCTACTTCCACTTACGCCGGGTTACGCCTACGAAATATACGCTACGCCGGCGCAGAGTTGGGAGCATTTGCTTTGTGAATTCCATGCTTGCCTCTCTGCGCTGCGCTGGCGTAGCATAAAAGAGATACACCGATGCGCCGATGTATGTGAATCGGGGCCCTTGTCTGCAAAATACTTGGTCATATAATATTCCAGCATTAAGCTGGCTATACATTATATAATTGTCTTGTTCAGTTTGCTTTAGATTTACATTCAGCTATGTACAGTAGTACAAAGGCCTGCCTGATTGCATACAAGTGGAAAAGGTTTGACCTCATATTATATGATTTTAGTAAATCTAAAGGAAAATTGTACAAGAAAATTGTATAATATATGGTCAGTCTTCATACAAGCTGCTAATATATGCTTTTAGACTTGTATATACTAACATGTAATAGCGAGTCAGTGTTTTCTGATTTAATTATGATATGCCCTGTTTTTATGGACTTTGATTATATGTTTTTAACCTTGCGATTGTTTCTTTTTTTTTGTTTCATAAAGTTTTATTCGGTGCTTATGAAGACATTAACAAAATAACACAATAATACAGCATAAAAGAAATGAGAAATCGACATAGGATTACATTGTTAACTTTTCAACTGATGTCGTATATTACGTACAATTGGTATGGAACTATCATTAAACATATAGGAAACCTTGAAAGGGGTAAATAAAAGTGTACAGATTAAGATCAATATAATTCAACGGTTAACAGTTTATCTTATCAAAGATCTTGTATCTCATTATTGCTCTTTATTATTATTATATTATTTATTTTATTTTTATTTAATAATAAGAGGCACTCCTCAACCTGTAGGCATGATATTGGAACTAGTTTTACCTTAGCGGTTGTGGAGTGTAGGGAGGGGTGAAGGGGGGGGGGGGGAGGGGATGGAGAGGAGCTATGTGGGGAAAGGAGGGGGGAGAGAGAGAAAGGAAGAGAAAAAGAAAAAAAAAAAAAAAAAAAATATATATATATTGTAATAGAAAACGTGAAATCATTCAGTTATTAATTTGACTATGTATTTTATTTTTCCAGTATAGGTAGCAGACCTTTTTGGGTGTATCTTGGTTTCTTATTGCATATGGGTTGTATATTCCAGAGACTCTTTGAAAATCATCCAGTCGTGCCAGATCGCTGCGAATGACATTATTTTTTCTTGGGATATGCTAATGAGTTCTTCTATTTTTTCAATGTAGTTAATTCTCCTAAACCATTCCGTTTTAGAAGGGGTAACGTTCGTGCGCCAGTGGGAAGGGACGCATTGTCGTGCTGCATTAATCATGATCATTGGTAATGATTTTAAGTAGCGTTTTTTCGGCAGGTAGTTAAAGTGGAGAAGATATTGTGCTGGGTCGAATTCGAGAGTTTCAGATGTAATTGCTGTAATGGTTTCGTGAACTACTTTCCAGAAATTGTTAATTAGGGGGCAGGACCACCATATATGGAGCATCGTTCCCTCCTCCTGTTTACATCGCCAGCATCTGTCAGAGCTTTGAGGTGAGAATTTGTGGATTACTGAGGGAGTTCTATACCATCTAGTAATTATTTTGAAGCTGCATTCCTGTGTGGCCACATTTAGAGAACCTTTATGTGCATATGTGTAGATTCTTTCCCAATTCTCATCAGTTAGAGGGGTGTCTATATCCCTCTCCCACTTCTGGCAGGAGGAGCTGGAGAAGTCTGTTTTATCCTCAAACAATGAATTGTACAGGACTGATATGATATGTCTGTGCGGGGTTACTTTCGTGCATAGGTCTTCTAGTTTAGTAAGTGGTCTTGTCCATGAGGGTGCAGTCTTGGAATAGGTCAGAAAATGTCTTATTTGAATGTATGTCCAGTGTGGGATTTGGAAAGGTTTCATGTCATTGTTCAAGTCTTCCCTAGACAGCATTTTTCCATTTTTAAAAAAGTGTTTGACTAGGATTTTCTCGTGTGGCCAATGGTGAGATAGAAAATCTTTCTCTAGACCTGGAGGAAAATCCGGGTTGTTTCTAAGTGTCGATAAAGGGCTGAGCCAAGGTGTTGTGTTGGTGGGTTTAAAGGTACTGCGGAATACTTTTAAGGTGGGGCCTATTAGGGGGTGTGAATGAGCATCCCTTGAATGATATTTAGGGTTAATCCAAGGTAGAGTGCTGAGATCTTGTGTGCATTGTCTGTGTTCTAGTGATACCCAATCTTTGACTGTTGTATGTATGTTCCAATCTACAATCCGGGCCATAAGTGTTGCTTGGTGATATTTTTTTAGATCGGGTAGTGCTATACCCCCCTTGTTTTTTGGTAAGCATAATCTAGCTAGTTTGATCCTAGGGGGTTTGCCCCTCCAGACAAATGTGGAGCAGGCCTTTCGGAAGGATGCAAAGAAGGAGGCGGGTAGGGAGATGGGTATTGTTTGCATAACATATAAGTACCTAGGCAAGATTGTCATTTTAATTAGGGAAGCTCTCCCAAACCAAGATATGTTTAGAATCTTCTGGAATTCCATCTCTTTAGATCTTCGTGGGTTTCTTTT
This sequence comes from Rana kukunoris, assembly GCA_029574335.1. Classification (NCBI taxonomy): domain Eukaryota; kingdom Metazoa; phylum Chordata; class Amphibia; order Anura; family Ranidae; genus Rana; species Rana kukunoris. The sequence goes on along the minus strand of CM056049.1, from coordinate 501,072,758 downwards.
AGTATTGGTGTGAAGTTAAGTTTAAAAAGATCTTTCAAATTGGAGGGAATTTCAATTCCTAAATAGGTTATGCTTTGTGTGGCCCACGTGAACGGGAAGTTCTTTTTACATAGATCTACAGCCTTTGCCGTTAGTGTGATGTTGAGAGCATTTGATTTCGAGTGGTTAATCTTTAAATTAGATAGTGAATTAAAGTTTTCTAAGTCTTTTAAGAGGTTGGGTATGGAGATTTGGGATTCCGACAGAAAGAGTAGCATATCGTCCGCAAAGGCGGCTATTTTGTAGGTTTTCTTTTGGACCTCGATTCCTTTTATATTTTGATTGGCTCTGATTCTATTTAGAAGGGGCTCCAAGGTGAGGACGAAGAGCAATGGGGACAGGGGGCAGCCCTGTCTCGTACCATTACGTAGTGAGAAGGCGTTCGATAGATGGCCGTTTACTCGTACTCTTGCGGTTGGGTTCATGTATAGTGCTTTGATGTAAGTCCTCATTTGGGGTAAGATGCCTATGTGTTCTAGAACTGCCTCCATATAATCCCAGGCCACTCTATCGAACGCCTTCTCGGCGTCGAGGGACAGAAAAAAGCCTTGTTTTTTATTGGAAATTAACCAGTGACTGAGATTTAGTGCTTTGGTTGTATTATCCCGTCCCTCTCTACCAGGGATAAAACCCACTTGGTCAGGGTTAATGAAGGTATTAAGTAAGGGTAGCAATCTATTGGCTAAAATTTTAGCGTATATCTTGACATCTACATTGATTAATGAGATGGGTCTATAGTTCGTGACTTGTGTTGTATCTTTACCTTCTTTGGGTATAACTGTAATGTGGGCTTCTAGTAATTGTTTGGGAGGTTGATGGTTGGAGTTTAGAGTTTGGAAGGTTTTCAGGAATCTCGGTTTCAAGATGTCGATGAAGGTTTTGTAGTACTGCAGGGGTAGGCCATCTGGACCAGGCGCTTTACCTACTTTCATTTCTTTAATTGCCTTATCGAATTCTGGCCCTGAAATAGGGGCTTCTAGTTCTAGTGCTTTGTCATTAGATAGTTTGGGTGGGCTGTATTTTTTTAAGAAGTCATGAATTAGTTGAGATCTTTTATCTGAGTTCTGGGGGCATTTTGGGTTTGATGGTAGGTTGTATAACGAATGATAATATGCTTCAAATTGTTTGGCTATCTCCTCGTTAGTGGAATGAGTTTTCCCTTGATTGTCCCTGATTTGGTGCACGGTTGAGGCTATTCTTTTATTCTGTACAGCTTTGGCCAGTAATTTCCCGCTCTTGTTACCCTGTTCATAGTAGATCTTGTGTCTCAATATGTATTGTCTTTTCGTTTTCAGATTTAGTTCCTCCATCAGAAGTGCTCTGGTTTTGGTTAGTTCATCAAAAGTTGAGGTCGCAATATTTTTTTTGTGCGTTGTCTCTAATTTGTGGATCCGGTCTATCAGGGATTTAATTTTTGATTGGCAGATTTTTTTTATTCTAGCTAGTCTGTTGATGAATTCACCCCTGATAACACATTTATGTGCTTCCCATTGAGTCATTAGGGATGTTTCATCATTTTCGTTTCTTGCAAAATAGTCTAACAGTTTCTCTTTCAATTCTAGCACGTCTATAGGGTCTTTAAGGACTGTGGAGTTGAGTCTCCAGGTCTTGGTCACTGTTTTTTTATCGGGGAAAGACAATGTTGCTGTTATAGGGTGATGGTCAGATAATGTCATAGGTTCGATTGTTGCATCTTTCAGGAGGGTTAGGTCAGGTTGGGAAATAAAAAGGTAGTCAATTCTAGAATATTTTTGATGAATGGTAGAGAAGTATGTGTAATCTTTGGTTTGAGGAAACAGAGTTCTCCAGGTATCATGCAGCGTTAAGTCTTTAAGTTGGATCTTAATTTGTTTCAATGCTCTGTATGGAAGGCTCGATGCTCCATTCGAGGTGTCTATAATGGGGTCCAAAGGGGTGTTGAAATCACCCCCCAAGACTAGAATGCCAGTGGTAAAGGTGGTCAGTAGTTCTTTAATTTTGCGAAAGAAAGCTACTTGGCCCGAATTTGGGGCATATATGTTGGCGATTGTGATTGGATGATTTTCCAGTTTGCCTTTTACAAATATGTATCTCCCGCTGGGGTCTAGCATGGTATCGTGTATCTGGAACGGGGTCTGATTGGAAATCAGTATAGAGACACCCTTTGTTTTCCCTTCTGTGTTAGAAGCGTGTAAGGCTATCGGATATCTCTTATCTTGGAATTTCGGGACTTTTTCTGATTTGAAGTGGGTCTCTTGAATACAAACAATGTTTGCTTTATGTTTGTGGAATTCATTGAGGAATTTGGTTCTTTTTTCTGGTATATTGAGACCTTTGGCATTTACAGAAAGTATTTTAATAGATAGTGATGAGGTAAGGTGGATGTTAGAAGCCATTCTTTTTTCTTTTTTTTCCTTTTGGAATATGCCTAATTACAGAAAAAAAAAAAAAAAGGCAAGGGGAAAGGAGGGGGAAAAACCAAAAAAAAAGGGGGGGGGGGTTGAAGAGAGATATTAAGGGTGGTGTAGGGGAGCGGGGTAGGAGGGGAATACCGGGAGTAGGCTTAGACCTGCTGGCCTACCCAGTTGCAACGAATTCCGGATGGTTCAGAGGGCAGTTGAGGAATGCCCTCTGTTTGGGTACGTGGCTTTAGTCGTTACCGACGTATGTATAGATTCTGGTTGTTGGAATTTAAACAATCAGATGAAGAAAAGAGAAGGACCAAGCTCTGAACGTAAACCTGGTCCCTTCTTTCTCACTTGCCTTTCCTTCCTATCTGTTTGTGAGTCTGGCACTTCGGAGCAGTTGTTACAATAGAAATCAGATAACCTAATGTTACAGGAGCGTCTTTATCTTGGTGAATACAGGGATCCGTTTGTTAGTTTGGGAGTGGTTAGAAGCCAGGCCCAAGCCTCGGATCTTGTGTTACAAGATCCGAGTCTGTATGTGTTCAAGACATGAGACCAGTACTGCGCTTGAATGTCTTGAAAAGATCTTAGTACTATAGGCCCTGCAGGACTGACCAAAGAGGAAATAGGAGAACTCACTTAAGCAATTTATATATGTGACCCCTATAGGGATTTGTTACATTGCTATTCTGCATGGAAACCGTCTTCCTATGGTGTTAAAAGCACACAACATGTAAATACATGAACCATTATAATATCTTAATACATGAAACATGGACAATAAACCAAAACTATTTAACTTGTCGAGCTATATATTCTCTAGGATCCTTCAGCATAACTACCGGGCATGGCCGAGATCAATGGAGTAACAATTAATTCAATGGGTGTCTAATGCATGTCCCTTCTGGGAGGGGGATGGAAATTGAAAACTGCCATGTCTCCGCTAGCCGTGCGATAAGATCCCTAATGATTAGGCATATACATATTATGCAGCATAAGCACAATACAGAACAGGGTGTAGTGTACATCTTTTTCAATTAACTTCTGAGCTAAAGATTCAAACAGGAGTCAAAGGTTATATGGGTTCTGATTAAAAGGTCTCAGGTCTAAATAATTGTATTAACTGATATAGCAAAGAATAAAAACGGTTTTAGTGTCTTGCTCTTTCCCTCATGCAATACCCTAGATGTTCTATGTCGACCGATAGGACCGTGAGGTTTCTTTGGGGTATTATAGCGGGACATATAGCCCTTTGATGGCCGTGAGTTCCCAGTATGCAAGTCAAACACCCCCTCCCTGGGATCTGATCCAGAAGATGAGTGGGTAGCGATACCCCATATCTAACAATTGTCCTCCTGGACGTAGGAAAACGGAGTAAAGGAGATGGTACTTACACGGGATGAGGTTGTAACGGTTGAGGTGGACAAACCTTTATCATGTAAGACTGTCCAGAAGATCAGCGGGTGTTTAGAGCATCTTGAGGATGCATCAACTCTCGATTGAGGTGATTGGTATCTCTGCAAAGGACAAACTGAAAGGAGTAAGGGCAGGGGTGTTGAGAAAAAACAAAAGCAGAGCAGCAAGAACAAACACAAAAACAAAAATAGAAATAAAGGGGAGTCACATAGGTATGTTGAGGTGGTCTTGAACCTGTGTGAAACCATTATCTTCTTTTAGGAGTGCTTCAGGGCTAGCCAGGAGGATCCGTTGTAGATCTAGGAAGAGCAGCTCCATGTTAGAACCATATGAAGAAAAGAAAAAAGAGGGGCATGTGGGGGGCTGAACCAAAAGATGTAGAAGCATATTTAGGTGTCCATGTGATCTTGGTAGTCAAGGCGATCTCTACGTCTGGGTGGTGAGTTTCCTGGATTTCCTTGGGCTTCATTTCCCCTGTTGTTGCGGGGGGATGGTGATCTGCGACGTCTGTCTCTCTGTCTTTGAGCTCTGGGAGTCAGATTGTTGGAAATTGATATCCACGGTTCATTCAGCATAAATGAACTATACCAGTCAGGGACCTCCGTCCTGGGGATATTCATTGCTTCACAGAAGGAGCGGAGGTCGTCAGGCGTGCGTAGCAGTGCTGTATGGCCTCGGTGGGTGGCTGATAGACAAAAAGGGAATTTCCACCTGTACGGAATTCCCCTTGATCTCAATTGTTCTGTGATCGGACGTAATGCTCTGCGTTGTTGCAGTGTAATGTTCGAGAGGTCCTGATAGAGTTTAATCTCAGTACCTTTGAAGATCACTCTATTTCTCTCTCTCGCTTTCCTTAAGATGGCTTCTTTCAGTGGGAAATTAACCAGGCAACAGATTATGTCTCTAGGGGGATCATTTTCTCTCCCTCTGGGCCTGAGGGCTCTGTGAATTCTCTCGAACTCGATCGGTGTGTCAGGCGGTCTTTCCAGTATATCATTGAATATAGCTTCCGCAGTGCGTTCTACAGGGATTTGGTCAGGCATTTCAGGGACCCCCCTTATTCTAATATTATGTCTCCTCCCCCTGTTGTCCAGGTCTTCTAAATGGCGGTGTATTTCAATGATATGGGTGAGGTGCATGTCAGCGTTCTTCTGCACTTGTTTTATAGCATCCGCATGGCGTGCAGCAGTTTGTTCCATCACCCCTGTCCTAGCTGCTATGCCCTGGATGTCAGCACGGAGCTCACTAATGGCAGCAGACAGGGATGATTTTATGTCCAGGGCCACAGCCTGCAGGTTGGCTTGCAAGTCTGCCAGGCTGAACGGCTGTGCCATCATTAGTGGTGGTGTTTGGTGGGGTAGCACAGGTGCCTGGATGGGTAGGGCATGAGAGGGGATGTTGGGGTCATTCGTGTGGAGCCCGGATTTGTTTACGGCGCTAATCGCGCTACTCGCGGCATCCGCGATGGTGCTGGAGCCGCCGGGCGGGACGAGAGGTTTAGGCGAGGCCGCGGCTTTGAGGCCTACCGCCTGCACCGCGCGGAACATCTCCGGAATCAGTGGTTGTGCTGACTGACCTGGCTCCATCGTCTCCTGGGGTGTGGAGGAGGTAGGATGAACCTTCCCTGTGTCTTTTCGGGCGCTTATGGGTCCTGTATGGCTGAAGTTCTGCTCGTCAGTGTCAGAGAAGGGGAATCAAGCAGCCATCTCGGTCCGGTGCTTGGCCACGCCCCGCGATTGTTTCAATAAAACCATTTCTAAAGGGAAATATATAAATCCTGAGTGCTGAAAGGAAAGTCCCAGGAGATGAAATTGAAAATAAGTCTGTTCAAATATGAAAAAAAAATACCAGTACAAAGGATGACTAAATGTTCTAGATATTTAAAGTAGGGCTGTTACTGATTAAAAATAGTGTGTTCGATTAATCGTTTTTTTTTTTTATCGATGCAGCTTCCAACCACTGGAAAAATGGATAGCAGGATACAAAAATCACACAAAGGCAGCGCTCAATGGGAATAGCATTAAAACTTTTATAGTCTTCAAGTAGGTAACAAAATAAATATTGCACTGGAGATAAAATCGATGTAGCTACATAAACTGTAAAAATGGAGTGAGTAATACCAAACGGTAGCAAAGCAGTCATAAAAACATGTACCTAAGTATGATACTGGTATAAAAATGTGTACAACGATGCCACTGCTGAATACAGATGAGGAGGGGTTAACATCAGTCCATCAGCATGTAGATGTCCCGTGAAGGTAACTATTACAACTCCCAGTGGATGGTTGTAGAATCCCAGGTTGATAGAGGGAAGTGTAACAGCCCTTGCGTGTGGCAGATAGTAAGGTCCCGCTGGCATGCAGATATGAAGGCACAGCAAAGGAGCCCTTCAGATGGACACGGCAAGCCCAGCCGGTGTCCGTGACGTCACTGGATCTCCGACGGGAATTTCCTGAAGGCCCGGAAGTCGGCAGAGAGGTGAGTACCAATTAAAAGAATTTTCATTGATCAAAAAAATGTAAGATTAATCGATGAATTAATAGTTAATTTACCCAGTCCTAATTTAAAGTACAGTTCCACACAAAAGTGGAACCTCCGCTTATCTGCTTCCTCCCCCCCTCCAGTGCCACATATGTCACCTTTCATGGGGAGGGGGGTACTGGTACCTGTTTTTGATAGGTACCCTTCCCCACTTCTGGGAGACAGTGGCGCTGCGCCATCCCTCAGAAGTGCATCCCCATATTTCCTCCTTCCTCTGCTGCCGGGTCATTTATGAAGCTCAGCGTACTTTGCGCTTGCGCAGTTTTTCTTACAATCCGAAAATCGGTTGGAGTGCCGACATCGTGGGAACCCTGGACAGGTAAGTGTCCTAATATTTACAGTATTTGTAGCTGCTAACTTCATTTTTTCATGTGGAGGGGGGTTGGAACTCCTCTTTAAATCCCTGCTCTAATAACTTACATATTTACATATAAAATACATAAATGAATTCTGGTTGGGATTCGCTAATATATCATTTATATGAGGGGTATGGTTGCAGCATGTGAGCATACAGAGTCTGGATGACCCTCATCTACAGTAATTTTAAGTCCACTCCATCAGTAAACTTGGGAGCCCAGTACTGATTACTGCCCATTTTGTAACCAATTTTACTTACCTTTGGACACCATATTGTTTTTTTTTTTCTTGAGCATTCCTTTTAACAACTTTCTTTTATATCCCTACAACCTACCACTCTCCCTAGTTGGGGGCAGGGGGGGTAAACTGCAAAGAGATTCTTCACTATTTCACTTGATATTGTAATGTGGGGTTATGCTATAGCTTTTTAATGGTAACCTGTTAATTACTTATGCTTGTATACTTTTCAGGGCCCAATGAAGCTCTGTATTGCTTTATTTTATTGTATTGTATTGTTTTTTGTTTGTTTTTTACAGGTGGATATAGCTTGCTTGTGTTGGGTGATAGTCAAAAGACACCATAACTCAGTTTAACATTGCTGTTGTAAGGTGTTTTAGGATGTTCAATACTTCAATGCTCATACATGTACAAGGTTTTACCTGTATGCCTGTTGCTATTTACAAGAACAAATGGATATATTTTATATTGTTACATTTTTGTTTGTGCTGGGTGCTTGTTAGGTACCCCCCGTTTCTTGCTTTCCTCGTTATCAATGCACCAGCTCTTGCGGCCCTGCTAGGAAGCAACAAGCTTAGTTTTTCTTACTTCAGTAGCAATGATTTGTTAAAAACACTGAAAAAAATAAAAATACAGAAAGTATATAAAGTAGAAAATGTATTAGGACAATCAAGAATAAAACGTTTCAAAATCTCAGTTGGTGGACTGTGGTGAAAGTGCCTGTCTGGTGAAGGAAACAAAAAAGATGGTCTGCCGGCCTGAAGAATAGAGTGGAGTCCCCGTTTGACTGCTGAGGAACTGAGAAAAGATTTGTCAGATGTGGGTACTGAAGTTTCTGCTCAGACAATACGGCGCACACTGCGTAATGAAGGCCTCCATGCCAGAACTCCCAGGCGCACCCCCTTGCTGTCTCCAAAGAATAAGAAGAGTCGACTGCAGTATGCCAAAAGTCATGTAGACAAACCACAGAAGTTTTGGGATTGTGTTCTGTGGACTGATGAAACAAAATTAGAACTGTTTGGGCCCATGGATCAACGCTATGTTTGGAGGAGGAAGAACAAGGCCTATGAAGAAAAGAACACCTTGCCTACTGTGAAGCATAACGGGGGGTCAATCATGCTTTGGGACTGTTTTGCTTCTGCAGGTACAGGGAAGCTTCAGCGTGTGCAAGGTACCATGAATTCTCTTCAGTACCAGGAGATATTGGATGGCAATGTGATGCAGTCCGTCACAAACCTAAGGCTTGGGAGACGTTGGACCTTTCAACAGGACAATGATCCCAAGCATACCTCCAAGTCCACTAGAGCATGGTTGCAGAGTAAAGGCTTGAACATTTTGGAGTGGCCATCACAGTCACCAGACTTAAATCCGATAGAGAACCTCTGGTGGGACTTAAAGAAAGCAGTTGCAGTGCGCAAGCCTAAGAATGTGACTGAACTGGAGGCTTTTGCCCATGACGAATGGGCAAAGATACCCGTAGATCGCTGCAAGACACTTGTGTCAAGCTATGCTTCACGTTTAAAAGCTGTTATAACTGTAAAAGGATGTTGTACTAAGTACTAAGATTGAATGTCACTTGGGGGTTGAATAAAACTGATAATGATGTGAGCACAGAAAAGACATTTGTGGTTATTTCATTATAAATGTTATGTTATATTTGTCCTACACGTGCCTCTTTGATTTAATTGTAAGCAGGATGACTGAATGATCAAAATCAATGTCAAACTGGGCAAAACAATCAATTTTAGTGGGGGTTGAATAATTTTGAATACAACTGTATACACTTTATACTCCAATATATAATTATACACATGTATATTTTTTAGATCAATGCAGGCTCGATGTGTCGCTATACTCCTCATTTTACATGGACCAAACTTGGAAACCCAACCCTAGTCTGGATGGGTTGTTCTGCCTTAGACCCGGTTCAGACACTGCTTCTGACACCCCCTTTTCCCCTCTTATAAGCTGGGCTCATTTTTGAGCTGACATGTAAGTATCAGACTTCTTGTCCCTAAGGCCGCGTACACACGATCAAATCTGTCTGCTGGAAACGGTCTGCCAGACCGTCCCAGCAGACAGATTCGATCGTGTGTACGGGCGAGCCGACGGATTTGGCCAGCCGACAGATTTGAAAGCATGCTTACCAATCCGTCGGCTGGGAACCCGTCCGCCCGACATGTCTGCTGGTTAGATTTTGGTTTGATCATGTGTACACGATCAAACCAATATGTCCCCAGCAGACAGATTTGTTCAAATCGGTCTGTCCGACCGATTTGAACAAATCTGTCTGCTCGTGTGTATGGGGCCTTAAAGATCCTCCCCTTCTCGTTTAATAGAGGGAATTATTACCAATATACATTTTTTGCTTACTATTTATATTTATTGACACCTTTTGGCATTATACTAGTGATGAGTAGTGTTGCTCACGAATATTCGCATTGCGAATATTCGCTACGAATATTGCATATTCGAGTATTCGCGAATAACTCGAATATCGCGGCGAATATTCGCTATTTCGAATATTCGTATTTTTCAAATTTCGCAATAAATTCCGCAATAAATTTCGCATTCGCGAAATTTCGCAATAGCGAAAATTCGCAATAGCGAAAATTTGCAATTTTTTTTTTTTTTTATAAAATATAGCGAATATTCGTAAAATATCGAATATTCGTGATATTTTATCCAAAAAAAATAGCGAAATTTCGCAATCATTTTCGCTTTCGCATGTGCGAAATTTCGCTATTTTTTTTTTTTTTTATAAAATATAGCGAATATTCGTAAATATCGAATATTCGTGATATTTTATAAGAAAAAAAAAAATCGCGAAATTTCGCATTGGCGAAAATTCGCAAATTTTTTTATTTTATTTTTTTTATAAAATATCACGAATATTCGATATTAACAAATATTCGCGAATATTCTTCGAAATATTCGCGAAATATCGCGAAATCGAATATGGCGTATTCCGCTCATCACTAGTGATGAGTGGACAGGACTATCAGAACACATAGGGCCAGATTCACGTATTCCAGAGCATCTTTGCTCTGGAGTAACGCTTCTGATTTGCGTTGCGCTGCCGAAATTTTAGGAGCAAGTGCTGTCATTCACGAAGCACTTGCTCCTAAAGTTGCGGCAGCGCATCACAAATGAGCCGGCGGAATTCAAATGTCGCGGGTACGGGGCGTGTAGTATGCTAACTACGCGCGATCCCGCCGCCAACGTACTGCGCATGCGTCGAGTGTCAAAACATCCCCGTGCGCATGCTCCAAAATCTGTGAATGAACGTCAATGACGTCACATTCCCATTCATGACCGTTTTACGCAAGCGACGTTTTTTTTTTTTTCCCGACGCGATGACGACGCCTATACCTAACATAGGATACTCCAACCCCATGTAGGTATATCTATGCGCCGCGTATCCCGTCCGGAAACGTCGTATCGTCATTGCGTCGCGCCGGATTTCGATCGTGAATTGCCGATTTCCGCTCATTAACATATTTTTTGAGCGTAAATCGGCGGAAACGCATTGCGCATCGCATTGCATTGCGAATTTTCGGCAACATAAAAGAATCGCATCAGCTACTCTGCCCTTCTTTTGCATCAGAGCCAATCAGAATAACTCGAATATTCGGCAAAAGGAATATTGTGCGATATTCCTTTTGCGAATATTCAAGTTATTCTGATTGGCTCTGATGCAAAAGAAGGGCGGAGAAGATAATCGTGCAATATTCCTTTTGCCGAATATTCGAGTTATTCTGATTGGCTCTAATGCGCCCTTCTTTTGCATCAGAGCCAATCAGAATAACTCGAATATTCGGCAAAAGGAATATTGCGCGATTATCTTCTCCGCCCTTCTTTTGCATCAGAGCCAATCAGAATAACTCGAATATTCGGCAAAAGGAATATTGCGCAATATTCCTTTTGCCGAATATTCAAGTTATTCTGATTGGCTCTGATGCAAAAGAAGGGCGGAGAAGATAATCGCGCAATATTCCTTTTGCCGAATATTCGAGTTATTCTGATTGGCTCTGATGCGCCCCTTCTTTTGCATCAGAGCCAATCAGAATAACTCAAATATTCGGCAAACGGAATATTGCGCAATTATCTTCTCCGCCCTTCTTTTGCATCAGAGCCAATCAGAATAACTCGAATATTCGGCAAAAGGAATATTGCGCGATATTCCTTTTGCCGAATATTCGAGTTTTTCTGATTGGCTCTGATGCAAAAGAAGGGCGGAGAAGATAATCGCGCAACAGGAATATTGCGCGATTATCTTCTCCGCCCTTCTTTTGCCCCCTTATTCTCCTTTCTTTTAAGTAGAGTTAGTGTAGAGTTAGTGTTTAGTGCATATTAGTTTAGTAATACAGGAAATGATCTCCGTTTATGAGAATTTCGCAATCATTTTCGCATTAGCGAAATTTTGCAAATTTTTTTTTGGATAAAATATCACGAATATTCGATATTAGCGAATATTCGCTAATATTCTTCTATATATTCGCGCAATATCGCAAAATCGAATATGGCGTATTCCGCTTAACACTAGTTATCGGCTGTCTCCTGCATACAGCTTCTGCAGCTGGAAATCGTAGTGGAGAGGAATGCAATGTCCCAGCAGGGGGGTTTTCTCCATCCACCTCGTTTGTGTGGATGGAGGAATCTGTTGGTTTTTTGTTTAGCCTGCTCGTTAAACAAAAAAAAGAGATTTTTTAATACAGCTTACCTGTAAAATCTTTTTCTTGGAGTACATCACGGGACACAGAGCAGCATATTCATTACTATATGGGTTATATGGAGTACCTTCAGGTGTGGACACTGGCAATCTCAAACAAACAGGAAGTCCCTCCCTATATAACCCCCTCCCATAGAGGAAGTACCTCAGTTTTGTAGCAAGCAGTATGCCTCCCAAAAATGTTCCCCAAAAGAGGGGTGGGAGCTCTGTGTCCCGTGATGTACTCCAAGAAAAAGATTTTACAGGTAAGCTGTATTAAAAAATCTCTTTTTCTTTCTCGTACATCACGGGACACAGAGCAGCATATTCATTACTATATGGGATGTCCGAAAGCAATGCTTTAATGAGGGGAGGGAGACATCTTCCAAAGAAGGACTTAATTTAGAGGTATACTCAAATACTAGTAAATCCAACTTAAACAAGAAATGTAAATCTCAAATCAAATCAAGGGAGCCCCCTCAGATCCTGAGGAGCTTGAATCGCGGCCTGTAGTACTGACTGCCCAAAGGCTGTATCCGCATTCCTTCTTACGTCCAATTGATAAAATTTTGTAAACATGTGGACTGACGACCACGTTGCTGCCTTGCATATTCGAGCCATAGAGATCTGATGATGTGCTGCCCAGGAGGTGCCCATGGCCCTGGTAGAATGGGCCTTTGCCGACAAAGGAGGCGGCAACCTCTTCAAACCGCAGGCCTGAACGATTAATTGTTTAATTCATCTTGCGATGGTGGATCAAGCAGTTGCCTGACCCATCTTGGGCCCTTCCGGTAAAACGAACACCACATCTGTTTTCCGAACCTTCTCTGTAGCTTTAAGATAGGCCTTTATGGCCCTGACAATATCCAACGTATGCAGCAACCCCTCCTTTCTAGAGGTGGGTTTTGGAAGAAGGATGGAAGTACCACATCCTGGTTCAGGTGGAAACTGGATATAACCTTTGGTAGAAAGGAAGAATGAGGACGGAACCCCGCCCTATCCTTATGTAAAATGAGATATGGTTCCTTACAAGATAAGGCTGCCAATTCCGATACTCTCCTGGCCGAAACTATGGTGATCAGAAATACCGACTTTCCAGTCAGTAAAACCAAAGGTACCTCAGCCAACGGCTCAAGGGGTTGTTTCTGTAGAGTTGACAGAACAAGATTTAAGTCCCATGGACAAAGTGGTGATTTGACTGGAGGATTAACACGTAAGACTCCCTGTACGAAGATCTTAACCAGCGAGTGGGCGGCCAGCGGCCTCTGAAACCACACTGATAAGGCTGAAATCTGTCCCTAGATCGTGCTTAATGCCAGGCCTTTATCCACTCCTAGCTGGAGAAAACTTAATACTCTATCAATGGTATACTTGCGGGAAACCCATCTCTTAGCCTCACACCAACCTACGTAGGCCCTCCAAACCCTGTAACAAAATTACCCTGGAGGCCGGCTTTCTAGCCTTAATGAGGGTAGGGATTACCTGCCTAGACAGACCTCTACCCCTGAGAATCAGGGATTCAGCCGCCAGGCCGTCAAATTTAGACGCCGTAATGCAGGGTGGAGGATCGGGCCTTGTGAGAGTAGGTCTGGCCCTAGAGGAAGAGTCCAAGGGCCTCCCGCTGCCAATTTCAGGACTAGTGAGTACCATGCCCTCCGGTACCAAGCTGGGGCTACCAGGATAACCGGCCTGTGCTATGATCCTGCGCCACAGGCGGGATAGTAACTGCAGTGGGGGAAATGCATATAGAAGTTATGATTGATGCCAAGGGCAAATCAACACATCGGTTCCGTAGGCCATAGGGTCCCTCGTTCGAGACATGAACCTGTCTAGCTTCTTGTTGAATCCTGATGCCATGACCTCCACGTCTGGCACTCCCCACTTCTGGCAGATTGTCTGAAAAAACTTGTGGATGCAGAGACCACTCCCCCGGCGACAGGGTTTGGCGACTTAGGAAGTACGCCTGCAGGTTGTCCACCTCGGGAATGAATGTCGCCGATATGCAGGGTACGTAAACCTCTGCCCACCGAAAAACCAAGCTCCTCTCACTCTGAGTGGCTTGACTCTTGGTTCCCCCTTGGTGGTTCACCTATATGCCACCGCTGTGGCATTGTCTGAATGACTTCTCACCGAGGACCCCTGTAATCTGGATGTCTATGCCAGAAGGGCTAGCCGAGCCGCTCAGAACTCCCAGACCTTGATGGGCAGCTGCCTCTCCACCTCTGCCCAAGTTCCTTGGCGAGTGAACTTGTTCCAGACCGCTCTCCAGCCTTCCAGACCACTGGGCAGCACCAAGCTGCTAGAATTGCTGCCTGTAGGACACGAGTGTGGAAGCGTGTGGTACCGCCTCGAACATGGCCATCGCATACATAGGCGAATAGTTGGTTCTTTTTTGCTTAGAACCAACTGAATCCATCTTTTGATAGCCTCGACCTTTACCAGGGGCAGGAACATCCATCTTCTGTTCTGTGTCTAATCTCGTGCCGAGATATTCCACCTGCTTTGTAGGTTGAAATGCTGATCTTTCCCCGGTTTAGGACTCAGCCGAACCTCTCGAGGTACTGAACCATGAGGGCTACTACGCATTCCACCAAGGAAGTGAGTGATCTTATGATTAAGAGGTTGTCCAGGTATGCTAGGACCGAGATCCCTTGGATCCCTTAGACTGACTAGAATAGGAGCTAGGACCTTCGTGAATACCCGGGGGCCGTAGCCAGCCCGAAGGGCGGCGCCACAAATTGGAAGTGGCGCTGTATCACTGCGAAGCGTAAAAACAAAAATATTTGATGTGGCTGAAAGACCTGGTACATGAAGGTAACCATCCTTTATGTCTATAGAAGCCAGATCCTTCTGGAGTGTGGCGGCTGCTGACCAAACGGATTCTATCCGGAAAGAGCGAACCCTTAGGTAAGCATTTAAACCTTTTAGGTCCAAAATTGGTCTGACATTGCCGATGAGCCTTGGTATGACAAACAGATTGGAATAGAAACCTAGCCCCTGTTCTTGGGCTGGTACCTCTACCATTATGCCCTGGTAAAGCAGGTGATCCAATGCCGCCGCATTGAGGCCTTCCTTGTGGAGGAAATTTTAGAAATTTTAATCTGTAGCCTGCGGCCACAGATGATCGGACCCCCTCTGTCGGGGACCGATCCCCAGAGGCCTGTCCTTGCGATCCATTGTTAAAAGTTTGATCGCGCAGGAGGTCCGTACTGCCTGGAATTTGAGGGCCCTGGAACCGGGGGGAGCTGCCTTTTAAACGCAGGACCCCGGAACTTCTTTTGACTGGTAAAAGGGTACTTTTGCCACTTGAAACAGTCTGAATGTATTTATCCAGATCTTTCCATGGAAGGGCAAACCTGCCAGCAGTCTTTTACATGGGGCTCGGCCGCCCAGTTCTTCAACCATAAGAGCCTTCTCATATGCACTAAAAATAGTGACAACGAGACGCCTGCTGGATGGAGTCTTTTTATAACCTCTACCGCAAAGCACAGAGCTCTGGAAATATCCAATAACTCCTCTGCCTATTGGGCAGGGATGTCTTAAGCATCTGTTTTGTCTGGTTCTTTAACGCCTGACAAAACTCCAATTGCAGCCACTGCTGGCTGTAGCCAGGGATGCTGGAAAAAGTGTCTCTAAACGTTTATCGACCGGGACCATAAACATTTGTATGTTTCCCCTTAGGCCAGTTAATGATTTATTCACCCATGAGATGGCTGCGTCCACAGTTGGGAGCGCCCCCTTTCTTAGAAAAAAGTCTTTTCCATAGGGCAAATAACAGAAAACCTTCCAGGTGGTCTCCCATCCAGGCACTAACCAGGCCCGACCCTGCTTAGCCTCCGAGATCAGACGAGATCGGGCGCTTTCCGGGAGATGTGGCCTCAAGGACCTCACGGGTAGTTGAAAAGCAGTGCCCGAACCGGGACCTGAACCCTGGACCTTCAGACCCAAAGTCCGATGCTCTACCGACTGAGCCATCCGGGCCCCTTTTAAAGAGTACTTGGTCAGGGGAAAGAGTGCCTGCAAGCACAAATATTTCCTGGCAGACGTGCATAAAGACTACCCTCTCGTCAGCTTTAGGCGGCAGAAAAAATTCTGTCCGGTCGTCCCAATCCTGGAAAAACCAATTCCTCTAACAGAGGATGGACCGGAAAAGCTGCGTTGCTTAAAGGCGCTTTTAAAAGAACCCAAAGAGGATACCGCAGGAACCTGAGGCTCTGGAAATGGCAAATTAAATGCAGAGCGGACCATGTCTGTCAAAGACTGGACCCACAGACTCTCCGTCTGGGAGGCTGAAAATGATTCTTCAGTGGTAGATCCTCCAGGTTCTGTCCCTTTTGGCGATGGGGATCTAGTCCGCTTCTTGCCAGAAAAAGAGCCAGCGATCATAGCTGTTAACCTTTTTTCTCTAGCCCCCCTAGGGTGACGGCTAGCATCTCCTCTGTGATAACACAGGGTTGGGCCGACCTGGGCCAGCCTCAGCACCAGACCCCCTTTATGGCTTATCCAGGGTGACCCCTATAGGAATAACCTGTGGGGAAAGTATTGGCATATTATCAGAACCAGAGGAGGAACCCCTTTGTCTTTGCCTTTTCTCTTTATTTATTTATTTTTTTTATTTTTTTTGTGTTTTGATCCTGAACCCTTGGAAGCCATAATACAAAACCGAAGGACTCCGCTTACAACAACAGACTGTTATAGCCAGGAGTACAAAAAAATAAGGTTTAGGGGACAATAGGATCACTAATGCCCAAAAACGGTGGGGCTCAGTATGTTTTCTTTTATAATATTATTCACCACATACAGCCCCACCCCCAACATGTTTGCCAGCATTCAACCTGTTGCCAAGGGGATTTTGGCTTAACAAAAAGTATTGGAGCTGACTCCAGCATGTAGTACCCCTTCTCGCCACCGGGAGTCACTGTGCTGCCAGCTCTACGTCCTCTCTCTCCAGCTCAGCTCTGAACTGAGCTAAGAACGCGCCTGCTGTGTATAACAGAAATTGAAGGCACGCCCACTCTACACTGCAGTCACACTCCCCGCCCCCCCCCCCCCTCCCGAACGGCGCAAAAATTTTCTATATGCATGCGCGACTGTCGGGGGAGGAGAGCCCAGGAGGAGACACACTCTGGAGCCCAGGAATGCAGGTTGGAGGACGCATCAGGCGGCAGATTTGAATCCCGGCAAGGTAAGGCTAAAACAGGCCCCTAAGGAGTCCCTTTAGCCTAGAGACAGATCTGTTGTTTTTTTTTTTTTTTTTTTAAAAGATCTTCAACCAGCGAGCAGCAGGTAGCTAGCAAACATACATAGATAGGTAGGGGGGATCAAGTGATGGGGGGAAACATTTCAGGGCATCCTGTCCATCAGACATAGTGACCATGGTGCCAATGCAGAGCATACTCAGGCTACCCCCCTTAAGATCTCCCCTGGAGAGCCTGCTGTCGAACCAAGTCCCGCAGGCTCCCCTCTTACCTGCTCCATGCCGCAGGACGTTTTGCAAAACGGTCCAATCTTCTCCCATCTCCGTGGGTAGCGTAGTAGACCTTCAGGCCCTGGGGTCCTATGAAGGTACCCACTGTCCTGGACCTATATAGCACCCTGGCAAACAGGAACTTATGGTCTTTACAAACTCCAAGTCCTGGGCCCAGGGTCCAGCCCTCCAAAGAGGAGCATTATAGGCAAAACCCCACGGTTTGGGGCCCGGGTACTGTCCACTTTGGCACTGAGGCTCCTTGGACAGATCCGGTTAGCCCGCCCTTAATCCCAAGGATGTGGAGCAAAGCTATTCCGTGACCAACACCTAAGACACTGGCGAAAAAACTGAGGTACTTCCTCTATGGGAGGGGGTTATATAGGGAGGGACTTCCTGTTTGTTTGAGATTGCCAGTGTCCACACCTGAAGGTACTCCATATAACCCATATAGTAATGAATATGCTGCTCTGTGTCCCGTGATGTACGAGAAAGAAAAAAGGAACTATTTTTTCTAAACCAACCTAAATCCTCTCGGCCTAACCTTCAGGCTAAATTAAAAGCCTATGGTCATCATTCTAATTTTAAGTTTAACCTCTAAAATTTGGAAACTGTAAATATCAACATCCCTCAAGATAGTCTACTCAAGATATAAATACATTTCCAATTTAAAGCAGAGGTCAGGAGGTAATTTATTTTTATTTTTTCAAGTCAGCAGCTCCAAACACTGTAGCTGCTGACTTTTAATAAGCACACTTACCTGTCCCAGTTGCCTGCGATGTCAGCCGCCCAAGGCCGATCTGTCCCTTAGACCGGGTCCTGGCGCCGCCATCCTTACTAAGGGTAACCTTGCGGCTTCACTGCCCGTTTCCTACTGTGCATGCGCTAGTCACGCGGCGCTTTGTGAATGGGTGTCTGTCTCCTGGGACACACACAAGGTCCCAGAAGACACTACTCCCCATTTACCAGGAGGCAGCACGAGGAGTAGAAGAGAGAAGACCACCACGGAAGAGGAAGTGGCAGATTAGGACAATCTGTCAATCAACAGCCATTTCTGGTAAGTATAATTATTTTTTTCTCATTTTTTGTAGCCTATTTGGCTATTTATTTATTTTTTGAGGGTGGACCTCCACTTTAAGTGGGCCACCCATAGTATCAAATACTTTGGTATTCACCTTACCGCTTCCATTAAAACAATTTTTCCTACTAACCCCCTCTTCTTTTAGTGAGAATTAGACTGGACCATCGTCGTGGGACTCAGCACTTATTTAGTGGTTTGATCAGAATAGCTTTAAAATGAAGGTAATTCCTAGATTCCTGTATCTCCTTCAAATGTTAGGGATCTTTATTCGATGTACATTTCCAAAATTAGTCTAGGTGGAGTTCAGTCAATTTCTCTGGGCGCAAAAAGCACATAGACTTAACTTTATCCTACCTTCTAAATCCAAGCCCTTAAGAGGCAGACCCTTCTGATACGACAAAGATGTTCATCTGTCATGGTTTCGGAATATTAATTCCATTATGCACTGGATTAAACTTCCCAACATACTGTTTTGTAACCTTCCTTGGCAGGGGGGATAAATCCCGGTGACACTCATATTGCACCTATTAATTGGGACAATTTCTAAAATGATCTTTTAGAAAGGTACACTGCCTGTTCATACCCCATATCTGTCCGGCATGACCTTCATTCCTGCTATTCAAGATTGTACCTTTCTCCCACTCCTACACTCATACCACACCCACCCCAAACATTTTACCTAGAGAATCATGGGAATAAATCCAGGAAACCTTAAGTGGACCTTCAGTCATTTTTTCAACTTTCCATCTATTAAATCTTCTGCCCTTGTTGTTTTACTTTGGATAGTAATTTTTTCTGCCAGTGAATACCTTATACAGCCCACTTCCTGTTTCTTGTCTGGTAAAAAGCCTAGGCTTATGACATCATGCACATCTCTCGTGAGAATTTGCCAGGAAGGGAGGGGGGATGAGTCATAAAAGGGCCAATGAGAGCTGCAGGGCTGCAGAGCTGGAGGTGTGCCTCTGTGTGTGTGTGTGTGTGTGTGTGTGTTTGTGTATAAATCCAGGAAGTGAACAGGCAGCAGCTCACCACAGATGTTTTTATTACAAATCATGTTAGCAGACTGCAGTTCCTTTTTAAGATATGACCACCCTCTCCCTTCCCCTGAGGCATGGACTCTCTATCTTTTATTCCCTGTTCATTTCCCCTCCTGAAAGCCTTTTTCCTCCTACACACTGCATATATTGTCCAGCATAGTGCACCTCCTTTACGTTAGACTGGCGCAATGTAGAGGCGCAAGTACTGTATCCTCGTAGAATTTGCGCACAAATTTGCGCCGGTGTAACGTAAATTCCGAGGCGTAATGCGTTGTAATTCAAATTGGGAAGGACGTGGGCGTGTTCCATTGAAATGAGCCGTGACTCCATGCAAATAAAGGGCTGGCCGGATTGCGCATGCGCGCATGACGCAGACTATGGTCAGCACCTCTCTGCGCATGCTCACAACTTGGCCTGGTGTAATTAGTGAGATAAGAACTAGGCCCGGCATTCTTAGTGAGCTACGCCCAGGGCATAAATAGGCCCAGACATAAGCCCTTCCATTGCAAAAGTACAACCATTAGTTTCCCTCCCTGAAGAAAGGTGCTTTTGTTCCGTTGTCTGTTGCTGTTTGTAGGTTTGTGTTGTGTCGTTGTGTTTTTTGGATTGTGTGTTTTTGAGAGATGTCAGAGAGGAACTGGAAGTTGAACTAATATATATATATATATATATATATATATATATATATATATATATAAAAATGTATATTATAATAATAATATTTAAAATATTAAATATATCTTAGATATAAAAAATAAAATTATATATTTATTATATTAACTAATATAAAATATATACTAAACAGAAAAAATGTATCTAAAACAGGGGTGCCCAAACTTTTGAAGAGCAAGGACCACTTAAGCAACTTGGTAATCAGTCAAGGGCCACAATATGCAGAGCGGGTGTGTGACAGGTCACGGCTACTCTATAGGCCCTCTGATCCACCCAGATGAAAGGGGACAAATTTCCTTTTGTTTTTCGGATTGGAGGTAGGCAGGCATAAACAGACATATGTCGCTCTATAGAAGGTGAATTGGCGGTTCCATTTGGTCGGGCTGATCGTGTGAAAAGAGTCTAAGAATGCTTTCACACTGAAGTGTAGTGCACCTGTATCTATGCTACGGGTTAGCTGAACATAGACTCCACCTGTGGCAAAAGCCAGCACAGTAGAGGAAGCATTGGTTTATGGGGTTTCGCTCCTCAGCCGCTTTCTTCCTCTACCACCAGCTTCATTCACAACACTGATGCTGTGGCATGAACGTATCCCTGTGCGCATGCGCACAACCACGTCGGAACAACAGCCTAAGATACGCCGGATCACTGTGTACGCTGTTGTGAACGTAACCTACGCCCAGTCAGACACACGTCGACCCATATTCACAAACGTCCCAAGTACAATACGTAGGCTTGTGTTCCCTGGTCCATACCTTTGCATGGGTTGCACCTCATCTATGGGGAATAACTTTACGCCGGACGTAAAACGTACGCAAAACGCGTATATCATTTCCCTCATTTGCATATTTGAATGCCTAATCAATGGGAGAAGCAACATACGTCCAGAGCATATTTGCGCCCACGCCACTCCGGCGTAATAAGATACGTCAGGGTAGGAAGGTCTATTTTTAGGCGTATCTTGGTTTGTGACTCTGGCGCACACATACGCCGGGCGGATATTTATGCTACGCCGGGAAAAGGTGAGTTACGTCGGCATAAGTGCTTTGTGAATCCAGGCCTATGTGTTCTTATCCTGTGGTGAATTGTATTGCTGAACCTGATGCTATGGAAAGGAAGAGTGAGATGTATTGCACTGTTAATGTTGACGCCATTGTTAAAGGCTGCTTGTGTGGACATTTCTTTTGCTATCGGAGGTGGGCCTCAGGCCAGGAGAAATTTTCAGTAAAAAAAAGAGCACACACACATAAGCTATGATTGCAAATTGTTTTATTTGAACAAATATTATGACAAAAACTGTCATTGTATAAATAATGTTTTAGTTAACTTTCTTTTTTTTTTCTATCAACAGCAGAAATTATTTTATCTGAACAAATTTTTCAAATATGCTTATACAACCGTCTTAGCTAATGGCAAGTGTAAATAACAGTACAAATGACAACCATATTAAAGTAGAAATATAGGCAAAACTTTTTTTTAATTATTATTTTGGATAGAGCAAGGGGGGTTATAACCCCAGTAAAATTTGTTTGCCATCTGTTTCTCATTGCAGAGATTTCCTTTCACTTCCTGTCCCTTAGAAAAACAGGAAGTAATAGGAAATCCCAGCAAATTAAAGACATTTCTTGTGGACCCCTAGGTCACCAGAACTAGTGTGCCCATTGGAAGATTTCCCCTCTATTACTTTTCTGGGGAACTTCTTTTACTTTCACTTTCAATGATAATGGTAAACAGGACAAATAGAAAAGGTGACTCCCTAAAGGGGCCACGGACAGCAATAAAAACTGACAAGTGTTCTATCTATCTCCGCTATGTCCAAAACGAAAAAAAGTTTTGCCTTTAGGTACATTTAGATACATTTTGATTCTGTTGGCTTACATGTCCCTAGAGTGATGAAGCAGCATGTCTGCAGTACACTGTATGTTTAAATGTATTTATTTAAAAAAAAAGAAGCAACATGTAAAGTAACATATTGCAACAATTACAAAACACTTTCATTTAATTGTTATGGATTAGTGCTATTTGTATGGTTTTGTTACATGAAAACTGTATTATGTTGAAAACAGGCCCTTATAATTATGATAAATGTTATTGCCACTTCACAATTTTTGAGCAAATACATTTTCCCTGGCAATTTGTCATCCCATCCATTGCTCCTAGTATTTCTCAGTATCTCTGCTTAGCTAGTGGGAGGATTCAAAGAATAGGGAAGTGACATC
Organism: Rana kukunoris; assembly: GCA_029574335.1. Lineage (NCBI taxonomy): Eukaryota > Metazoa > Chordata > Amphibia > Anura > Ranidae > Rana > Rana kukunoris. The sequence goes on along the minus strand of CM056049.1, from coordinate 501,050,595 downwards.
ACTAAAGGTAAGATGTAGGAGACTTGAAAGAAGTACATTGATCTAGGCCAACTCCTAAAAAAAAACTCTCTGTACCCATGTAACATAACAGATATGATTACTATGTTAGATTTTCATCAATTTTGCATCAGTGCACAAATTATTGCTTCCCTGTGGAGGTGATTACTAAACTATATTAAAAAAAACATACATGCATGGATTGTTTTAGCGAATTGCAGTCCCTGCATAAAATTATTTTAATATTAACACAATCATAAAGGATTCTAGCAATGCAACTATGTTAACTGAGCTGTAAAAAAGCAATATGGTTACACTAGAAAAGCATGTCAAATTCAATTTAACATATAGTTTAATACTTTTAAGGCTCCGCAGACCTCAAACATGTTTGAGAGTTTGCCATACAGTCTCGGCAGTGCCATACTGGAAAATGTCACTCTGCTTGCTGTTTCCTAAAAGCTAACCCTGGGAACATGCATATTGAACATATAGGAAAATGTTTCATTATCTACAGTAGACTGTGTCACTTGATAGCTTAATAAATATAATTACAGTGCTTTTCGCTTTTTGAACTATCAAAAAAACAAGTTAGTCTTTAATAACATAAAATTATTATAATAAAATGAAAAAAACAAATCAGAGAATGTGTATTAAGCAAAGCATTTGTACATGTGAGAATATGGATGTACAGGTCATACTTGTTCAAGATCAGTGGAAATATTAAAGCCAGGGGTTCAACATGACAAATATAGACAATATAGAAGAAAAGCTACAGCAACCTATGTAATTCTCCCATGACAGACTTCCTTTAAATGCTTGCTTACAATTTATTTTAATAGAAATTACAAACAAGAAAGAAGAAGCTTTTATTATAGCTTAAAAAGTGTACATTCTTTTTTTTTTTTTTTTTTTTTACATATATAAAATTTGCCCTACCTTAGGGCAATAAACCAATAAGCATCCAAGCAACCGAAACAAAGTCTCAGATCTGTTTAGAACAGCCAGAAAAACTCATTATTATCATGTTAATTTCCACCTGGAATATTTAAAACGTTATTGATCCCCTATGCCAAAGAAAGAATCTCTCCAGGCATGCAGTATGTCCATTAAAACTGCTTCCATACTTGACGATTAAAGCAAGGGGAGATTCAGGCTTGACATTCCCTAACAAGCAGCTTTCTGCCATAACTCTCCTTTATAGTTTTACCAGGAACAATGGTTAATAAATGCACCACTGCATGCCTGGCACATTTGCCATTTGAAAAATACTTTTTAAAGGAGTTTTTGTTTGCTTTTTTTGTATTATTTTGTATTTTTTTCCAAATGATTGCGTGTGTTTAACATCAGTCAACATGTCAATAGGCATACTGATTATCATGCATATTAAGTAATTTTGTACCTAATCTAACTATGTATCAACTTTCCCCCACATCCAAATATCTGCTATGTGGTACATGTATGAGCACACTTTTTTCTGCACACCGACTGGATCAGTTAGCACTGTGATGGCCCAGGTGTGCTGCAGGTAGGGCTGCCTACATTTTTATTATTTTAGGTTACTCGGTCTGTCAGGGTTTGGACAATTTTAGAGGTACAATAATTGGGTAACAAATATTATGACTGAGGAACTAAATTGTACAATATTCTGTGTATTTTGTCATCTTATACTCTAGACATGGGATAACATTTAAACTTGCTATAGACGCGCAGGTAAGTCCCTGAGAATGATGGGTTGGGTTGTATCTAGCCATTCTCATACTGTATGACGAATGTGTGCCTGAGCTCCCCATAATACTGTACTGATTATGGCTCCCATGTGGTACTTTTTATTTTTCACTCTTCTCCATTAGATTAAAGAATTAGGACCTGCTTGCTGGGAGATTTTCCAACTGGTTGAAAAATAGACGTGTGCAATAAGAAGCAACTCCTATTTATTGTACTTCTTATCAGCACTCAGTTAAGCAAAAATAGGTCAATAAGTACAAACAATGCTTAAAATGTAAGCATTAAACCAACTGTGGCCAATCGTACTCCAGGCATTACAAAATAATTTACAACACATAAAAAGACACATAAATATTCCATAAAAAAAAAAACGGAATACAAAAATTAAATTCTGTAAAATATTTACATACAAATGTCCTCTTAGGTGATGGTCACAAATAATACATATAACAATATTAACAGCAATACTAATAAGTCATGGTTGACCTGCAGTGCACAAAATAAATCTAAATATATAAATATTGAACAATACAAAAACTCACGAAATGAATAGTTTACATTAAATGTAGTTGAGAGCACCAGCTGCTTTGGGAACACTAATTTCTCTTTGACCTTCATAGAAAGCCAAGATACTATGCAAGCGGGGTATTGACTCCCATGTATTTCTGGTCAGGCTGGGAAGATTTCTTAAGTCTGTACCTGTAGAGAAAACAAGCACACAAAATTAACAGCTGCTTCAGTCCACTACTAGTCAGGCTACTACTTTCCTGAGAGTGATAATTTGTTTTGTAATATATATAAATTAAAGCAATTTATGTCCTGAATCACTGAAATCATCAATACTGTTAAACAACTTCAGCACCATGTAATTGAGCCCATATTTGGGCTCCTGCAACAGCTATATCAGGCATCGCTAAATGGCAGACCGGGGTTCGGTTGCGGCCCCAGTAGCCATACTATCTGAACTGCAGCCTTGCCTGCCTGCTGCTATGTTCACAGAATGGCAGGTGCGCCGTGCATGGGTTGGTCTGTCTCTGACTTCCTTCAGTTTCGGATCGCTGCAGTGTCTCTGCCCTTCGTCTGTCTTATTTACACAAGATGAGAAGCACAGCTGCTCTGGACAAATGGGGCAGGACTTTAAGTTAAGAAGCGGGTGATTGGTTGCTATGCAGCGGGGCGGTCCCATCAATCAATTACTCACCTTTTAACTTGAAAAGTCCCACCCATTGCCCAGAGCGGTCGTGCTGCACATCTGGTGTAAATAAGGTAGTGCTCTGTGGGGAGGGGGAAATGCTGTTCTGTTATGAGGACAGGAGTCTGCTATCTAGGGGGGTCTGTGATGGGTGACCAGTCTTTTATGGGGGGGGGGGCAGTCTGTGATGAGGGGGGCAGTCTGTGATGAGGGGGACCAGTCTGTGATGGAGGGACTAGTCTGTGATGAGGGGGGACTAGTCTGTGATGGGGGGCCAGTCCGTGATGGGGGGGCTATTCTGTGATGAGGGGGGACCAGTCTGTAATGAGGGGGGGCAGTCTGTGATGAGGGGGACCAGTCTGTGATTAGGGAGGCTGCGATGTGGAGAATATCATGTGGAGTCATAGCACCAATATGACACTCGGACCTCCGCAAGGAGAACATTTTTCTGACTGGACCCCCGTTTTAATTAACTTCCCCTGAGCTATATCATTTTTTGAAAGTTTGCATTTTCCACAAAAAATTATTTAAGGTGTGGCATATTATCGACCTTTCATTTTTTAATAGATCATCAGCATTTGGATAGGCACTATCCTTAGAGTACAACTCCGGTCGCATCCTATTAAATGTTTGATTGAGTATTTAAAGGCTTTTTATTGTTGTCTAGGTTTCTTGTAAAATTATTCATCTTCAATTCCCATCCAAGAGACTTTTTAGCAAGTGAGAGAAAATCACTGAAACTGAAGTTAGACCCCTTTCACACTGGGTCATTTTGCAGGTGCTATTGCGCTAAAAATAGCGCTTGCAAACTGACCTGAAACAGCCGCTGCTGTGTCTCCAGTGTGAAAGCCCTCGGGCTTTCACACTGGAGCGGTGCGCTAGCAGGACGGTAAAAAAAGTCCTGCTAGCCGCATTTTTGGAGCAGTGAAAGAGCGGTGTGTACACCACTTCTCCACTGCTCCTGCCCATTGAAATCAATGGGGCACAGCGGCTATACCGTCGGCAAAGCACCTTTTTAACCCTTTTTGGGCTGCTAGCAGGGGTAAAACGGACCCGCTAGCGGGCGAATAGCGCCGCATATTCGACAGGAAAGCGCCACTAAAAATAGCCACCCCCGCCCCAGTGTGAAAGGGGCCTAAGTTCCAGCTTTGACTGTTGCCCCTAGAACAAGACTTTCCCTATTCATGTTCCAGGTGCAAATGTAATATTTTAGATTTACCCTCTTTTTAGATTTGGCTTAGCTTCTACTTTACATCTCTTCTAATTGAACACAGCTATCATAACAGTTATTAGGAATACTGTAATTTAATGTAATTTAGTAAATACTTAGGAAATATTTTCAAAAGATCTGAGGGAACTATCAAACAGATAACAGAGTGGAGATGGATTAGAATACAGGTTTTAATTGGTACCTCTGCCCCATTAGCGAAATTCACCCTCTCTATTTATACTGTTTACCATTATCCTCAACAGTAAAAGTAAAAGAAAATCCCAAATTTTTGGTTGTCCCCAGAACAGTAATAGGGGGGAAGTCTTCCAATGGAGACACTAGTTCTCGTCACCGGGGGGGGGGGGGGGGGGGCAATGGATTCCCTTTATTTGCAGTGATTTCCTCTCACTTCTTGTTTTGTCTATGGGACAGGACATGCAGGAAATCTCCCCAATAAGACACATATGGCTTACAGGGGTATTACCCTCTTTAATTTATCTAAAATATAAAAAATATATGTTTTGCCTATACCTTCTACTGTAAGTTTATTGCTACATAGGTCTACTGGGCAACTGAATTGCTAGACTAGTATGATATATTGATATCATATTCATATATATATTATGATATATTTAAATCACATGAGCCACCTGCCTCTCCACCTCATCCAATCAGAGGAAGCTTTGCTTTCATTCAGAGGGATGTCTGGTGCCATTTTTTATTTAAAATAGTACTTTTCTCTCATTTAATAGCAAAGCACATATTCTGTCAGTAAGTTTTCCCTAAAGTGCATTTTAAGAATGAGTTATAATGAAATTACTTACCACTTAAGTGCAAAGAACACAGCCAAGACAGTTACTAAAAGCAACATAGATGTTAAAAAGACGATGAGCGCCAAATATTCTTCATTGAGAGGTTGCTTTACAAGTTCTGAATGAGCACATCGAAGTCCTAGATAACCTCTTTCACACCTAGAGAACAAAAAAGGTGATAATGGATCATTCAAATGGTCATCTAAGGGTCTCACAATATCTTATAATTTTATATAATATTGTTTAATATTATATACATATAGTTATCATATTATTATTTCACTGCAAGTAAATATAGCAGTTAAAAAAAGATACCACATTTAGAGCCGGTTCACACAGGGGTAACACGACTTCCAGCACGACTTTGGATTTGGACACGACTTGAGTATGAATCATCAGGAAACTTACAAGACAACTTCAAGTTGCCTCCAGGACAGTACTAGGCAATTTCAAGTCACCTCTAGGACAGCAGGCTTTCCAGTGGCCAATCAAACAACAATCAGCTCTGTGGGAGGGAGGGGGGAGGGAGGGGTTTGCCTGAGAAATGTATGTTATCTTTCTGTATTGTTGCTTCAGTTAAGACAGTGATCCGACTTCTCAGACGACTTCCATTGAAATCAACGGGTACAAGTTGCCTACAAGTTGCCTACAAGTCGGATTGAAGTAGTACAGGAACCTTTTCTGAAGTGGGAGCGACTTCAGTAGTGTGTATTAAGACGGCTCCATTCACTTTCATTGATTTTCTCAGCCGTGCGACTTGGGGCAACTTCAAGTCGGATCCCAGGTCGCCCCTGTGTGAACCGGCTCTTATGGAAATTTGTCCACATGCAGGTCACGGACTTGTAACTAACTTATAGGTCATCAGCAATACTTTCTTAATAGATAAAAAGCAAAATAAGGAATGTTATATAAATAACCCCTATTTTTATAGCTTGAATACAGATTACAGAATTTTGTAAGAATACACATGCCTCATATGTAAACAATATTTACTTTTGCCAAAGTTCAGCTTAAGGCCCCTTTCACACTGACACATTTTTCAGGCAGTTGAGCGCCAAAAATCGCGATGCTATACCGCCTGAAAAAATCGTGCCCTGCAGTCTTCAATGTGAAAGCCTGAAAGCTAGCGCTAGCAGGACCACTCCAAAAGTCCTGCTAGCTGCATCTTTGGAGCAGTATAGGAGCGGGGTGTTTATTGCTCCTACACTGCTCCTTCCCATTGAAATCAATGGGAAACCGCAGTAATACAGCCCACAATGCACCTCTGCAGAGGCTCATTGCGGGCGGTATTAACCCTTTTTTGGCCGCTAGCGGGGGTTAAAAACTTAGGTTCCTCCTGCCATGAGTCAAATGCCTGTGAGAAGTTAAAAGGGGCATGGCTTACTGGGGCTGTGTTTGTCTATGAATGCACACAGCCTGGCTAAAGACCCAACAGGAGCAAACATGCACAGGTGCCTCTTTAGCACTCAAGCCTAGCTACAGGAAGAAACCTGAAGGAGAAAGAACCTGACAGTGCTGACAGGGACTGCCAAAAGAAGAGGAAAGTGACCTTTTATTGCAAAATTGTTGCACAGAGTAACAAAAAATGTGCCTTTAGTGGCATTCTACGTTATTAGAAATGAAGTAAAGTAAAAAAAAAAAATGCTTCAAACATCCAATCATGTGATCGAAGAAGATTTTTCCTTGCACACGATTGGATTCTTGACATCAACACAACTTATGTAATTTCTTCACACTCCGATAGAGTCATAGCTACTTACTGACAGTAGTGTTCATCAGCCTCCTCGTGGTACAAGCACTGACCATTAATACAGTAGTTGCTCATTTCTGGTGCACATTTTGATACCTTCAGTGTAAACCCATGTGGATTTTCAGTTGTTTTCACTGATAACAAAAAAAGCATTGTAAATAAACACGCAAACACAATTTTTTTAACAGTACTATAAGAGTAACATTTATTTTGACTGACTGTAATAATGACCCCATGCCAATATAACTTTTTGGGATGTTAGAACATTTGTAAAGTGGTTCTAAAGTCTAATGCCGCGTACACACGGTCGTTTTTTGCGATGAAAAAAAACGACGTTTTTTAAAACGTCATTTAAATTGATCGTGTGTGGGCAAAACGTCGTTTTTTGTCTTCAAAAAAACGACCAAAAAAAAATTCCAACATGCTTGAATTTTTTGTGTCGTTTTTCAAAACGTTGTTTTTTGTTTCACAAAAAGTCACCGTGTGTAGCAAAAACGTCTTTCAAAACGACGTTTTTCAACCCGCGCATGCCCAGAAGCTAGTTATGAAGCGAGCTTCAATGGAAAAGAGTGGTGAACGTAACCTCGCTTTTTGTGAAAAAACGATGGTGTGTATGCAAAATTGTCTTTGAAAAGTGACGTTTCAAAAACGTCGTTTTTTACTTCACAGAACACGTCGTTTTTTTTCATCGCAAAAAACGACCATGTGTACGCGGCATTAAGGTTTTTTGTTAACCTTGATATTTTCTCTGCATTAAGATAAACAAATCTAGTGCCAATGGCGCAACTGCTTTGTCTCTGCCAATCTGGAGGGAGAATATCGGATGGCTGAGACACTCATGGACATTGCTGGACAGTGAGGGACCTCAGGTAAGTATTAGGGGGGCTGAGGGGGGCTGCTGAGCACAGAAGGCTTTTTATCTGAATGCAGGCACAGATGTACTATTATACACTAAGCAATCAATAAACTTTTGTTAAAATGAAAATCTATATGCACTAATGGATTGGCTTAGGCAGATAAACACTTGTTTCTGAGATGCTCTTGAATATATTATTGCACAATTATTAAGTTAAAGAGGAAGTAAACCCTGACGGGTTTTACTTCCTCTTTTGCTCTGTGCAAACCCTGCAAATGAAAAGCATAATGGCCATAATGGGCTATAACGACACACGCTAGGGACCGTTCTTCCCAGAGCACGGCCGATTATATCATCGGCGCACTACAAGTGAAATATCTCTTAAACGGCGCACGTTTAGGAGATATTTCCACTACCTATAGGTAAGCCTTATTCTGTGCTTACCTATAGGTAAAAGTCAGCAAGGAGGGTGTACAACCACTTTAAGTCATTATTCTAACTGTACATTAATCATTAGTGTGACTTTACAAGGATATAATTAAAATATATAATCTTTTCTTACCCATTTCAGTTGTACAGTTTTCTCCAGGTTTGCACAATGGTCCAATTGTTGTCCCACAAACAAGCTGTAGCATATGAAAACCTATAAAAAAAAAATTTGTTAAATTATTAGCTTATATATTGCAGCATATCAATATCAAAATACATTGCATGTGACAAACATAGTTATAAATTTAATTTAAAGTAGAACTGTATGCAAAACTTTTTTCCATTTAGAACAAGAGAGGGTTGTAACCCCTGTTAGATTTTTTCGTGTCCCATTGGGTAGATTTATCTTAACTTCTTGTTAAAGCGGGATTTTTTTCTTAAAAGTCAGCAGCTACTAACAGTGTAGCTGCTGACTTTTAATAAGGACACTTACCTGTCCTACTTGCCCGCGCTGATGGCCCCAGGATGCCGATCCCACCACTGATGCAGGTCCCACGCCACCATTCACACTAGGGGAAAAAGGCAGTGAAGCCTTACCTCGTAGAGGGGATTTCACTGCCCATGGACCGTTCCTACTGTGTGTATGGGCGCCTGTGTTTCAAAGAGTTTGAAATCTCGTGCCGGCTTGTGAATGGGCGGCACCACCGCCGCGCCGCCGCCGAATGCGGCGCATCGCGGAAGTGTTTTACCGGTGCGTGAGAGCGGTGACGTGGCGGCGTCACACCGCCGCGTCACAGTCACCGCGCCGTCCCCGGCGGGGAGAATGGTGTGTAGCAGCAAACTCCAGCGCCCGATGGAAATGGTCATTCATTGGATATGTCTCGTGTGTAGGAGACTGCCCATTTCCTACTGGCCTGTGTGAGTCTCGTGCCGGCTTGTGAAGGGCGGCTGCTCTCCGAAACACACACAGAAAACACGCGCCCCACCGGAGAAGGAGAAGAAGAAAACGGTGCGGATGAGGCAGATTACGGACTTCCGCATAGCAACAGGTATTTCCGGTGAGTATAAAAAAAAAAAAAAACTTTTTTTCATTTTTTTTTTTAGGACTTTTGGGCAAATGTTTTTTTCCTGGGTGGAACTCCGCTTTAAGCCAAAACAGGAAGTGCAAGGAAATCCTTGCAAATTATGGGAATTCCTTAGGGACCCCCAGGTCACCGGAACTAGGGTCCCCATTGGAAGATTTCCCCTTTATTACTTTTCTGTTTTTTTTTACTTTAACTTTGAATTATAATGGTAAACAGGACAAATAGAGAGACAAATAATCTTCTTAATGGGGCAAAGACAGTAGTAATAAAAAACAAACATTCTATCCCCTCTCTGTTCTGTCCAAAACCAAAAAAAAAAAAAAAGTTTTGCCTTTAGTTATACGTTAATGACATATCACATTAATATAATATTTGTTTAATTTGGGACCTAGTTCCGTACTTAGCTCATTTCTGAAACCAATGTTGGTAAAAAAATAAATAGCAGAAAACATGAACATAAGCAGGGTTGTCCATGGTGACCAATCAAATCCCTTGTTTCATTTTGCCAGAGGATGTAATAAGACATCTGAATTTTGCAGACAACATCTGACAAAATCCCTTTTACTGCTAAGGCTTTAACTTACAGTAAACTGGGCTTCAGTAGTGGCAATAGGCCATATCTGATTTCAAATGACTTTTCTGGGCCACTGCCTTTGCAAAGTTTTACAGAAATATGTGTTTTGTATACAATATTGTTTTGCAGATTTATATTTTTAGATTAACAAACAAAACAAAATAAAGTTGCGCTGCTAATGATAATGGGGTCAATTCACAAAGAGAAACGTTATTGGTTTTCTTCAGGTGTTAAATTAGCACTCCTTATTTAACGCTAGCAAACATGGTATTCACGAAAGCTAACGTTATTTAACACAGTGATGGTTTTCAACACTCTTTACCAAACGTTATTCTAACTACTCAGACGTTATTATTAACATTTGAGTTAAAATAACTCTTAAGATCGTTAAATAATGCTGGAATATTCTGGGAAGAAGGGGAAAACAGCTATGTGGAAAAGAGCAGATACAGAGAGAGAGAGAGAGAGAGAGACACAAGCTCACATGGAGATTGAGCTTGTGATGTGCAAAACTTCTATGTGTCTTTTCTAAAGCCATTGTATTTCCTCATACAGAGAATAAATCATGAGGTGAAATCAATTTACATCACCTGGGTTTCAAAAAGTCTCCAAAATAGTGAACGGAATAACGTTTATATCTGAACAACATCACGTGCTTCTTCGCCTCTGGATAATTTTAAGTTCATAGAGCACGGTTTCTTGCCCAACACTATTAAAAACTTCACTACACTACAAAAATCGCCAAAAGCTTCCTCTACAACAAAATATCGCCTGGGAAATGTCATAACGCCACCCTGAGGGAGGTGTTAATTTAACTCTTAACTGTAACTTCAAAAAAATTTTGTGATTGCTTTGTATTTTAACGATTTGACTCTTTAAAATAACGATTTGACCTAATAAATTTGAATCTTTAAAATAACGATTTGACTTTTAATAAGGATCCACACCTTAAAATTTTCTGTGTAACGTTATTTGAATTTTTCAAAGCGTAAATCGTTTAGTGAATTGAACTATTCAATAACGTGCAAAATCGAAAATAACACTCGCAATCTGAAAATAAAGCTTTGTGAATTGACCCCAATACGTGTAGCTGCCAGCACTAACAGTGAAACAACCTGTGAGTGAACAATAAAGAAAAAATAAGTGCAGCTCTTAAAAATATGTGTCAAAATTGCGTGAAACAATTTACATGAATCTCGTGATAAATATGATCACATGCGCCAGATCTTTCCATAGGACTGGCAGTCCTCTGTTTTTAGTTGATTTTAAGCTTAAAGGCTTTCCTTTTTGAACAAACTACACTATGTGGAGTTTTCCTTTTTCCATGGATATCCACAAGAGTTGTTCCAGTTGAAAGCTTGGAGCCATTTAATTTGGACCTTTGGATTCCTGGGAACGATCTACTATTCCTCCAACCATCACTCTCCATAGAGCCATCCATCCGAGGAGCTCTCACACGCCTGTCTGACACGGTGCCACTGGCATAGGTGTCCACCTTATGCGGTAAGAGTACCCATTCTCTTAGTTTTTCCACCAGGAACGGTCGGGTGTAAACTCGGAGCTGTTAGGATGGGACCGGTTATTCCCATGTGTTTCCATGCAAATCGGACCGTAGGGACCATTGGTTTTAAAAAAATTCCTAGCGCGTCCACCAATCAGGATGTATTTGTAGGTCCGCCCTAATGGAACCGTTCCATCTCTCTGGACCCTACTGAAGCAGGACCCTTCGGTGCGGTACGGTTCGCTTTTTTGGCACGCTCATAATGGAAACCCAAAATAGTAACCGTACAACCGTACCGAACCGATGTCTGGAAACGAGGCATTAGTTTACAGTCTGGCTGTCTTGTAGTATTGAAGTGGATCACGTGTACATTCGATCCCCAGTAACACAGGAATTCTTAAGAGTTTCTCATATTTTAAGAAGACTTACTGGTGTCTATACATTGTTTTTTGGAAGGACTTCCTCTATGCCCTATAATACACTGTATTGTGCACTTTAAGGGTTTCATTATCCTTGTAACTGTTTCTATGAGTTATGTACTGTTTTTTTCATCTATCACAGTATAATCTCACCCATTTGGGTGAGATTCATATTTTTAGATTAACAGTAAGCTTCTAGTTCATGTATCATTTACAAAAATTGCAATCACTGATTCTTTCTTCGTCTTCAACTAAACCCAGTAATAAGAAACTTCTAATATATCCCTGCAGTTGCCATTCAGACACTATACAGGTATACACCCCCATTTTCCATCCCTGCTATTCCAATACATTTTTAAATCTTGCCCTGATGGGGCTGATTCTTCATGTGTTTGAGCCATCTACCTCTCTATGTCCTTCCGTGTAAAACAAATGTCGAAGAACCACTTACATTTAAAAGGGATGCCAATTATAAAGTGGAAAAGAAAGATATTTTAGATTAGGGCTGATGGTGCAATTATTTTGGAAAGCATTATTTGATTAGCATAAAATACTAAAATGTATGGGAACAAAAAGCACAACATAAAAACAACATATAGTGAAACTCATTGTAACTGGTAAATCCTGCCTTGCACAGTGTGTACTGTACTTTTCTAGGCACTCTAGGAAACAGCAATTTGTTCTACATATATCAAACACTCTGTAGTTATTTGTAAAGTAATTTTGACTGTAAAGTCGGAAACTTGGTGTCAGCCTATAATGTGTGAGAAATTCAATATTTACCCTTGTAGAAAAGTTAATGATAGGAGGTGGGAGTGGCACCGCTTTAATCATATTCTCAATACGCCTACCAGCATAACAGAGTATCCAACAAACCAGGCAAACAAACATAGTTACACTGTGCATAGTAAACTTTTTTTTTTTTTAAAGAGAAGGATTGGCTAAAAATTCTACTTTTTTTTAAGACATAAAGCAAAAAAATCAATTATAGGATGAAAGAGTGTCTGTTAGCAATTTAAATAACGATTCAGATAATTTGATAGGATATATTTGTGCACCCAATAGGTCTATTCTTAAAGAAATGTTGATGCAAGACAGTAGATAGGATGGTGAATCTTTTGTTTCATAACTGTATTAGATTTGTTTGAGTAATGCACTTTGCTATAGAATGTTGGCAACTTTTATTAATTGTTCATAAATGTTTAAAGTGCACCTGCAATACTTGTAATATAACAGCAGTGATGATGTACAGGCAGCTTTTGATACCCCTAAATCCCTGTGATACAAAGCCCAGGTTATGTATCTGGCCTCAAAATCTACCAAAACAAAAATTAAGCTCTGCCCCTGCTGGTGCTAAAACCCATCATCTGCCATAGAACTGTTGTGTGCCAGAGCCACTACTACCCCCTGAATAGGGATGAGCCGAACACCCCTGGGTTCGGTTCACACCAGAACCTGCGAACAGACCAAAAGTTTGTGTGAACTTTAGAACCTTGTTAAAGTCTATGGGACTCGAACGTTTGAAATCTAAAGTGCTAAATTTAAAGGCTAATATGCAAGTTATAGTCCTAAAAAGTGTTTGGGGACCTGGGTCCCGCCCCAGGGAAGTGTTTGGGGACCCGGTCCTGCCCCAGGGGACATGTATCAATGCAAAAAAAGTTTTAAAAAACAGCAGTTTTTTCAGGAGCAGTGATTATAATAATGCTTAAAGTGAAACAATAAAATTGAAATATTCCTTTAAATTTCGTACCTAGGGGGGTGTATAGTATGCCTGTAAAGTAGCGCTTGTTTCCTGTGCTTAGAACTGTCCCTGCACAAAATGTAATTTCTGAAGGAAAAAAGTCATTTAAAATCACTCACCTTCGGGTCTGGTATGGATATTAAGGGAAACCCTGCGTCAAATAAAAAAAAAAGATGTGGGGTTCCCCCTAAATATCCATTCCAGACCCTTCAGGTCTGGTATGGATTTTAAGGGGAACTCCACCCCAAAAAAAAAATTAAAATGCCGTGGACCCCCACACATTTTTTTTTTTATGAATGGCTTTTCTCTGTATTGCCGGGAGCCGACAATTCATTCAGAAATTACTTTTTTTCCTTCAGAAATTACACTTTGTGCAAGGACAGTTCTAAGCATGGGAAACAAGCGCTACTTTACAGGCATACTATACACCCCCCAGGTACGAAATTTAAAGGAATATTTCACTTTTATTGTTTCACTTAAAGGAATTATTAAAATCACTGCTGCCAAAAAAACTGCAGTTTTTAAAATGTTTTTTTGCATTGATACATGTCCCCTGGGGCAGGACCCGGGTCCCCAAACACTTTTTATTACAATAACTTGCATATTAGCCTTTAAAATTAGCACTTTAGATTTCAAACGTTTGAGTCCCATAGACTTTAACAGGGTTCTAAAGTTCACACGAACTTGCCGCGAACACCCCAAATAGTTCGCTGTTCGGCGAACAGGCAATGTTCGAGTCGAACATGAGTTCTACTCAAACTCAAATCTCATCCCTACCCCTGAAGACAGAGCTTAGTGGCAGAATGGACAATGATATCATTTTTACTCAAGCAAACGTCAAGTTTCCATGTAGAGCCTGGACCCATCAACTAGGTTCCAGAGGGATAAGAGGGGCAATTTAAAGACTAAAACAAGTACCTGCAGATACAACTCTGAACCAATGCAAACACTCAATGCCTTTTTTGGCAACATATAATATGCTTTGTAAATTGCCCAATTTAATTTACTTGATTTGGGAAATTAAGGTTTGTGCATTTGAAATATTACAGAGGATGCTTTTTCACAACTTATTTCATTTTGTCTGTGCTAGAAAAAAGGAGAAATGACGACTACACTTTTACGTTAAAAACCCTTTAATGCTTTATCAATACTTAGTCAGGGAACTAACACCGAAAATCATGCTCTTTCGGTGGCAGGGACAGTTCTCTGACCATTTACATGGTCAAAAAGCACCCATGCAGCTAAAGCTTTATTGTTATGCTGTGACAACGAGGTGAATAGTGGATGCTATGTAGATGTAATGGGTTTACTGAAACAAGTCAGAAGGTTATCAATGCTTAGCAAGCTAATAACCGGATGTGTTTATCCCAGGTAAACATTAGCTCCATGCTTTGTAACCAATAACATACTCTCCATAGTTACAATGCAAGATGTTTAGCATTAGTTTGTTTATGCATTAACTTTAAGTCGAAAATTTCCTTTGCCTCCTTTGTGTTGTTAAGCTACCCACAGACAATACATCTGTCATCCAATATATGTGATTCCTGTTCGGGTTTCAAATAAATTCCTTACATAACTTTGGCGCACCTCCAAATTAAAGCAATTCTCCAGTTTGAACATTTTGTTGAATAGGCAATTGTTTTTTTAAAGTCAAGAACTGCACTGTGGGTCAGGCTGCCTTTATAGGTAAATGGTCAGTGTTAAAGAAATACTGTCACCTTGCCCATGCAAGGTAAAATTACAGTAAAACTCACCTTATTGGCGCTCCCTTGCAGCTCCTTCCTCCACTGATGCCAGCACTGAAATTCAAGGTATTGGCTTGTTTTGGTTGCTAAGGGGAGTGGTGACGTTACTACCTCTGAATAGGCCCAGCAATCGACTGCTACAGATTAGTAATATCTATATTGACATACTCATATCACTATGCCCTAAAGACCAGAATCATTCAATTGTGGTAGCAGACAGTGGTTTTATTATTTAATGTTTTTTTTTTTAGGACCCTGGTCTCTTGACAAAAATTGTGTTCCTACACAGTAGGATACATTTTTTTTTCAGCAAAATTAGTCTATTTATGGAGTTCTTAAAATTTGGTTGATATTTATCTTAAACAATTCTATTGTTTAAATCCTCACAATGTTAGGACCAGAATTGCTACAATAATTTGAAATGCTTTTTAAAACTTAATTTCTCAAAGCACGTAATAGAATGCAGAGTTACGCAAACTGTTAACTATATTAAGAAGTGTGTCATCATTTTTCACAACTCTAGGTAAAAGGTAAGATCAAAGTGAGAACCAAGCCCTATTTTTTCTACATCCGTGTTGATCTGTCAGCGCTTTAAAGCTTCCAACAATGAGAAATTGGGAGCTGTCAGTGTAGCTTAGAGTTCACCTCCACCCCATACTCCCATATGCCTGTAAAGCCTGATATGTCACTTGACTGTATATCATGCACATGAACTTATTATATACAACCTGGAAGCATTATCGATCACTGATGTTACATGACTTATATCATATACTCGCATAAATACCTGTAACTATCTATTGTGCTATAAATCATTTTATAACTATAAAGTCACCTGAGTCTTACTTTTTGCTGAATGTTCGGACTTTGATTCACAACATTATTACAACACAGATTTAGGACCTTTAACAGCAATATAGTCTAAAGCCTTGTACACACGATCGGACTTCAAACAAACTTTTCCTTGGATTTTTGTCCGAAGGGAGTTGGCCAGGCACACCCATTGCATACACACGCTCTGACTTTTCTGCACACTTTCCTAAAACTTTCACAACATCACATGTTTTTTCTGCTCTTTTCTGCTCTTTACCGCCACCCTTTGGTCAACTTCTGCTATTGTTGGTTGATTTTAACATTGGTTCTGAGCATGCATATTTGTACTTTGTACAAAAGTACGATGGCTTGCTTTACACACGGTCGGACTGGGCACCATCGGACTTTTGTTGCCAAAAAGTTAGTCCGTTTGCAAAACAAACTCTTGTCCGATGAAAACCGAAAAAGTTTGTCCGATGGAGCGTACACACGGTCAATTTTTTTTGAAAACGTGCTCATTTTGAAGTTTGTTGGCAAAAAGTCTGACCGTGTGTACTGGCCTTTAAGGGCAGCAGAGCTATGTTTAGCATAAAGATTGCAAGTTTTAAACAGTCATTTAATATTTTATTTTAATATATATTATATATATATATATATATATATAATAAAGTAATTGGCAAACAGTAAACATGTAAATGTTTTTCAAGTCAGCAGTCAATGGCATGAGAAGAGTACTTGATAGTAGTTGCCTGTTAGGTCCCATTATCCCACTTGTCCCCGGCACTCATCTCATCTCTTTTGACTCTGCCTAGATTGGCTACGCTGTCTTTACATCTGAGGTTATTGGAAGTGTTATACAAAAGCTCTGGTCAATTGGCACAGTGGGAAGGAGAGGTCTGGGAAAGCATTAGCTCAGTCACTGATTCAATGATTCAACAATTGTTAAAGTGATAGTATTGTAAGGTTTAGTTTTGTGTTTATTTTTAAATAACAAACATGTTATGCTTACCTGCTCTGTGTCATAGTTTTGCACAGAGCAGCCCTGATCCTCCTCTTCTCTGGTCCCCTGCCAGCACTCTGGAGCCCTTCCCCTTCACTGAGTGTGACTATAGCAAGCTATGAGGGTACTCGTGCACGTTCCCTCCAAAGCCGCCTCTGTATGTCCATAAGATACACAGAGAGGGGTTGGTCTTGCCCCCCACGTCCTCTTAACTGGCTGTAATTGACAATGGCTCCTGCTGCTGTCTCTGGGCCAACGAGAAGGCCTAGAGCTGGGACAGCAGCTGCTCTCATGCACATTGCTGGATTTCAATGGACTGTTTAATGTTCTATAACAGATCAAAAAACGTGCATGCAACATTTTTGCCAGAGCAGCAAAACACATGTTAGTGCCTTGCTGCACTGCAACGTAAGTGTGCTGGGGTGTCATTCAGAATGAATGCCACTGCATTGCACCAATGTGTTACTGTGCGCTTTACCACATTGCAATGGTGTAAGTATGTTTCTTAGTTGAGGTTTCCTTTAACGAGTGAATTTAAAACTGGATAAAAAAATGTAAATTAATTAGCTGTCACTTCTGGGTAGTAAATGACTTACATGGTGACAACAGTGACTACACAGTATTACAACATATTCCCAGCACTGTAGAATACAGTAGACTTTTCTTAATGGAATGCCATTCTGAACAGAACAACAAACACTTGTGTGGTTTTGTGGAATGTAATTACAATAGCAGAGGATTACAGTTATTAGCACTGTTATAGAAAATCACTGATAAGACAAATCTTAGAATAGATGTCCCTCTTTGTCGTTTTTAAAAGGCCATGTGAGTATGATGATGACATGGCAGAAAGTTAATTGTTTTCACCAAGTGGGTTGCATTACATACAGACTGCTACAGCGTTTCATATACATACAGTATATACAGTATTACGTACATAATTCTACAGTGTTGTGGCAAAGTGATGCTGGCAGCCGGGTAACCTGGTGAGATTTGAGTGGAGAATAGGAAAGTGATTTTACAGTTATGCAAAAATGTGGGGATGAGCAGAGTGATTTTTTTTGCAACATTGATTCTACGGCAAAATCACCAATTTCAATATCAGCAAGATTTTGTAGATGCAGAAACTTATCATTTAGCTCATTGAGCTGCTTAGGTGACATTTGAAAAAAAAATTACTCTTTGGTTTTTAATTTTCTTTATGTTGGGATCCTGCCCTAAGCAGTATTACCCCTAGTCTAAAATTAGTGTTGCTGGGCCACAGTCAGCCCGAGTATGGATAGTTTTGCTTTCCCTTAAGCGTAGTGTTATTGTTTGTTTCTTCCTGCTGCTGGAAAGTGCCCCAGGCAACAAGGTTAATGGATCCATTAACCGTAGCTATGAACATTTATGATTCGTTGGCCAATCACCAGAAGGTTTACTGCCAGAGGTGCAAAATGGCTGGGAAATGATATAAATATTTGGTAGTGACTAGTGACTGTGAAAACCGCTCTTGCCACCCAGGCTCTGCCTGGGGAAAATGTGTTGCTATGTGTTCCTGTCCTGCTGCTTGGGGTGGATGTGCTATAGAGATACCCAAGCCTGTGGCCCAAAGCTTCCTGCTAGAGGTAATCTCCAGGGGATATGGAACAGGAAGGGTTGAAGATTTCTTCTGATGAAGATTTACCAACCAGCATTCGTTTGGAGGAGAACCACTTAGCATTCAGGAGAAAGATCAAGACTCATCTCTTTTGATACCAAAGGAGACAGGAACAACAAGTGCCAGAGACATTTAGTTTGCATGTGCTGTGCTATATAAGTCTTCATTCATTCAAGATGGTCCCAGAGAGCTGGGTAGAAGCTCCTGCCAGTGGACATTGCAGGAAGTTCTGGGAACTCATCCAAGGTGTAAGTGTGGTGAACAGGCGCTGCTCAAGTCTAGGACCAAAAGGTAATTTTCTTCTGTATTGACGGTGAGTGTTGATAAACGTTTTGAGCATCTTCAACTCTAATCCCCTTCTCCTTGAGTTTATTGGTCCTATATTAAACTCTGTTAAACTGTCTTAAAGTGACTAGCGTCCCATTTCTTCACACCTCGGTTAAAGACAAGAATCCAACCCTGAGGTAAAATACCCCACCAAACTGGGGGTCCCTGATAGCTGGGGGTAAGAGGGTGCTACTTTTATATATGGAGAATAAGACTTGTTATACTGTCTATAGTCGATTTCATTATTGTTTTCACTCTTTGTATGTCATTGTTACTGTCACTTTTAATTTTTTTTAATATTACTTTTTCACTTTATTTATCTTTCTCCTAGAAAAAGTAAAATAATGAGGCTAATATATGTTTAGGTACAACAAGATGTCAGTTGTATTTGAAAAGAGCTTTCATAACCCTGTCAAAAAGCACCTTCATTTTGCTTTCTTTTTTTTTTTTTAACATTTAAGGTCATTTGAAACTCTCAGAAAAATGCAACCCTTTCATCTAAATTAAGCCATTGCACTTCTGCCCTGAAACCATAGTGGTGCCGGTACTTAAGAATTAAAACCAGGAGTGAGGAGGCGATAAATTCTCACTACCTGTCAAACTCCCTCTGAAGAGCGATCAGCCCCAGATCATTCTTTGGAGGGATGACACTTTTTTTAAAGAGCCCTTAAAAATAATTCCAACATCTTGGTTTAAACCTTTTAGTCATTTTGAAAATCTTTAAGAGCATGAGCAGTTGTGTAGATCATACCAAGGTGAAAGTGATGCAACAACATTCTATTTATGAGTCACCTCTTACATCAAAAGTAAAAAAGACGAATTGTCAGGTTAATGATAAACTAAGGCAAGTTCTGCATTACCTTGGAAAAGTGTTTTGCAATTATTTTAACAAGCTTGCTGTTCAAGTCTTGTTTTAATTTATATTTATGAAAACTTTTGTATATATTATTAATATGTAGCATATTTTAGCATAAACTAGACAGTAGTCTCTTATCCAAGTTTACGACCAAAAGGCCTGTTTCCTTAGGGCCAGTTCACCCCAGATGCAGTTCCGTTTTTTCTGCACCGGAAACTGACCAGAAACTGGAACTGACTGCACTGCTGTGAACTAGAGCCATTGAAATACATGGAAAAAAGTTCCCGGAAGATGAAAGGAAACTGCAATTTGCCATCAAAATATGATAGCCACCAAGGCTGTAGCTTTAGGTAAGTAGGGTTGGAAAGTGTTCTTAAAATGGAACTACTGTATGAGTAAAACAAAAAATACATAGATGATGCAGTCAGTCACCAGCAGTTTTTGTTTTTCTGAGTTTCCTTTTGTAACTTAGTTTTATTTTCAGTAGATCCACCATTTTTCAACTTCCGTTAAGAGGGTGGAGACATTGTTCTACAATGAGATTATATGGCAGTGTTGTCACCATGTGTGGCAGAGTAGTTCCACAGTACAATAGTTGGGCATAATTTTTTAGCAAGAGAATAACAAATTAAACACAACTTTAGCTAATGCTTTTTAAATAGTTATAGCAACAGTCTTTGTTTAATTTCAATATAAAGGTTAAGGTTATAACACTATGAATATAAGCTGATATATAACCTGTCATTGGTATACAGTTTGTACCAGCCCTGTAACTGCCAAGTTGGATGTACAACTTGGCCTGTTGAAAGAAAAGGGGAAAAAAAGTAATCTACTGGCAGGATCAACAGGTAATAAAACATAAACTTTATGGGGGATTTATACAAACAAAATCATGTCTTTATGAACCTTGTTTGTACCCTGGCGCAGAAAGAGGCCATCGACAAACTGTTCCCACAAAGGTGTGAGCATAAAATTGTCCAAAATGTCTTGGTATGCTGATACTTTAACCTCCCTGGCGGTATGATTCTTTAAGATTTTAGGTGCTGAAAGCGGTACCATTATTTGCAAGGGAATTTGGCGTTTTATACTGTAGGCTTGTAATTCTTAGGAATAACTCACTGAAATCTATCCAAACAAGAGTCTAATAGGCATCCTGGGTATGATTTTTTTTTTTTTTTCTTATTAAAAATTATAATATAATAAATAATTATAAAAAATTATAACAAATAATAATATAATTATAGTAAAAATTATTCAATAATGTAATCAAATCAAAATCACTGAAATTTGCTCAGTTGCAGAATTTTTGCTGTCATTATTTTTTTTTTTTTTATGACGAATTTCCCCACAAATCGCTATCGCTAAATTCTGCAAGTGATTCTGATTTATTATCGCTGTTTTTTAGCTGCTCTAAAACAATTTTTGCCATAAAGGGACACTTTTGGTTGCTATGGGCAATCTACAGTTTGCAGGCAGAAAGAACAGTTTTTATTATATAAAATGACATGTAGTGTACAGGGCAGACCACTAGGGACATGGGGGGTGTGTATTTTTTACATACAGTACTGTAATCTATAAGATTACAGTGTACTGTATGTATAGTGTTTGTTTACTTTTTTAAATTTGGCGCCGTTCCCCCCCTACGTCGCGACGCTCGCAGGGAAGGGAATCGGCGGAACACACAGCATCAGGCGGACATCCGCCCGCCGTGTACTGCGGGGATTCATCGCTGGATCGCAGAGAAAAGGTAAGTAAACTTTTTTCTGCATCCAGCGAGGCAAGTCCGTGTGTGGCACGGGGTTACCGATCTTAGCTTTAAAATCTCACCCCGTGCCACACACGGGAAGACCGCCAGGGAGGTTAAGACAGGGGTAGGCAACTTCAGCCCTCCAGCTGTGGTGAAACTACAAATCCCATCGTGCCTCTGCCTCTACGAGTCATGCCTGTTATTGTTAGGGTCTTGCAATGTCTCATGGGACTTGTAGTTTCAAAACAGCTGGAGGGCTGAGGTTGCCTACCCCTGCCTTAAAAGTTCCCATCGCTGAAACTAAGAGGCCAAGCCAGCCCCTGAAAAATCAACCCCACACCATTATTCCCCCTTCACCAAATGATTTCTACCAGTGCGTGTAAATGCAGATGTCCCAATACTTTTGGTAATATAATGTATACTTAGAGTAACACTACAAGGCCCTGCCATGGCCACCATGAATAAGGGAAGCAGATATGACACAGGGTTTGTGCAGAGCTCTGGATTATTGATTCTGAATGGAGAAAGCATTTTTTTCAACTTTCTCTGGCTTTTGGTATTACTGGATTAAGTTCTGGAGTTTGGAGATTTCTAAGGGTTTTGGGAGGGGAGAAATCTCCAACTCAGTGTCCAGGTCTTGCAGAAGACCAACTGGCTGTGAGAGCAGGTGTGCACAACCCTTATAATGAAGGACTTGGGGATAGTTTGGTGCTCCCGTTAAGGGGACAGGTGTACTCTCAAGCTAGGAAACAGGAGAACTTCAGATGGGTACCAGGAGATTCCCCTATTGAGAGGTCAGGGCTTGGGTCCCTGCAGCAGGGAGCTGTCGGATACGGAAAGGACACATGTGAAAGGTACATGGACTGTATTTAAGCACAGTAGGTACTATGAACCGTTCTGAAGGACTAACCCCGCCCAGTTCAAGCTGCTGTCTAAGCAGCAGTCCTGCAAAAAAGAGCCAAGAGGCTAATCATTATTTTTTAGCATTGTATTAATTGTGGAAGCCCATTCGTGGGCAATTGATTCTGTTAAACTTTAATTTTGTTCACTAAAACTGGGCCAGCAAGTCCTAAACGACAGTTTATACTTGCATGGACTAAAACAATCTTCTACCACTGAGCCAAAAAAATAAAAAATAAAACTTCTATACCGCTAAAATATAATTTCTATATCTCTATAAGGTATAGAAAGGGAGCAAAAGTCTAGCACCGGCCCTGTCTATACCCCCCTGTGATGTTTGTTGACCCTCATTGAACTGCCGTACACAGCGAGCATAGTTGCCAACAATTTTTTTTTTTTTTTTAGAGAGAACTGGGTGACAGCAGGGGACAGGATGACAGCAGAGGGCTGGGTGACAGTATGGCGGATGAATGGGTGACAGCAGGGCAGAGGACTGGGTGACAGCAGGGCAGAGGACTGGGTGACAGAAGGGCAGAGGAATGGGTGACAGCAGGGCAGAGGAGAGGACTGGGTGACAGCAAGGCGGAGGACTGGGTGACAGCAGGGCAGAGGACTTGGTGACAGCAGGGCAGAGGACTAGGTAACAGCAGGGCAGAGGAATGGGTGACAGCAGGGCAGAAGAGAGGACTGGGTGACAGGAAGGCTGAGGACTGGGTGACAGCACGGCAGAGGACTGGGTGACAGCATGGCAGAGAAGTGGGTGACAGCAAGGCGGAGGACTGGGTGACAGCAGGGCAGAGAACTGGGTGACAGCAGGGCAGAGGACTGGGTGACAGCAGGGCGGAGGACTGGGTGACAGCAGGGCAGAGGACTAGGTAACAGCAGGGCAGAGGAATGGGTGACAGCAGGGCAGAGGAGAGGACTGGGTGACAGGAAGGCTGAGGACTGGGTGACAGCACGGCAGAGGACTGGGTGACAGCATGGCAGAGAAGTGGGTGACAGCAAGGCGGAGGACTGGGTGACAGCAGGGCAGAGAACTGGGTGACAGCAGGGCAGAGGACTGGGTGACAGCAGGGCGGAGGACTGGGTGACAGCAGGTTGGAGGACTGGGTGACAGCAGGGCTGAGGACTGGGTGACAGCAGGGCGGAGGACTGGGTGACAGCAGTGCAGAGAACTGGGTGACAGCAGGGCAGAGGACTGGGTGACAGCAGGGTGGAGGACTGGGTGACAGCAGGGCTGAGGACTAGGAGAAATTGTGTTGAAAATTGCTCAGTTAGGACAGTGCTACAGGAGATACCAGATACCATCTTGATTTTGTCAGCTAATAGCACTTTTTACTTTTTACTGTAAAAGTCTAAAGATATAAGTCATACAGTTGACAAAGATCAAGATGATATCTGTGTTTTCCTGTAGCACTGTCCCGACTGAGCAATTTTCAACTAAATTTCTCCTAGTCCAGTGGCTTCATCAAAACCAAAACAGCATTTTTAGAACCTTTTTTTAACTGCTGCTCTGCCCAAGACCTGTGATCATCCCTGAGGCCACCCACTCCACTCTCCCTCCCCCAGTGACAGGCGTGATCATCCCTTGGCTGGCCATACCCACTCACGAGTCCCGACCAGTGACCGTGAAGGAGGCGGCCCAGCTCCTCAGCATCAGAGCCCTGAGCCGCCGAACAACTCTGCCGCTGTGGGAGTCGGGGGAGGGATCTATCAGTGTACCGCATGTGGATGTGATAGTTCCCTCCCCGCGCCCCTGCACTATCCCCGGCAGCAGACATTCCCTCTCCTCCGGACCTCCAGTACAGTGCACACTTCTAAAGACACACCGCACAGGGACAGCAGCTCCAGAGGTTACATCCAGGGTGGGTGAGTAGGTTACAGGCCATGGCTGAGCCCTAGGCAGCAGTGTGCTCTAGGCGGCTGCCTAATCCACCTAGTGGTAGATAGATAGATAGATAGATAGATAGATAGATAGATAGATAGATAGATAGATAGATAGATAGATAGATAGATAGATAGATAGATAGATAGATAGATAGATAGATAGATAGATAGATAGATAGATAGATAGATATTACCAGCTACTTTTCTCAAATTTGTATTATAATTATTTTATGTTGTCTGTCTATGATATTGTTAAATTTGACGATGAGGTTTCTAAGCTGTGTTGTATCTTTGTATTCAGTGCCTAAATGTTCTGCTGCTAGGTGCCATGGATCCCTAACTTTTTTGAATAACGCAGGTATACAGAACACTGGAATTCACATGGGATATCTTGTTCTAAAATTATGAAAGGCAAATAATAGGGTAATTACAGGAACAATTGTAGAGATTTCTGTTGGAATGCGAATAAGGGCACCAGCCAAGGAAACAGAAACTGGCCTATATCATGCATAATAAGGGTTTGGTTAGTGATGAAATTTGCAACCTGTAATTAAATACGACAGTGTCCAAAAATGTAGCCAGGTTTAGTAATCAAGCTAATTCAGGTTCCCAGACACTTTGGTCATTAACCCTTTGATTTTGCATTGCAAGTATTACCATCCCCCCCCCCCCCTATTGTTATTAGCTGAAGTGTTTTAGTTTTGAAAGCCTGAGTGACCAACATAAAAAGAAATAGATGACAAGTATGTGCATGCCTTCATTTATCAAGGCACTGTTGAAATCACCTGCATGCCATTTTTAAATAGCTTTATTACAACCCAGACTGCAGTTTCCTGTTCATTTTTAGTTGCTGGTAACTTAGCTCAGTTTTGTTAGTTTATTGTACCGTGGAATGTGAGATAAACAGGGCACTCCTGGATTTTACCCACCTGCAATTCGCATAGATCTGATTACAAGCATTTTCTGGATATGCCTCCTTATCTATATGAGGACTGTAAATGCAGGGGCACGCAACGCCTAAATTACATCATGCACTTTTACTGATGCTGTAGCAACTTGAAGGTAGATTGATCTTTCAAAAACGCAAACAATTCATTAAATGGGCTGTAAATACTTTTATGTGTTTAGATTGTTAAACCCCTATCTAGGTCTGATTATCATACCTCTCTGTAGGAATGAACCCATACAGGTAATGCAAGAATTAGCAGTCGTGACAAGTTTCAAAGTCAAAACTGACTGTCAACTGCGTGGAATAGATAACAGAATGTGGAATATCTTTTTCAACAATGTTCATGCAGTTTGCTAGAAAGCTGCCCTTTGTCACAAGTAAATTTATAGTAGTTTAAAGCCAGCCATAAATGGATTGAAACTCAGCCGGCTCAGCAGGGATCGGGTAAATTTCGATCTTTCAACTGACATCTGTGCAACCAGCCTGTTGGAAATTTTTTGCTCAATCAGTGCCGCCAGCTATAGCTGGATGTGCTGATGAGTGTATGCTGACAGTGGGGAAGCCTCCACGTTGTCAGAATACAATTGCTCCATGGGAGGAGTCCCGCATCCACACACTTAATGTTTAAATTAGTTTTTTTTTTTTCAACTAGCCCCGTAAGGATTTACCCACTTGCTGACCCGGCCATTTTTTTTCCAATGTGGCACTGCATCGCTTTAACTGACAATTGCGCAGTCATGGGACGCTGTACCCAAACAGAATTGGCATCCTTTTTTTTCTACAAATTAAGCTTTCTTTGGTGGTATTTGATCACCTCTCTGGTTTTTATTTTTTGCGCTATAGACAAAAAAAGAGCAACAATTTTGAAACAAAAAAACAATATTTTTAACTTTTTTTGCTATAATAAATATCCAAAAAATAAAAAATTCTTTATCAGTTTAGGCCAATATGTATTCTTCTACATATTTATAATAAAAAAAAAATCGCAATAAGTTTATATTGATTGGTTTGCGCAAAAGTTATAGCGCCTCCCAAATAGGGGATGTATTTATGGCTTTTTTTTTACCAGTAATGCCGATGAACAGCGTTTTTTTTGTGGGACTGTGACATTGCGGCAGACAGATCAGACACTTTTGACACTTTTTTGGGACCATTGACATTTATGCAGCGATCAGAGCTAAAAATAGCCACTGATTACTGTATAAATGTCACTGGCAGGGAACAGGTTAACACTAGAGGGTTATCAAAGGGGTTAAGTGTGTCCTAGGG
Source organism: Rana kukunoris (assembly GCA_029574335.1). Classification (NCBI taxonomy): domain Eukaryota; kingdom Metazoa; phylum Chordata; class Amphibia; order Anura; family Ranidae; genus Rana; species Rana kukunoris. The sequence goes on along the minus strand of CM056049.1, from coordinate 501,024,172 downwards.
AGGTTTTTATAACTGTAGGGAAAGTGGCCTGACAGGGAGTAGAGAAAGATAGCTGTTCCTGATCAGTAGGAACAGCAGATCTCTCTCTACTTCCCTGACAGAACCGGAATCTGTAGGTTTACATTGACAGATCCCCAGTCTGGCTCTCTGAGAAGCGATCACGGGTTCCCGGCGGACATTGCGGCTGCCAGACATGCGCAAACCCTATAGCCCTTAAAGTGGACACCGGACACCTACGGTGATTTACGCAGGGGAGCCAACCTGCCGCCGTATAACAAAGGTGGCTGATCCCCAAGTAGTTAATCATGTATGGCCAGTCTAAAGCCTAATACACATGGCCCATATTGTCGGATGGCATTGGCTGGTTCAATAGAAAACTGATGACATGTACTGCAGCTGGTCCTACAGAAGTCGACCATTCAGCTGGCTTCTGTAGATGGGGCATAACCAAAAAAGTCTGACAATTAGGTCCCAATCAGCGCTCTCAGCCAATGGCTGAAAGCGCAAACCAGAGTGTTCTGGCGGGATGGTGGGGGTGTCCCCCTTTCAGAACACAATAGCACAGCAGGGGAGATTGTTGTACTAACATCACATGGTTAGTACAGGGGCTCCTCCGGAGCTGTCAGTTTTTTTCATTCAGCCCTGCTGGGTTGAATGGAAAAAAAAAAACGAATAGTGTATACTAGGCTTTAGTGCCTATAGTCACACATATAAATCTATGCTGTATTTGGGTATGGTATTGCCACAGTCATGCCAGAGTGAAGTGGTACTTCTCCTTCCCTCCTGATTTGTTTATATAGGCAGTGCGTAGATTCAATTAGAGAGAGATGATCTAAAAGCATGCAGTTTATGCTTGGATCCCTTTTAAACATAAATAAATAAATAAATAAAGATTTTATATACCGTATAAAAAAAAATGAAAATTCAATTCATAGAAAAATAAAACATGTAAAGAAGCAGTACAAAAACAATACTACCGTAAATACACCAACAATCCCATGCCTTCTAAATAAGGAAAAAGCAACTCAATGAGTACAAATTAAATGTCAGAAAAAAAAAAAAAGATTCCAATAGTGAATTTAGCAGTTTTGCAGCAAAATCTATATCCCCAAATTCCTAGAGATAATATATGAAAAAAAAAGATTTCTAAATTCCATATTTTGTATAATTTTATATATACATATATATATATATATATATATATATATATATATATATATATATATATATATATATATATATATAATTGTATAATTTTATTTAAAATGTTCATATATTTTTCTAATATATACATAAATTAAACAGGTATATTTTCTTATTCAATATGCAGATTCAATGCCTTCCTATAGTAATGCACAGTGATTGTACTTGACTGCACCTCTCAGTACTGGTCTATATAAGTCATGTCTGTCCTGAAACTTTCTATAATGCTAACTGAGCTTATCTCAGCAGCCATTAAGCAGGGATACTGATCACATTCCCTGATAAGCAAATAGCCAGCAGAGAGGACATTTAAAAATCTGTGTACAAAATACAACTAAGGCAATGCACAATGTGAAAATCATGTCAAAAATGACTTTCAGATAGACATTACACTAAAAAGAAGTGGTATTTAGCGAAAAATACACATTTTGTTTATATGCTGCACCCTTTTTTTTTTATTTATTTGCATCACAGGCTTATCCCAGACATGTAGAAAAATTACACCTAGTTTAAGAATGCACAGAATAAGAATGTATGGGAAGCAAGACTTGACACCTTTGTCAAGCACTGTCATGTCTCAGAAAATATTTAGTCGTGAATGGACATCGCAGTATTGTGTAATGTGTGTGCACGCTTTTAGGAGGCGTCAGGTGACACTGATAGATCACTTTTTTTGTTTAGGTTTTATGAGTTATACCTTCATCAACTTGTCATTTTCAATCTAACCAGCTTTGTTTCTAAGCTACTGTGTTGCTATGAAACATTGCTATAATGTTTCTCTATTTGAATTACCGATACTTTTACAGTCACACAGTATACAAGCACATCTGTCCTTGCACATTGGAACTTGAAATGCAATGTCCCTGGTAGGCAAATACAGTGGCCTCCCCACATTCCTCTGCACCCTATTCAAGTCATAAGCATGGAGATTTACTAAAGGAGTAGAGAATGCTAACTTTGCATAGTAAATGTTTATGAATATGTTTAAGATGTGTTCACACTGAGCATTCAGTCATGTGCAAAAAAAAAAAAAAGTTTAACTCGTACATGATTGGGTGATTAAAATAAATACAGTGTCACCTTGTCTGTTAGAGCCGGTTCACACAGGGGCGACTTGGGATCCGACTTCAAGACGCCCCAAGTCACGCGACATGTCAAATTACATTGAGGTGAATGAGAGCCGCCTTAATGGACACTACTGAAGTCGCTCCGACTTCAAAAAAGGTTCCTGTACTACTTTAATCCGACGTCTAGGTCGGACCCCTGTCGTAACTGAAGCAACTTTTCAGGAAGTAAAAATAGTTTTCTCGGCAAACCCCTCCCTCCCATAGAGTTGATTGCTCTGTGATTGGCCACTGGCAAAGTTCCCTGTACTGGAGGCGACTTAAGCCCTGTACACACGATCGGATATCTGATGGAATCTTTTTCGAAGAATTTTTTCATCAGATATCCGATGAAGCTGACTTTCATCAGTCTTGCCTACACACCATCAGTTCAAAATCCGATCGTGTCCAACGCGGTGACGTAAAACACTACGACGTTCTGAGAAAAATGGAGTTCAATGCTTCCGAGCATGCGTCGACTTGATTCTGAGCATGCGTGGATTTTTGACCAATGGATTTCCCCACAGACGATCTTTTTTTTCTATCGTTTTTTTAGCCATAAGAAAAATTTAAAACAGGTTCTATTTTTTTTCACCAATGGATAAAAAAAACGATGGGCCCGCAGGCGATCGGTTCGTCCGATTAAAAAACGGTCTGCTTTCATCAGACAAACCAATCGTGTGTACAGGGCTTCAAAGTCGCGCTCAAGTTCACGCCCCCCCCCCCCCCAAAGTTGCGCACAAAGTCGTGTTGCCCCTATATGAAACGGCTCTAAAGTGAACACTCTCTTTGCAAAGTAAAATATTTGAGATTGATATATATATAAGCAAACGCACAAAAAGCACAAAAAATGCATTCAGATTGCGCCACAGACCAAAATTCAAAATAATTTTATATGTTGTAGGTGACCATACATGTTCCATTCAAACTGAAAAATTAATTTCCGATACGAAAAAACAAAGGAATCAGACATTGAGTGGGCGAGACAAAAATGGCACCCAAAAGTGACAAATAGTGGTTTTGATTGACCTAAGCCTATTGGTAATATCAGAGAAAAGGATCATACAAAATCATTCAATGGCTTTTTTCCTGCCCATGAACCATTTATGATCACTCTACATGTAAGGTAAAAAAAAAACAAGACCTATAGATCAACCGCATACAATCAATTTTATTCTGCCACAACCAATCAAATTGGGCAGAAATAAACCAGCACTATATGTGGTTCACCGCTCGGCCATGCCATTTTCGTCTTGCTCAATCACTGTCCAAGTCATTTTGTTGAATCGGACATCAATCAATCATTCAGTTTTATTGCAACATGTATGTTTTATTTGCAAAGAATAAGAGGAAGTTGTTATGCTTTTAAGCAATACAGTATTAAGCAGACTATAGACTTGGTTTGAAGGCTAAACATGTTAGCTGGATCTGACTATTGTATTTGAAAAAAAAAATTATGTAACGATATACAGGATGGTGTCGACCTGATAAAAATGCTAGTTTCCTGGCTGTCTTTGGCTTCACTCAATGACTCAGAGGAAACACGTGGCAAGTATCATTCTGTCACTGATACTTGTTCAGTGACAGACAAAGTATTGAAGCATAGCAACTAGCATTAAAAGAAAGTTACGTCAGCAATGACAGCTTCCATATTTCTCTCAGTTACAGGTTAGTCCATAACTACATGTGTTTGTATAGTGGGAGCTTGAATATAGTGAACAGCCAATCTTAGTGCTTCAATATAGCAGCCTTATTCCCCTTTTCCTAATACAGTAGTAGTAGTAGTATTAGCACTAATACTACTACTACTGAGATAGCAAAAAGGGAAAGTGGCGCTGAGAGGTTATGTGCATTTGATGCTTAAGTAACAGAAATACCAGAAGACTTTGCTAAAGTCACTACTGAACTGAGTATCTGACAAGGACTATATTATTCTAGCCATTATAAAAAAAAAAATCACATATTCCAGTTTCTGTAGGTACACACAATGTGCATACAGCACTTCCGTACATAACAATGAAATTGTTAACATTCATGGAGAAAGAAGTATTAAATGCACCGATCATAAATAGTAGGTATAACACTTAAACTATTGCAAATGCTAATTGTGTCTTATTATTATTTAAAGAGTTGTGCTTTTAAGTTGTCTCTGCTTTAAAATGACAGAATATGACATTGGATTAGACCTCTTTTTAATTTTAATAATTTGGTGGTTTTTACATGTATGTGATATTATAATCAATTTTTATTCCGTACCTTAGTCATAATTGTTATTCTGAAAATTATGTTAATTTTATGTACATGTTTTAAATTAACGGTGCTCACCAGGTATGGTGGCATTCTACGGTTTATGAAAAAAGGAATATAAACTGGGGAAAAAAACGTATAAAAGTCAGCTGTCAGGTGCATTGCATACTTACTAAGGAAAATGATGACACTGGATATCCTCCTGAAACAATCCATGCCGTCAGCTGATGGAAAGAGGCTGAAAACCCTTGAGTCAGTCTGTTCTTGGCTGGCACTTAAGGAGTTGGGAGAGCCTGTGGATGAAGCAGTGCTACAGAGCTCAGAGGAATGACTAATCAGACTCAATGTTCAGGCAGGTTTCCCTCTCACCCTGGAATGCTACTCTCAGTTCTGCTGTGACCTCTGAGCCGCAGAGTCATTTATACAACCAGTCCTGGTTTGGCTCCACTTCCAGTGCAGACGTACAATGAGGGAGGAGATTTTTTTTTTCTTTTTTCTTTTTTTTTTTTTCAGCCCACCAGCGGAAGTTTCCTAAGTTATGGAGTAAACCTCTTGATAACACATGTTTTTTGCTGAGAGCAATAAAATTTTGACAGGGCGGTGGGCGGTTGCAGGTAGTGAGAAATATGCTTCTTCTCTGCTTCCTCATCCTCTTCTATGACTATTCACACCCAGTCTTAGATTGAAAGTCTCACCCATATCACTGGCTTTATTAACTTTTTCCTACCCAGCACTAAATTCGTTTTTCCCACTAAGATTATTTTTAGGGCTGCTACTGATTAAAATGTTCATGTTTGATTAATTGTTTTTTTTTTTTATCGATTAATTTTGAATAATTATATTGCACATACAGATCCAACTACTTTTAGCTGATCTCCTTGCATTGCAACTCTGCATTAGTCAGTGGTAAATGTGGTATACACTATGGGCCAGATTCACATACACTTAATATTGCGCTGCGTAATCGAAATACTCTACGCTGCCGTATTTTACCAGGCTCTACACCGAATCCTGGTAGATTTTTGCCCGTACGCTACGGCGGCGTAGTCTATTTCTCGCCGCGTAATCGAAATACGCGATTAGGGGGCGTGAAGCATTTAAATTAAGCGCGTCCCCGTGGCGATCGAACTGCGCATGCTCCGTTCAGAAATTTCCCACCGTGCATTGCGCGAAATCACGTCGTTACGTCATTCGTTGTTTGAGTAGTCGTTTACGAACATTCCTATTCCCGGACGACTTACGTTAAAAATAATAAAAGACGTCGGAAAACGTAGAAATTCGACGCGGGAACGACGGCCATACTTAACATGGGCTGTCTAATATTAGAGCAGCAAAAAGCTGGTATAGTGTTATGCAAATAAAAGATGACTAAAGGTGCCGTAAGAGATTGCGATTGAAGATCGTAATTTCGGGGATCGCCGGAAAAAGGTCATTTGCATACCCCGACGCGGAAAACGACGGGAAGTCCACCCAGTGGCCGCAATTTTATTGCAGCGTAGATCCGAAGGCGTCCGAACACGTAATCCAGTCGAATTGAAGCCCGCAGCCGTCTATTCATGGTTTGAGGCTTCCGACTAGCTAGAAAACGCGCGTAATTTGAAATTACTCCAGTCTAACACCAGTTAGACAGGCGTAATCGCTCTATGAATCTGGCCCTATATATACAATCACCCGACACTAGTTAGTTTCCACAATCCATGACTTAACTTCACAGTTCACACAAATACATTTTAAATTCAAACTGTAGCACTGATGTAAGTAATTTTTTCTTATTAAACTTTAAAAAAAATGTAGAAAGTTAGTTTAACTTTAATTACAAAACGTATCTAGTATATTGACTGTCAGTCACTTTATAGTAGGCAAGTAGGCATCACTTTTGCCAGTCACACAGTCATACCAGAGTGTTTACATTTTCTGGAAGCAGACGTGATCACATTATATTGACAATATACCCTGAAGAACTGAACAGATTTTCGCACGAAACAGATGTTGCTGATACACAAAGAATTGTCTGCACAAAACTGCTTAGGACAGGAAAATGATGGTTATTTTTGCCCCCTTCCCCTGATGGAGTCTGATGCATCCTCCTGCTCCACAGATGCAAAGTTACCTCAATCCAATGGGTGCAGTTTGCTCGCATCCAGCAGGGTCTCACTGTCCAGGCTGTCCGGTGACATCAAAAATTTTGACCGATCAAAAAAATTTTGACCGATCAAAATAATTTTGATCGATCAAAAAAAATAAAGATTAATCAAGGAATTAATCTTTAATTTCCCCAGCCCTAATTATTTTATTGTATATGCCTAGTTACTACAGATAATGCTATACATCAAATCATCAGTTGTTAATGAGCTGTCTGGAAATTGAAATTTAGTAATTTAAGGAGTATGTCATATTGGGTAAAAAACAATCAAAAATAAACTGCGTTTATGATAAACAGAAACAAAAATTGCAGCTGCAACAATCAAGTGAGATACGATCACAAAAATTAAATAGGTGAACAAGTATGTTGCGTTTAAATGAACTAAACAGTAAATAAATAATATAAACAAGTGAGTCCAAGAGTCACAAACGTTGTGTCACCAACTTCCTCCACCTTGTGCGGCCACCACCAAAAAAAAAAAAATGTGCCCTTACCAAAGAGCGTTGACCACCTATCACGGGGGTCAACATAGGCTTGTATGTCTGGAAACACTCCACGTCTGTAAAGAGGTCCACTCAACAGCAACTTCAATCCACCACTGGGGAAAACATTAGGTTTCTATTACTCCAACTGTAATATCAGGTCATATACCCCAAATGAGAGACAAACGCCACAATAGTGTAAAACCTTTTTTACCAGGATTTAATGAAGGCAATGCACTTACATGAAAAGACAATTAAAACAGCTTTACTGGACACAGTGGTTTCAGAGGTAGATTTTCCAAACGCAATGAAAGGAACATATACTGTCGCTTGACTTGTTTCATCGCTAACGGGACTTCTTTCGAAGCAAGGAAGGTTTTTTCACTATTGTGGCGTTTGTCTGTCTATTGGGGTATATGACCTGATATTACGGTTGAAGTAAAAGAAACCTGATGTTTTCCCCAGTGGTGGCTTGAAGTTTCAGTTGAGTGGACCTCTTTACAGACGTGGAGTGTTTCTAGACATACAAGCCTATGTTGACCCCCCATAATAGGTAGTCAACGCTCTTTGGTAAGGGCACATCCTATTTTTTTGGTGATGGTCGCACAAGGTGGAGGAAGTTGGCGACACAACATTCAAACTTTCACTATTGTGTCACTCTTGGACTCACTTGTTTATGTTATTTATTTACTATTTATGTAATTTAAGCGCAACATACTTGTTCACCCATTTCATATTAGATAAGCATGTGTATCTGTGTGTTTTGAGACATTCCAGGCATCGGCATTCTCTCTTCATATAAACAGTAGCCATGAACTTGACAAATGCCGCGTACACACGATCACTTTTCGGCATGGAAAAAAATGAAGTTTTTCATCATGGAAAAAAACGAAGTTTTTCCAACTTCATCATTAAAAACGACGTTGCCCACACACCATAATTTTTTCAAAAAAATGATAAGCAAAGCGTGGTGACGTACAACACGTATGACGGCACTCTAAAGGGGAAGTTCAAGCTCCGTCTCATTACTTGCTTCTGAGCATGCACGGGTTTAAAACGTTGTTTTTAATGTCGTTTTAGCCCACACACGATCATTTTTTACAACCCGAAAAATGACATTTTTAAAAACAACGTTAACCACTTTAGCCCCGGCCCATATTGCTGCCCAATGACCAGAGCACTTTTTGTGATTCGGCAGTGCGTCGCTTTAACTGACAATTGTGCGGTCGTGCGACGTGGCTCCCAAACAAAATTGGCGTCCTTTTTTTCCCACAAATAGAGATTTCTTTTGGTGGTATTTGATCACCTCTGCGGTTTTTATTTTTTGCGCTATAAACAAAAATAGAGCGACTATTTTGAAAAAAATGCAATATTTTTTACTTTTTTCTGTAATAAATATCCCCCAAAAATATATAAAAAAAATATTTTTTCCTCAGTTTAGGCCGATATGTATTCTTTACATATTTTTCGTAAAAAAAAATCGCAATTAGAGTTTATTGATTGGTTTGCGCAAAAGTTATAGCGTTTACAAAATAGGGGGTAGTTTTATGGCATTTTTATTATTATTTTTTTTTTTACTAGTAATGGCAGCGATCAGCATTTTTTTTCAGTACTGCGACCTTATGGCGGACACTTCGGACACTTTTGACACATTTTTGGGACCATTGCCATTTTTATAGCGATCAGTGCTATAAAAATGCCATTGGCAGTGAAGGGGTTAACACTAGGGGGCGGGGAAGGGGTCAAGTGTGTTCCTGGGTGTGTTCTAACTCTATGGGGGGGGTGGACTGACTGAGGGAAATCACTGATCTTCTGTTGATACATTGTATGAACAGAAAATCAGCGTTTCCCCCGCTGACAGGAACGAGAGTTATGTGTTAACACACATACCTCCCGTTGCTTGCTCTGTAACGAGCGATCGCGTGTGCCCGGCGGCGATCGTTACCTGCCGGGCACGCGCGCGAGACTTGGGGGTGAGCGGGGACGCGCGTGCGCTGCCGCCGGCGCCGCGCGCGCGCCCCCTAGTGGCCGAAATGTAGATGACGTAGAGCTACGTGCTCTCGCCCAGGAGAGCCGACCTGCCGCCGTAGAATGACGGCGGCTGGTCGGCAAGTGGTTAAAAAATGAAGCATGCTCAAATTTTTTTTTGGTCTTTTTTAAGAAGATGAAAAACGATGTGAAGCCCACACACGATCATTTTAAATGACATTTTTAAAAACGTCATTTTTTTTCATGCCGAAAAGTGATTGTGTGTACGCGGCAATAAAGCCTTGTACACACAATGAGAATGATCATCCTTTTTTCATTTCTTTTGCATGCTAGTCTCATATTGAAAATAGAGAGGTTGCTAAAATTCTCGTACGATAGAATACAACTTCGCAAGTGAGTAATGTGTTGTATTGTATTGTAATGTATTCTGTCGTTTCTGAACATGTGTCGTCTTGATAACACAATATTTTTTGGATTAAAACTGTACTGATTAAATGAAAATCGTACCTTCTGGTATTGTATGAGAACATTTTTGCATTTGTCCCTTCAGATAATTTTGCATGAACTGTTGTGATTGGCTATCCAAAGCACAGATTATTGTACGAGCGCTTCGAAAGCGGTAATTTTTCATCCAATCTTCTGATCATGTGTAAGGAGGCTTAAGGTTTAAAGTGGTTGTAAAGTCAGAAGGTTTTTTATCTTAATACTTTCTATGCATTAAGATAAAAAGCCTTCTGTGTGCAGCAGCCCCACTCAGCCCCACTAATACTTAGCTGAGCCCATCTCGATCCAGCAATGTTCCAGGAGTGTCCGGCTGCCCGAGACTCTCCCTCCTCATTGGCTAAGATGGCAGTGTGGTGCTATTGGCTCCCGCTGCTGTCAATCAAATTCAGTGAGCCAATGAGGAATGAGAAAAAAAGAAGAAGAAAGCCACCGATGAAAGAAAGCCATAAAAAGTCCCATTTGCAGTTTGTGGGAAGCCATGTGGGGGACACAGCAAACATGTGAAAAGTTTCTCTGGTCATATGAGACCAAAATTGAACTTTTTGGCCTAAAAGCAAAATGCTATGTGTGGCAGAAAACTAACACTGCACATCACCCTGAACACACCATCCACATCGTGAAACATGGTGGTGCTAGCATCATGTTGTGGGGATGCTTTTCTTCAGCGGGAACAGGTAAGCTGGTCAGAGTTGATGGTAAGATGAATGGAGCCAAATACAGGGCAATCTTAGAAGAAAACCTGTTAGAATCTGCAAAATACTTGAGACTGGGGTGGAGGTTCACCTTCCAGCAGGACAATGACCTTAAACATACAGCCAGAGCTACAATAGAATGTATTAGATCAAAGTATATTCAGGTGTTAGAATGGCCCAGTTAAAGTCCAGACCTAAATCCAATTAAGAATCTGTGGCAAGACTTGAAAATTGCTCTCCATACAATCTGACAAAGCTTAAGCTATTTTGCAAAGAATAATGGACAACATTTCACTCTCTAGGTGTGCAAAGCTGGTGGAGACCTCCCCAAAAAGATTTTCAGCTGTAATTGCAGCAAAATGAGGTTCTACAAAGTATTAACTCAGGGGGCTGAATACAAATACATGCCACACTTTTTACATATTTATTTGTAAAATATTTTGAAAGCCATTTATAATTTTCTTCCACTTCACAACTATGTGCCACTTTGTGTTGGTCTATCACATAAAATCCCAACAAAATACATTTACATTTTAGGTTGTAACATGACAAAATGTGGAACATTTTAAGAGATATGAATACTTTTTCAAGGCACTGTATCATGTAACAAAATGCCAAAAACCCAGAAGGAAGCTGATGCTGAAGCTGTGTCTAAATAAACGATGTCCTCTATGAACTGATCACTAATCAATGCTGTACCATGGCACAGTTGGTGTGCTACCCTGTCTTTATTCCACAGAAATATTTTCCTACCATGAAAGGACCAGTTATTGTGTTTGCACAATCCCCTTCCCAGGCAAAAACTACCCATTTTACCCTTGATACATGTGATCCTGTGTCTTTCAGGCTGACCAAGGATCGATCTATTTTCAATTTTACAACAAAGTTTTTGGCTGTGCAGTGTTACTGAGCCTAATCAAATCTTGTGTTGACCTGGTTTAATGCTAATACCTTGTGCATCTCTGCCTCTGCCCTGTTCCACTCTATATGGAAGCAATTTGGCTCCCTCTATTCATCTGATCCTGTTTTTAAAAAAAAATATGCACTGGGTTTGCTTTTATACCCTAATTTATCTGCACTATCACTGTTCTTTTATCTTGGTTTGATCTTTTTTAACCACTTAAGGACCCGCTCATGTACATATACGTCGGTACTTTAAAGATGGATATCTCGGTAACTGCCACAAATGAGATATCCATCTTTTCTTTGAGCGGTCCTGTAAACGATAACGGTGATCTCCAGGGCTGATTCACCGCGAGATCACCGTTATCGTTTACAGGACCGCTCAAAGAAAAGATGGATATGCTTCTTAAAGCAATATTTTCTTGTTGTCATTTTTGTTTTGCATTTTAGTCTAAATATAAGATCTGAGGTCTTTTTGACCCCAGATCTCATATTTAAGAGGACCTGTCATGCTTTTTTCTATTACAAGGGATGTTTACATTCCTTGTAATAGGAATAAAAGTGACCCATTTTTTTTGTTGCGTAAAAATTAATAAAATAAATAAAAATAAATAAGAAAACAAAAAAAAAACATTTTTTAAGCGCCCTGTCCTGACAAGCTCGCGTGCAGAAGCAAACGCATACGTGAGTAGTGCCCGCATATGAAAACGGTGTTCAAACCACACAAGTGAGGTATCACTGCGATCGTTAGAGTGAGAGCAATAATTCTAGCCCTATACCTCTTCTGTAACTCAAAAGATGCAACCTATAGAATTTTTTAAACGTCGCCTATGGAGATTTTTAAGGTTAAAAAATTTGACGCCATTCCACGAGCGCGAAGCATGACATGTTGGGTATCATTTTATTCGATGTAACATTATCTTTCACAATATAAAAAAAAAGTTGGGCTAACTTTACTGTAGTCTTATTTTTTAATTAAAATAAAATGTTTTTTTTTTTCCAAAAACGTGCGCTTGTAAGACCGCTGCGCAAATCCGGTGTGACAAAAAGTTCTGCAATGACTGCCATTTAATTCTCTAGGGTGTTAGAAAAAATATATATAATGTTTGGGGGTTTTAAGTAATTTTCTAGCAAAAAAAAGGTCCTTAAGTGGTTAATGAGTCTTTCTCAGTTATCTTCCTTTTCCCAACTTCAGCCTGCTTTATAACGTTCTGTTTCTCTTAAAGCGAAGCTCCACCCTGATTTTTTATTTATTTTTTAAATCTAAAAAAAAAAAAAAAAATGAAATGGAAAAAAAAATACTCACCCTAAATAGGCTGTTGCTATGCGGAAGTCCCGAATCTGCCCTCATGATCCACGGTGCGGTTTTCTTCCTCCTCCTCTTCTCAGGGTCTTCTTGTGAATGGGCCGCGCTGCATTCTGGGAACTGTGTGTATCCCAGAAAGCAGCCGGACCATTCACAAAGCGCCGCTTTGCTCGCACATGCGCAGTAGGAAACGGCAGTGAAGCCGCACGGCTTCACTGCCTGTTTCCCTGACTGTGGATGGCGGTGCCGGGATCGAGGATCGGCATCGGTGGGGGCCGTCAGCGCGGGCACCTAGGACAGGTAAGTGTCCTTATTCAAAGTCAGCAGCTACACTGTTAGTAGCTGCCGACTTTGAAAAAAAAAAAAAAATGTGGGTGGAGCTCCGCTTTAACTTCAGGTTTTTCATTTCTGATTCTGTCTCCAGATCCTCTATAATGCTCGATCACCTGATTCAACATTTCCAGCCTAATTAATTTTGACCAACAAATCATTTTACTAAGGTACTAACTAAAGCACTTCATTGCCACACATTTTTGACAGACTTCTACAAGAATGACAAAATGCTGAACATTCTTCTGTGGGTATAAGAGAATCTTCAAAGTCCCATCAAAGTATATGCTCTCAGTGCATGTCATTTGCTTAACAGCATTACAAGGTTAACGCTAGGGATGAGCCGAACACCCCCGCGTTCGGTTTGCACCAGAACCGTCGAATGGACCGAACATACGCGTGAACATTTAAAACTCCATTGAAGTCTATGGGACTCGAACGTTCGAATTCAAAAGTGCTCATTTTAAAGCCTAATATGCAAGTCATTGTCGTAAAACGTATTTGAGAACCTGGGTCTTGCCCCAGGGAACATGTATCAATGGAAAAAAAGTTTAAAAAAACAGTTGTTTTTTCAGGAGCAGGACTCCTGAAAAAACAACCGTTTTTAAAACTTTTTTTTCCATTGATACATGTCCCCTGGGCAAGACCTGGGTTCTCAAAGACGTTTTCACAGGCAAACTATAGACACCCAGCTGGTTCAATATTTAAAGGAAATTTTTTTATTTAGGCATCATTAAAATCACTGCTCCAGGAGCAGCTGGGTGTCTATAGTTTGTCTGTGAAAACGTCTTTGAGAACCCGGGTCTTGCCCGAGGTAACATGTATCAATGGAAAAAAAAGTTTAAAAAACTGTAGTTTTTTTCAGGAGCAGGACTATGCAGTATCCTTAAGTATACAAGGATACAAGTACAGTAACACCAAGTAGGTTTAGGTGCTACTACACAGCACAAGTGTGGTAACAGCAACTAGGTTTAAGTGCTATTAAACTGGACAAGTACAGTAACGCCGAGTAGGTTTAGGTGCTACTACACAGCACAAGTGCGGTAACAGCAACTAGGTTTAGGTGCTATTAAACTGGACAAGTACAGTAACACCGAGTAGGTTTAGGTGCTACTACACAGCACAAGTGCGGTAACAGCAACTAGGTTCAAGTGCTATTAAACTGGACAAGTACAGTAACACCGAGTAGGTTTAGGTGCTACTACAAAGCACAAGTGCGGTAACAGCAACTAGGTTTAAGTGCTATTAAACTGGACAAGTACAGTAACACTGAGTAGGTTTAGGTGCTACTACACAGCACAAGTGCGGTAACAGCAACTAGGTTTGAGTGCTATTAAACTGGACAAGTGCAGTAGGTTAAGGTGCTACTACACAGCACAAGTGTGATAACAGCAACTAGGTTTAGGTACTATTAAACTGGACAAGTACAGTAACACCGAGTATGTTTAGGTGCTACTACACAGCACAAGTGCGGTAACAGCAACTAGGTTTAGGTGCTATTAAACTGGACAAGTGCAGTAACACCGAGTAGGTTTAGGTGCTACTACACAGCACACAGGCAATACAACACGTTAGAACACTGCAGCTAGCACAATCTACTGCCTGACAAATAGTAATAGCTGATCTAGCTAAGTCATACAGTGTATAAATATATGTACAACTCCTAGGGATGTATATATATCCTCTACACACTGTAAATTAAGCTAAACTGACTAGCCTGCCTGCTCTATCTAGCTATATATAGTGAATTATGGGCCGTTGCGCGTCACTCGAATTTGGCGCAAACGACCCGTTTTGTTCGAATTTCGTCGAAAGTACGAACAGACAATGTTCGAGTCGAACATAAGTTTGAATCGAGCGCGGAGCTCATCCCTAGTTAACGCCATGCACAAATGTGTGGCTGTAGTCATAGAGAAATTAGAACTCTATTTTAAGCACATGTCTCAGTTTGAATGAACTTATCCTCTACTTTAACAGAGATCATGTGACCAAGGCCCTTATATTTTGATTGCCTGAGCATCATTGGAGGTAACCTAGAGTAGATTTTTTCTTTTAAATAGGAAATGTATTTTATTATCATTTTGTGGTTCTCCTCAAATGTTAACAGTTCAAGTCCAGTCCACTTGTAAAATAAGTACATTTGAGTTGAAAAGGCTCCTATATGACCCAATGAGCTAAACTTATAATAGCTTATATTACTGGTAGGGGCAACCAAGATTAACAAGTTGAGGTAGAAGGGTCAGAAAAACCGTAGGCAGGGATGGCTCCTTAGGCATGGTTAAAACCAGCCCCCAACGAAAAGCACTATGTAAACTGGGTCAAATGGAGGCACTCATTCCTTGTATCAGAGCTCTTTAGGGCCATTCTGTACAAGCTCCAAAACGAAGTTATGAAAAAATGCAATAATAACTGGCTGAACAGACTTCACAGTTGACAAGCTGGCGGTGGATGAGGACAATGATCTGGAACGCTGGAGTGATGTGAGTGATGTGAGTGAAAAAGGTACCCAGAGACTGTAAGTGTTTGTTAGCCTTTAGTCCCTAAAGAATGAACAGTGGGTACAAAACATGGGATTGTGGCCACCACACTTTATAATAAAGCTTTGTTTAATGTATTTAAAAAAAAAAAAGTAAGAGCGGGCTAGACACGGGGCTTTGAGCGGGAATAATGTGCAGGCACAGGTGGCTGGAGGTTATATAAGCCACCTGTGTGACAGAGTTCCTCACAGCAGCCCCTGAAGCAATTAGGCTTGGAGCTCACCCTCCCTCCCACCCTGTCGCTGGCACCATTATGTGGTTATGTCACCCTTGGATCAAGGGGGGACTTTGGTTTATCAATTTATTCATTATAGCTCGAGTCCTATGACTGGGCGTGTTTAGATTTTGTTTTAAAAGTTTTAAATATATTTATTTATGATTTCAATAATTAATATTTAAATAAAGATATTTATTTATTAAAATACCAATAAAGGTGCCGCGGTCGTTTAAAACACCAAATTGGTTGTCTTGCTTGTTATTTATTATATATATATACATATAGATAGATAGATAGATAGATAGATAGATAGATAGATAGATAGATAGATAGATAGATAGATAGATAGATAGATAGATAGATAGATAGATAGATAGATAGATAGATAGATAGATATAGATAAGTGCGACCTACAATTCCATGTACTGGAGAGAAAGGGAAATCAAAACCTTCACAAAACATTGATGCACAACCCAATAAAATGTATTAAATGAAAAAGAAATATGAACTGAAGGAGTTTAGTGATGTAGAAAGTATGAAGGTTAAAATGAACAACAGTCTGAGAAGAAAATCCAGATCATTACAGAAGCTGAAGAATGCTTCAAATAGAAGAATGTGGGTGACCAATAGAAGAAAACTTTATGAACGAAAATAAATCTTAAAAAAAAAAGCTTGCCCTAAAGGACTAAAGAAATACTCAAAGATTTCTAAAGGGCTGAGAGACACAACCAAGGTGGAGATAAAAGCTCCAAAGATAATTGTTAAATGCAAGTAAGTAATGAGACATGTCTAAGGAATTTAAAGAAGAGGGCATTACCGAGGACCTAAAGATAGCTTGTAGGGTCCTTAAAAAGTACACAAAAACATGTTTTATCTGTGAAAAGTAATTGTGCAATAATAATTATAAAACTGGACATATGTACTTTTTCATATTTAATTGGAGTTTCAAGATGCCAATAACAGTTATAGGGACCTATAGTAGTATCGTTATGTCAAAATTATTGGATTTCTGTACCATATTATTCATGTAAAGTTCTATAGCCCACGAATCCAGTGTTTACATCTTGTTTTTTAAAGAGTTTAGAATTGGAGACCAGTGCTATGAATAAAAAGTTTGAGCCAACTCTATGTTAATTAAACTGTAATTTGGTGGTACAGCATGAACTTTCTTTAAAAATAATGATTATACATCACAATAAATGTAATAAATATATTCACAAACTGCTTCTGTACAGTAACACATGGGCAAATGGGAGATTTACTGTATGTTTTTTTTTGCTAAAGTTTGTTATATGTATGCTATCTTTATAAACGTGTTTAACAGATTAAAGAAAAAGGGTTATCTTTTTTAATATTTAACCTTACAAACTCATTAGTTTGTTGTAACTTTAACCTTTTACAAAAACATGTTTGATTTGTTAGATGTTGAAACAGCTTACAAATTCCATTTAATAGAACTCTACTGAACTCTTTTGACATCTAACGTGATAGTTATCTCTAAATCAAATGCAATATCAGAAAAACTAAAATCTACAATTACTGTGGAAGAGGTATCTGATATTTAACAATCATATTCATATGAAAGAAATAAAAATAATTTTAAGCTAGGAGATTTCCCTTAACTTCCTGCCCTGGAGATGCAAAAGGAAATGAGAAGCAATCTCTCTAAGTTGAGCGGAATTAGTGAGTTGTCATAGGAAGAGGTGTCCATGTTTTCCATTGCTCTTGCTCTCAAGACATCTCAAAAATGTTGAATTCCAATCTACTTTTATTTCAGAGGCAGTGGTCTCTGGGACAAATAAAGAGAGAAATCTCTTCAGTGGGGACACAGAAAGCCGTAAAAACCTTTCATAACCTATCCAGAGCAAAAGAAAAGAAAAAAGCTTTCCTTCATTTACATGTCAAAGAGATCTTGTCACCATACTATTTATTTGAACAAAAATCCTTCCATGAGAATATACAGTATGTGCATTTAAATTATTATGTTATTTACCTGTAAAAGCCTCCCTTGTGTAGATATTCACAAACCCTGAGACTGCTTCTATTTGTAGCCATTTTGAATGTGACATCAGCAGCTCCTGAAGACTCAGAGCTATCACTCAAGGGTCACTCTATAGCAGCGGTCACCAAACTTTTTAGCCCCAGGGACCGGCTGTGCGCAAGAACATTGCCATTGTCGCCTTCCACCAGATGGAGGTGACACTTGCCACGCTGCCTGCCAACAAATGGAGATGACACTTGCCATGCTACCTGCCACCAAATGGGAATGTCACTTGCCACACTGCCTGCTAGCTAGCAGAATTGGGATTGCCAGAGTTACCTAATAATTTGCATGTAAAATCAAGCTCCCCCCCCCCCAGCAATGCAGAGTACCTGCAGCCAGGTACAACTCTGTCAGCCTTTCCTCAGCATGGGTAAACTAACTGCAGGTGAAACGGAGGCACATGCAAGTAAGAGATAAGAGTCGGGGTGGGCGGTGAGTGATGACGTCATTCTCTCTCTTCTGTGTCGAGTAGCCTTTGCGGCCCTGTAAGTAAGGGCCGAACAGCAGTGAGGGCAATGAGAGATGATGTAATCTCTTTCCCCCACCGCTGCACCACTGGAATTACAGATTTGGAGACCTTTGCTCTATAGTATTCCCCCTTTACTTCTCCCCTGGCAGCTACATACAAGGTCAAGGGAGGTGAGGGGAGGAGTAAAAGAGCTGAGTCATCACATAGTAATTAGAGACTCCCAGAAGAGGAGAGGGCAATGACATGGAAGGAGGGAGGGGGCTGTGCACAGGAATTAACTCTTTGAGAGTAGTCTTCTTGAAAGACACATTGCAAGCGAATAAAAAAAAAATTATGAAAAACACTGCAAGTAAGTACTATACCTTTTTTTTGTGATTTTATGTGGAAAAGTTAACAGGAAAAAAATCAGGAAAAGGTAGGATGAATCCAGCTAAAAGTGTTTATGAAACTCCAAGCAGGAAAAGTATGGTGGAACCTCGGATTTTGAGTAACGCTGTTAAGGAGCGTTTCGCAATACGAGCACTATATTTTTTTAAATCCTAACTTGGTTTGCGAGTGTTGTCTTGCAAAACTAGCAGGATTCATGCCAATGCGGTGTGCAGTACCGCATTTGGCCTGAGGTGGGGGGTGGCGGAGCAGAGTGGAGCCG
The DNA here is from genome assembly GCA_029574335.1 of Rana kukunoris. Taxonomy (NCBI): domain Eukaryota; kingdom Metazoa; phylum Chordata; class Amphibia; order Anura; family Ranidae; genus Rana; species Rana kukunoris. The sequence goes on along the minus strand of CM056049.1, from coordinate 501,005,354 downwards.
AACGGCGCCGTTAGGAGCAGTTCGGAAATTATCAAAAAGACTCAGAATTATGCCATCTTTCTGAGGTTTGCCAAGGTCAGCCGAGCCATCCTCGGGCCTTTCCGTGTGTTCCCAAAGCTCTCCGGCGCCCGCCCACCTCTGGTCGCATGCAGTATTGCATGCATTGAAGTCAATGTGGAACTAATTATTTTTGTTTCCATTGAATTTAATGGGGAAACTTGCTTTGATATGTGAGTACTTTGGATTACGAGCATTCTCCTGGAATGGATTATGCTCGTAATCCGAGGTTCCACTGTAGTTGTAATTGTGTAAGGGGGGGAGGGGGGGGGGGGGAATGGCAGACAGTTCAGTTATTGGTGAAAAGTCTGCTTTTAAGTAATATTTTCTCTATATTGAACAATTACCTGTACAGGAGATTACCACACAACTGACAGAGCATTCAGTTCTATTTAATTTTTGTTTCCTCTTGACGCTGTATGTGTGTGACATCCTGGAAATCCCGATCTTTGCATAAGACCGTCACTGCACAGCTGCAGTTCAGGAAACACAATACTTCCACCAGCTGGCCTGAATGCAAACAGCAAGCAATGTGTGCCTTTCCTTCAATACATTTTCATATTAAACTAAATTTCTATCAAAAAGCAAGATTGAAATACTTATTTCCTTATTCTGTGATTAATGTCAATAACATCTTTGATAAAGCTCTTACCATAAAACATTACATTACCTATTTTTTTTAATATCCCTCCAGCCACTAAGTGCATATAACTACATCCAATTGTCATAATACATCCAATGTTACGTATAGCAAGTCCAAAAACAGCTTCAATCTTCAAGAAACTTCTCAAGCTCCTAGGCCCCTCTATACACCTTCACCAGTACACCAATGGTCTTATTTGGTATATTAGGAATTTTAAGAAATAATAAAGCCTTTCAAAAGACCTTATGTTTATGTGATATGCATCTTAAAAAGTCACTGACAATTTTTCCATTCAGGGCAAGATGATAATGTCTGTTTAAAGAGCCCCTAAGGAGAGGAGATGGAAAGGAAGAGGGAAGGAGAGGGGAGAAGAGGAGAGGGAAAGGGAGAGCAGAGGAGAGGGAGAGGAGAGGAGAGGAGAGGGGAGGAGAGGGAAAGGGAGACGGAAAGAGAGGAGAGGGAGAGGAGAGGAGAGGAGAGGGAAGGAGAGGAGAGGGAGAGGAGAGTAGAGGAGAGGAGAGAGGAGAGGAGAGGGAAAAGGAGAGGGAGAGGGAAGGAGAGGGAGAGGGAAGGAGAGGAGAGGGAAAGAGAGAGGGAAGGAGAGGAGAGGAGATTAGTCTTTTGGATTTATGATGATCTCGGGACCTGTCTGCCTGTCACTGACTAAATTAGGTTAAAGATTCTGGTCCAGAATCTAGAGACTGCGGGGCATTGCCACCATCACTTTTTATATATATATATATATATATATATATATTAGGGTTGTCCCGATACCACTTTTTTAGGACCGAGTACAAGTACCAATACTTTTTTTCAAGTAGTCGCCGATACCGAATACCGATACTTTTTTTAAACGTGTCCCCAAATGCAGCCATGTCCCCCCACATATTGCAGCCATGTCCCCCCACATATTGCAGCCATGTATGTCCCCCACATATTGCAGCCATGTATGTCCCCCACATATTGCAGCCATGTCATGTCCCCCCACATATTGCAGCCATGTCATGTCCCCCCACATATTGCAGCCATGTCATGTCCCCCACATATTGCAGCCATGTCATGTCCCCCCACATATTGCAGCCATGTCATGTCCACCCACATACTGCAGCCATGTCATGTCCCCCCACATATGCAGCCATGTCATGTCCCCCACATATGCAGCCATGTCATGTCCCCCACATATGCAGCCATGTCATGTCCCCCACATATGCATCCATGTCATGGCCCCCACATATGCATCCATGTCATGTCCCCCCACATATGCAGCCATGTCATGTCCCCCCACATATTGCAGCCATGTCTTGTCCCCCCACATATGCAGCCATGTCATGTCCCCCCACATATTGCAGCCATGTCATGTCCCCCCACATATGCAGCCATGTCATGTCCCCCCACATATGCAGCCATGTCATGTCCCCCCACATATGCAGCCATGTCATGTCCCCCCACATATGCAGCCATGTCATGTCCCCCCACATATGCAGCCATGTCATGTCCCCCCACATATGCATCCATGTCATGTCCCCCACATATGCAGCCATGTCATATCCCCCCACATATTGTCATGTCCCCCCACATATGCAGCCATGTCATGTCCCCCCACATATGCAGCCATGTCATGTCCCCCCTCATCTTCATCCATGTGATGTCCCCCCACATATGCATTCATGTCATGTCCCCCCACATATGCAGCCATGTCATATTCCCCCACATATTGCAGCCATGTCATGTCCCCCCACATATTGCAGCCATGTCATGTCCCCCCACATATGCAGCTATGTCATGTCTCCCCACATATGCAGCCATGTCATGTCCCCCCACATATGCAGCCATGTCATGTCCCCCCACATATGCAGCCATGTCATGTCCTGTGCCCCATATTGCAGCCATGTCATGTCCCCCATACCTCCGCCGCCGTCGCTGCTGCAGCCTGCAGGGTTAATCCCCGTGCAACACATACCCGCGGCGCCATGTATAGACACGCGATTGGACGGATCCGTCCAATCGCGAGCAAGGGGGGAGTGTCTATGCACGTATCCGTGTATAGACACTCCCCCCTTGCTCGCGATTGGACGGATCCGTCCAATCGCGTGTCTATACATGGCGCCGCGGGTATTACAAGTTTACACGGGGATTAGCGGCGGTCGGCGGCGGGCGGTGTGCGGCGGGCAACATGCGACGAGCGTGGTGCGGCGGCGTCGGCGGCGGGGGGGGGGAAGTATTCTATTTTGGTATCGGGGGTATTTGGGGGAGTACAAGTACTCCCGCAAATATTCGGAATCGGTCCCGATACCGATACTGGTATCGGTATCGGGACAACCCTAATATATATTATATATTAGGGTGCAGAAATGATTCACTGTTTCGATGCATCACGATTCGAATGTTCCCGATGCGGCATCAATGCATGTGACCGGGAAAATCGATTATCAGGATGATGCCCACAGCTGCAGGCATTATCCCGGTACCGTTAAAGTGGGCAGTTGGCTTTCCAGTAATAGCAACCGATGCGGCTCAAAGCTGCTCGGTTGTTATCCTGGAGGAGCAGGGGACACCCCCCCTCCCTCTGCCTTCCTCCGCTCTGACCGGGCCTCCCATCCCACCGGGAGACCCGATCCACAAGCCTCTACTTCTGGCGGCTAGAGACAGACTGGAACGCCTTGTCGTCTGTATGTAAACACGGAAGCAATGTTACGTCACTTCCGGTTTACTCGGCTGCCAATAGTACCATTTAAAAAAAAAATACAGTATTCAGAATCGCAGTTTTCAGCGATCTGAATACTTTAAATTGCAAAGGAGGGGTTGGAGGTCTTTTAGACCGCCGATTCCTCCATAAAGAGTACCTGTCACCACCTATTACTGTCACAAGGTATGTATACATTCCTTGTGACAGCAATAAAAGTGATAAAACATTTTATTTTATTTTAAACACAATGTCAAAAAAATAAAAAATTATACGTGCCCTGTATGGTGGTGAAAGGTGGTTTGAAAGAGGAGGAAGATCTTTTGTGGATTAAAGGCATAATACGCTTATTCTTGGGGTCACGAGGTGCTACATGGGGTAACGGTGGATTTTGAAGTACTTTCATCGATTGCACATATTACGAACTGCACTTTCGGGCACGTCTTCTCGTTTTCCTTTATGAAGTCTATCACATAAAAAAGCTTGTTTATTTAATTTTATTTGAACAAGAGCGCTGCTACAATATTTTATGTGGACGTTTGCTGTTTCTTAAATATTGTTTTTACATACCAATTTTATTATAAGTGGCTGCTTTATTTGTGATTTAACTGTGTAAACTATTTATCACAACTATTTATCACTATTTATCAAATTTTGCCTTATTCATCTTAGACCTTGATTGAGAATTCCTAAGCGCTGAGCAGTGCTACTAGAGGAAGGCCTGTTCTAGTACTTTTTTTACACAGCCATTAAGGTCTAAACTGCTGGCAACAAAAGTGAGTACACCCCTAAGTGAAAATGTCCAAATTGGACCCAAAGTGTCAATATTTTGTGTAGAAACCAATATTTTTCAGCACTGCTTTAACCCTCTTGGGCATGGAGTTCACCATAGCTTCACAGATTGCCACTGGAGTTCTCTTCCACTCCTCTATGATGACATCACGGACGGAGCTGGTGGATGTTATTGAGACCTTGCGCTTCAACAACTTCCGTTTGAGGATGCCCTACAGACGTTCAACAAGGTTTAGGTCTGGAGACATGCTTAGCCTGTCCATTACCTTTACCCTCAGCTTCTTTAGCAAGGCAGTGGTCGTCTTGGAGGTGTGTTTGGGGTCGTTATCATGTTGGAATACTACCCTGCGGCCCAGTCTCCGAAGGAAGGGGATCATGCTCTTTTTCGGTATGTCACAGTAGATGTTGGCATTCATGGTTCCCTCAATGAACTGTTACTACCAGGCAGCACTCATGACACTCCCACCACTATGCTTGACTGTAGGCAGACACACTTGTCTTTGTACTCCTTGTAACAGAATGGCCCGTGACACCCATAGACTTTTGAAGGATGGAGGGTACTCCTGTGCCAGCGTCACCAATGACTCTTGGGTCTAGGGTCACCCTATGTCCGAAAGGGGCATAGGGTGACTGAGAAATTATCAAATTACATGAGATGGGACATTACTGATAATTTATGTATTGAAGGATATCTTGAAATATTACAAGTTGTTAAAGTCTGACTCCAACAGGACAATGGAGTGTTTTCATTCAATGTGGGGACACATGCTTTTGAGGTGTTAATTGAGTGTGCTACTAGATATTTCATTGTGCATGGTAATGACACTGTTTGGTGTGAAAAGACTATTGATGATAGATATGTGTTGGCAGTCTGACTTCTCAGGTGTAGTAATTAGGTCATGTTAATTATGTCAGACCGGTGCCGAAAAGTCTGTGGGATGTGTAATGGAGAATCGTTAGCCCCCCCATTGTGTGATGAGGGGGGTGGAGAGTTTCATTGTCCCTGTTACATGTTTGTAACTATATAAGACTGAGAGTTACCATTAAAAGTGTTCATAAATTTTGAAACCAGTAAAGCAGTGTACACACGATCAGTCCATCCGATGAGAACGGTCTGAAGGACCATTGTCATCGGTTAACCAATGAAGCTGACTGATGGTCTGATGTGCCTACACACCATCGGTTAAAAAAACTATTGTGTTAGAACGTGGTGACATTAACGTGTTTTTACACAACGACGTGCTTGTGTTCAGCAAACTGTTTGCGGGCTTTCTTCTGCATCATCTTTAGAAGAGACTTCCTTCTGGAATTAAAACCCATGCAGATCAATTTGATGCAGTGTGCGGCGAATGGTCTGAGCACTGACAGGCTGACCCCCCACCCCTTCAACCTCTGCACCAATGTTGGCAGCACTCATACGTCTATTCCCCAAAGACAACTTCTGTATATGACGCTGAAAATGTGCGCTCAATTCCTTTGGTCGACCAATAGCGAGGCCTGTTTTGAGTGGAACCTATCCTGTTAAACCGCTATATGGTCTTGGCCACCATGCTGCATCTCAGTTTCAGGGTCTTGGCAATCTTCTTATAGCCTAGGCCATCTTTATGTAGAGCAACAATTCTTTTTTTCAGCTCCTCAGAGAGTTCTTTGCCACGGGGTGCCATGTTGAACTTCCAGTACAAAATACATTACAGCACACACATACAAAAATGACATTTAAATCATGCAAGGCTATTTCAAAACACCTGAACATATTAAAAAAAATATGGGGATTTGGTCACACTACCCCATTATCAGTGGGTCCTACAATAGTAATAGAATGAAAGATCCTGATTGATTAAATCGGGTTGAGATCAGGTGATTGACTCGGCCATTGCAGAATATTCCACCTCTTTTCCTTCAAAGGCTCCTGGGTTGCTTTTGCAGTATGTTTTTGAATCTTTGTCCATCTGTACTGTGAAGCGCCGTCCAATCAACTTTGCTGCATTTGGCGGAATCTGGGCTGAAAGTATATCTCTACAGCTTCTTCTGTCACATCATCATTAAACACCAATGAGCCATTGCCACTGGAAGCCATGCATGCCCATGCCATCTGCCTTCACCCTGTTTTACATATGATGTTGTGTGCTTTGGATCATGAGCTGTTCCAAGCCTTCTCCACACCTTTTTCTTCCTAATAATTCTGGTACAGATTAATCTTAGTTTCATCTGTCCAAAGAATGCTTCTCCAGAACTGGTCTGGCTTTTTTAGATGTTTTTGGCAAAGTCTAATCTGGTATGGGAGGATCCGAAAGTTGGTCCCCAAAAAAACAAAAATTCCAAAGAACGAAGGAGAGTTGGGCAGTTGGACTATCGCGGTACAGGTATATAGAAAAAAGTATAGAGCATGAATATAAAATAATACAATTTTATTAAAGTAAAATACAATACAAGTAATGACATTCATACAGGGATAAAATCATTTGTTGGCAGACCACATGAATCACCAGAAGAAAACTCCCCGCATGAGCGGAAATATTGTCACCACACTTGGTCATTTATACCAATTATTATCAGTGATACATCTGTTATCAATTGGACAGTTAGATCGTCCATGGCACCCCTTCCCCCATGTCCGCGTTGGTGAGAACATCCTTTGTGGCACTTGATGTCCACAGTCCAGCAAGGGCTCTAGGTAGGCAGCTTTGTTCTTAACCCTTTCCCCTCCAATATATTGTTTGTTCTTGTCTACATATATATTTATATGGAACTGTACTTCATAACTTGTTAACGTTTTGATCAATCTATCAACTGCTTGCAGATATTCTCCTGACGAAGCGGTCCATCCGCGAAACTAGTTGAGATGCCCCCTGTGACCCTTGTCCCATTGGAATATTTCCCCTCATGCGGGGAGTTTTCTTCTGGTGATTCACATGGTCTGCCAACAAATGATTTTATCCCTCTACGAATGTCATTACTTGTATTGTATTTTACTTTAATAAAATTGTATTATTTTATATTCATGCTCTACACTTTTTTCTATCTATATACCTGTACCGCGATAGCCCAACTCTCCTTTGTTCTTTGGAATTTTTGTTTTTTTGGGGACCAACTTTCCGATCCTCCCATACTAATAATTTCTGGATGATCGTACGACCAATTGTATTATAGATTAATTATTTTACCCTTAAAGAGGATACACATTTTCTCAAAGTCTAATCTGGCTTTTCTATTCTTCAGGCATATGAATGGTTTGCACCTTGTGGTGAACCCTCTGTATTTGCTCTCATGAAGTCTTCTTATGATTGCAGACTTTGACAATAAAACGCCCACCTCCTGGAGAGTGTCCTTCACTTGTCTAGATGTTGTGAATGTTTCTTTTTTTCTACCGTAGAGAGGATCCTGCGATCATCCACCACTGTTGTCTTCCGCGGACTACAAGGCCTTTTTTTGTTGCTGAACTCACCAGTGCATTCTTCTTTTTTCAGAATGTACCAAACTGTTGATTTGACTACTTCTAATGTTGCTTCTATCTCTCTGATGGATTTGTTTAGTTTTTGAAGCCTTACAATAGCCTGTTTTACTTGCATGGACAGCCCCTTTGAACACATGATGTAGGTTCACAGCAATAGATTCCAAATGCAAATACCACACTTAGAATCAACCAGGGGCGGACTGACCATTGAGGAACTCGGGCACTGCCTGAGGGCCCCATGCCACTAGGGGGCCCGATCAGGGTTGCCAGGCTCATTATAACCAGGGACAGTATGTAAAAATCTGTGTTTTTTTTTACATCTGTCCCTGATATGTCCAAAACCTACATGCTTTTGATGTGAAAATCCTGAGATTTTAGCTGCTCCGCCTCTGTACTGCCACCTGTTCTGGTGGCCATCTGTAAGCCTGGGGGCCCCATAATCTTCTATTGCCCGGGGGCCCCATGAGTTGTCAGTCCGCCCCTGGTATCAACTCCATACCTTTTACCTGCTTAATTGATGAAGAAATAACAAAGGAGTAGCCCACACCTGGCCATGAAACCGCTTTTGATTCAATTGTCAAATTATTTTGGGTCCCTTGAAAAAGGGGGGTGGCTATTCTTAAGAGCTGTAATTCCTAAACCCCTTCTCCGATTTGGATGTACATATCCTCAAATTAAACCTGAGAGTGTGCACTTTCAGTCCATATCCATTATATAACAAAACTTGAATATGTTTTGGTAAAATACCTGAAAAAATCAAAAGTTGTGCCTATGTCTAAATATACAATATATGGACCTAACTGTTTTTAAAAGAAGAATTAAAAAACGGCATACACTGTATACTACATGTTATCCTAGCAGAGGGGCTGGCAGTGATTGTGAGCACTGTCTTTACAAGTTACAACCCCTTTAATTCTATGTGTGATTATTGGTTGCCATGCTGGGCATTGTAGTCCATCAGTAATATATACCTGCTAGTACACACGACCGGTTTTCTCAGCAAGAACCAGCAAGAAAACTGCTGGCAGAGCTTTCTTTCCGAGAAAAACGTTCGTGTGTACGAGGCTTTCAGGTTTCTCGTCGGGAAATTTGGCCAGAATCTCGACGAGAAAAATAGAGAACCTGTGCTCTATTTTCTTGTCGACATTCTCGACGGCCTGTTTCCCGACGAGAAACCAGAGAGTGTGTGTACTTACCTGTCGCCGTGGAAGCCTGGGTAGAGTGAAGCAAGATGGCGGCGACGGCATCAAATGTGACGAGCGCATGCTCGTCATACAGGATGACGTCACCGTGTTCTTGCCTTTCAAGAGAACCACAGTTCTTTTGTAAGGTCAGTGTGTACACTCGAGCGGCAAGAGATTCTTGCCAAGAATCTCGTCGGGAAAAACAACGTTTTTTTTCTGACGAGATTCTTGCCCGTGTATACGAGGCCATACGGTCAGTATGCAATGATATGTGTTGCATGTCTGGTCAGCCCTTTTCTTTCCTACACGTGTGATAACTGTGGCTGCTGATGCTTCTCCTGCTTCCTGTTTTCGCTTTTAGCAATTGCAACAATTTAGGTAGTTTTCTTTCACGCATTATATTTCACAATATATAAGTATACAATATATACGTTTGTTTTACAGTGATATGGTGCAATACAGTGCAGTTCCTAAAAACTAAAAGCATTACCATATGAAGTACCGTAATAATATATTTTTTAATAAAATACAGTATGTCGTGTCAGGATGTTTTTGTTGTCATTTTATAACTGTGACTGGAATGTAAATATATGAAGGTTTGGCGGAAATGCTCTTGTCATGGTTTATTCAGCAGTCAAACTCTTTGGTCCTCCTCTGCAGCTGTTGCGCTTGTTTATGTTATTTTGTGCTAATAAAACATCTTAAGTGTAAACATCATTATATACCAAATGATGCAAATATTGCCTAATTGCTTTCTTATCTAAACACCCACTCCAACAGTAGTGCAGGGTTCCACGTGGTATGGAAAATTATTTAAAATAGATCTAAAGTAATTTTTTCTGTTTTGGATAGAGTGGCGAGGTGCTAGAACTCCTATTAGGTTTTTATTGCCGTCTGTGTTCCAGCTGGGAAGATTCACTTTCTGTATTGGTCCTTTTTAGGGATGAGCCTTCGGGTTCACAGTTTAGTAAACTAACAAACAAACTGATCCCTGGCCAGCTCCTCTTTGTGAAAAAAATTAACTAGAGTACTTAAGTGACGTCTTTGACCAAATATGGTCAATGACGTTGCCCAACATCTCTGGCTAATTTGTTTACAAACAAATGCTGGACAAGGATTTGTCATTTTGCAACAGTAGTGCTGGGGCGACATCATCAGTTTATGTGTCATCATGGCTATGGGTCGACATCATCAAGCTGCAGGTCATTGTGGTGGTAGGGTAACATCGCCGGCCAGTGGGTCATAATGATTGATGCTTGATCTACAAAATGATGGACAAATGATTGACAATGGATTTACAAAAATTAAATTTTTATTAACCACTTGACCACCGGAAGGTTTTATCACCTTCATGACATGCGCTACATTGAATGGCAAATGCAATTTTAAATCACTTATATAATTTTTTTCTTTGTTTTTTCTTTGTTAAAAAATAAATAAATCTCAATAAGTGTAGATTGATTGGTTTGTGTTAAAGTTATAGCGTGAACAAACTATGGTATATATACTGGAATTTATGAAGCTATAGGCGCTATACTGGTAATACAGGTGATTAGGGACTAAAAGTGGGACTGTGATAGTATAGTAGGCAATCTGGTGACACTGGCTGGGAGGGTCAACAACTGACAAACTCACACTGACATTGCTAGTAACACAAATACAGTGATTACCGTATTTATCGGGGTATCGCGTGCTCAGGCGTATAGAGCGCACCCCTAAAGTGGACCCTATTCCTGTGGAAAAAAAAGATTTTTGTACATACAGTTTTGGTGTCTTGCGCGGCGTCCATCGTCGGCCCTGTCAGGTCCGGCGTCCGTCTGCGGCTTCGGGTGTCCTCTTTCGTCGTGTCCGGCGTCCTTCTGCGGCTTAGGGTGTCCTCTTCGGCGGGTCCAGCGTCCGTCTGTGGCTTCGGGTGTCCTCTTCGTCTGGGCCGGTGTCCTTCTGCGGCGTCCTCCCCACTTGATCCCCGCTTTCCCGCGCCGAGTTTGAATACTGCGCCGACATATACCGAGCGCAGTACATTCGTGTATAGTCGGGCAGGCTAGGCTACTCTCGCGCTCACGTCCTGTACGTCCAGGATGTGAGCGCGGGAGGAGCCGAGCCTGCCTGACTATACACGAGTTTACTGCGCTTGGTATATGTTGGCGCAGTATTCAAACTCGGCGCGGGAAAGCGGGTATCGGCGTATATCGCGCACCCACGATTTTGCCCTGATTTTCAGGGCAAAAAAGTGCGTGGTATACGCCGATAAATACAGTAGTTATAATGCTGTACACTGTACTAATGACACTGGCTGGGAAGGGGTTAACATCAAGGGGCAATCAAGGGGTTAACTGTTTGTCTAACAATGTGTCATGTGTGCTGCTTCTACTTACTGATCTGGCAGTTTTTTCTCCCTGCTTTTCAGAGAGAAGAAACAGCAAGATTGCTGTTCTCTGAAAAGAGTTCTGTGTGTTTGTAAACTGTGATTGGACATAGCCGATCAGCAGGTTTCAGCTGAAATCATTGGCTCAAATCTGCTGCTAAACTCCAATCACAAGATGGGTTAGCACGGGTACTGCCAAACTAGAAAGGATACATGGATACATTGCGGCATCTGGTTGTGCCACCCACTCAGAGTAGGTCCACTGTGAGTGGGTAGGCAAGAGGTTAAATCTCTTTTTTACTGTATGGTTGTCTTTATGTTTGACATTTTTTGGTAGTAAGAGGCGGGTGAATATCTGGGGGCCCCCTTATTATAAACTGGAACCTCCAGAATCCAATAAGTCTCATTTGCAAACTTCTACATCATTTTTGGGGGACAGGTTGGGGGGCTGAGGTGGCTTGCAAGTGGGGGAGGCAAAGTACCCTGCCAATGTTGAAGTCACTCCTGGAATGGTTTATAAAGTGGATTCTCTGGGTCAATGCTCCTCTTTCCTGGCCACACTAACTGCATTCCTAGAATATTGGTCTTATATACATTTTTGTTTTCTTTTTTTCAATATGTTTATTGTGCAATATCAAAGGTACAAACATTGTCATGATAAGATAATGCACATTACAAGTCGTAGAGTAGTATATGAAAAACTAGGTAATTAACATTAATCAGAAAAATGTAGGTGGCAAAGCTTATAGGCTAAAAACAGTGTCATACAGTATTTGAAAAAAAAAAAACAGGATATTCTCTGTGGCCCAGTGGAATGCCATAAGGAAATGCACAAGTAATGTTTTGAAACCAAAGGGTGAGAGTAAGGTATCTAAGGGGGGTTAGGAGGGGGGTGAAGAAGGAATAAGGATACTGATAGTAAAATTCTGGACCAAGATCTAGTTCAGATTTAAGATAGTGGAAGGACCAACACTGTCACATGTAGGGAGTCCTGTTTGGGCCATTTGTGAATGGGGATATCATATATCAATAATTTTATAGCAGGAAGAGGTAATTTGATGGGGGCGTTTGGAGTATTAATCCATGATGTGGAGGTTAATTTGCGCCAGCATCTAACGGCTGCCAGAATGGTAGTAGGTAGGTGAGGAGGTCGTTTTGCTTTTGGGTGTAAACTACATAGCCAGTTCTTGACCCCTGATCTCCCAGCACTGGCATCTGTCCAGTTTGCGGTTTCCAGGAGTTTAGAGTAGTGGATGTCGTGTGGTGTGGAGGAGGGGGCTGGAGAGGCAGCGTCATCTTGGCCTCCTTTACCTGAGTGCCGATGAAAGTAAGCTGTTAATTTTTTGGGTTTACTGTCCCCCTGTCACTTTCTCGACATGGTTGCAGGGTAGTGGGTGTTGGTCAGGATCTGTGAGAGCCACTGGTGTGTCGATGCAGTGCCCTGTGCTGTCTCTAGGTGCAAACATCTAGGGCACTGGGCTCAAGCTGCCATCTGCCGTGCATTCTAGCCACGCCCCTGGTCTGGAATACATTTTATGGGGGAAAATACACTCTTTTCTTTTTTTCAAAGGGATAGTACACATTTATAAAAATGGGGAAAATGGTTTTTAAATGATGCAAATCCTCAAACAAGCCAAGTTAATTCCAGGTTGTGAGGCAACAAATAATGAAAAATGCCAAGGGGGGTGAATACTTTTGCAAGGCACTGTAAATGTGAATGGTCTTAATATACCACAAAAAACGCACTAAAGCATTCCTTTCATTTGCCGCAGCTAAAATCCACATTCTTTGCATACAGGATACCCATTTTACTGAACAAACTACTCCTACGTTTTTCAGCTCCTCTTATCCACAGGTATATACAGCCTCGGCAGCTACTAAACAGTAATGTGTTCTTATAGCCATTTACCGTACAACCCCATTTGTACTTTCATCTGAAATAAAAGGTCCTGAAGGCAGCTAACTCATTCTTATTTGACACATTTCTGATGTTGCTGTAACCACCATATCATATAATGCTCCTAATAAACATCCATTATCATTTCTTTCCCATCTTTTTCATGTAATTGATTCACACAAGTTAGGTACAGTGATATTATGTGGAGACTCGAACCAAGCTATTTTTCCCTACTTGGATAAATCTCCCCTTTCTTCCTTCTCCTGTTCCCCTAAGCTTTGATTTCAGCAACTTATCTCTAAGCATAAAATGTTTGACTTTTGGCGTGAGCTCAATCCAGCTTGTAAACGCTTTACATATTACTCCCATCCACCCAAATTGTTTTCTAGGATTGATCATATCTTCATAAGTGTTGGCATGGCCCCAAAAATCCTATCATCATTTATAATGCCCTTTACTTGGACCAATTATAGTGCAGTTTGTACTACCATCTCTGCCCCTAGCCTGAGATCCCAGGATTCGTCTTGGTTATGGATGAGCCGAACATCCCCCAGTCGGTTTGCAGCAGAACATGCGAACACCGGTAAAGTCTATGGGACATGAACTTGAAAAATCAAAAGTGCTAATATTTACAGGTTTAATAGTAAAATAATGTTAATGTTAAAATAAAATGCCGCCACAATCCACCTCCATGGGAGGTTCCCGTCGAATGACACTACACCGGCCGTGACAGCTCTTAGCTGAGGGCGGGGGGGGGGGCACCTTCTGACGCGTTTTTTTTTTTTTTCATATCTTCGGGTCGAGAATGGATGTACATCGCTGGAATATTTTTTTCTTTTTTAATAAATGACTTGTCCCAAGCTGTCTCTTGTGTTTTTTGAAAGTGCACTTGGAAGTGCAGTCGCTGTAAATCTGAGGGGGACATGCAAGGAAAATAAAAAACATAATTTTAGCTTGCACATGATCAGATGATAAAATCAGCAGAGCTTCCCCTCCTTTCAGATCTTCCCCTCCTTTCAGATCTTCCCCTCAGATCTACAGCAACTGCACTTCCAAGTGCATGTGCAGTGCACTTGTAGTGCAAAATGGATTTGCCTTTCGTAAATAACCCCCATTATTGCTTCTGTTTTTATTATATACCTATTAGCTTGATCTCCTAATTACTTCAATAGCCACTAGCCCCCTTTTTTCCTTCTGATGGAATTTTCTAATGCTTTCCATGTAATACATAATTGGTCTATTCGTTGCTCTCTCATTACCTTTTTACATTGTTATGTACTTATCCTGTTCAGAAATCTATATGTTTAGCTTAATTGAATTTATTTGAATATTGTACCACCATCCTTGTATGTACTCTATTTGTTATATTTAAAAAATAATAAACACATTTGATGAGAAAAAAAGACACAGGTCTATCCTGTTCAACTAATTGAAAATGTAATAAATAAACAAATAGATTGAAAGTCTATATCCACAGAACTCCAAAACTACAGTTGATCCAGAAGGCAAACAAAGCATGGTCAAATTTCCTACAACAAGAAAATCCTTCCTGACCATCTAAGCCAATCAGACATTCCATGGATCAACAATCTGCATCAGTATTGATTAAAAATATTAATAGCAAATTTTTTCTGTACATTAGAAACACATCCCTTTGGTTTTAAAAAATCTACTAATGTTCACCACCGTTTACAATCTTCCATCAACCCAAGACAGCTCCATTTGTAGTAGGAGGTTGAGGTAGATGTGGGGGTGTAGGTGGAAGCGGCGGTGGAGGAGGAGGTAGCCAACACAGCAGGTTTTGATTTTTAATTCATTTATTTTTTTAAATTAGGGTACACCCCAAAAGAGTGAGAAAGATCTAGGGTTTCTACCTCATCCCTTTAAATTAAGTAATTACACAGGTTCTGGGGCTAATTTAATGTCGATAAGGCACCAAGTGAGTTTAATTAGCAGCACCTTAATCAGCCAGAGAACCTGTGTAATTAATATGTTTTTGCTTTTAAAGGGATGAGGTGGCAACCCTAGAAAGATCAGAAAAAAACAATCGCTGGGTAAGGCCGGCCCGGTGTCTATTCTGCACAAGGTACGGACAAGTCCTCTGGGATCCATGCCTGGTTCATTTTGATGAATGTGAGCTTGTCCACATTGGCTCTGGACAGGCGGCTGCGTTTGTCTGTGATAACGCCCCCTGCCGTGCTAAATAGACGTTCAGATAATACACTGGGGTTCAGATAATCAACTGGGGCTCAGGTTTTACATACCTGAGCCCCGAATTTCCCTCATGGGGGCACATTTTTCCTCTCTCCA
Organism: Rana kukunoris; assembly: GCA_029574335.1. Taxonomy (NCBI): domain Eukaryota; kingdom Metazoa; phylum Chordata; class Amphibia; order Anura; family Ranidae; genus Rana; species Rana kukunoris. Next base: position 500,989,969 of record CM056049.1, on the reverse strand, counting down.
CGAGGTCCCAGCTCTTGATTGTATAGATTGATAGCAGCACAACCATTGGCTCCCACTGCTGTCAAACATTGCCCCAACAATCAGCACCATGCGTTCTTCTAAGCAGTTGTCTAGAAAACTGAAACTGAAAATAGTTGACGCTCACAAAGCTGGAGAAGGCTATAAGAAGATAGCAAAGTATTTTTAGATATCAATATCCTCTGTTAGGAATGTAATTAAGAAATGTCAGTCATCAGGAACAGTGGAAGTTAAAACAAGATCTGGAAGACCAAGAAAAATTTCAGACAGAACAGCTTGCAGGATTGTGAGAAAAGCAATTTAAAAACCCACGTTTGACTGCACGATCCCTCCAGAAAGATCTGGCAGACACTGGAGTTGTAGTATACTATTCCACTATAAAGAGATACTTGTACAAATATGGTGTTCATAAAAAGTCATCAGAAGAAACCCTCTTCTATGTCCTCACCACAAAAATCAGCGTTTGAAATTTGCAAATGAACATATAGACAAGCCTGATGCATTTTGGAAACAAGTTCTGTGGACCAATGAGGTTAAAATTAGGGATGTCCTGATACCGATACTAGTATCGGAACCGATACTGAGCATTTCCCCGAGTACTTGTATTTGGGGGAAATGCTCCGATGGCTCATCTGATACCTGGGCAGGCAGGGGAATTGGTAGTCGTATCCCCTCCGTGCTGTCTTTTCCCCCGTCCATGCAGCTCTACCCCCCCGTCCGTGCCGCTCTCCCCCTCCACCCGTGCAGCTCTTCCCCTCCTTGCCATCTTCTCCGTCCATCCGTGCCGCTCTCCCCCATCCATCCGTGCCGCTCTCCCTCTGTCCATCTGTGCCGCTCTCCCCCTGTCCGTCCGTGCAGCTCTCCCCCTCCGTGCAGCCTTCTCCTTCCATCCGTGCCGCTCTCCCCCGTCCATCCGTGCTGCTCTCCCCCCGTCCATCGATGCCGCTCTCCCCCGTCCATGTGTGCCGCTCACCCCCCTGTCTGTCTGTGCAGCTCTCCCCCCTCCGTGCCGTCTTCTCCATCCATCCGTGCAGCTCTCCCCCCGTCCGTCCATGCTGCTCTCCCCCCGTCCGTCCGTCCGTGCAGCTCTCCGTCCTCCGTGCAGTCTTCTCCGTCTGTCCATGCCGCTCTCCTTCCTCAATCTGTCAGGGGGGAGAGCAGAGGTAGGAGCCACTAAACCCGGCTCCTACCTTTTCCAAATGGACAGAGTTAGTGATCACTGACTTCTGTCCATTCACATAACTAAGCATCATAAACTGTGATTACGATGCTGCAGTTTATAAATGGAGAAGAGCTTTGAGGTTGTATTGCAGCCAGTGGCACAGGGAATATTTTACGAGTAGAAGGAAAAATTGATTCAATACAATTTCAGCAAATTTTTGATGGTAACTTGATGTCATCTGTGAAAAAGCGAAAGTTAAAGAAAGGTTGGCTTCTACAAATGGATAATGATCCTAAACACACCTCAAAATCCACAGGGGATTACATCAAGAGGCGTAAACTGAAGGTTTTGCCATGGCCTTCACAATCTCCTGACCTCAACATAATTGAAAATCTATGGATAGACCTTAAAAGAGCAGTGCGTGACAGACAGCCCAGAAATCTCAAAGAACTGGAAGACTTTTGTAAGAAAGAATGGGCAAAGATACCTCAAACAAGAATTGAAAGACTCTTGGCTGGCTACAAAAAGCGTTTACAAGCTGTGATACTTGCCAAAGGGGGCAGTGCAAGATATTAACTCTGCAGGGTGCCCAAACTTTTGCAGACGCCATTTTTTTGTTTTCTGTAATTTTGAAATTGTAAATGATGGATATAAAATCTAACTTTTTTGACATATTATACGAATGGCTAATCTGTAATTTGATGCCTTTTAGATTTCTTTCTATCTTTCCTTGGCTTCGTTATGCACATTAATACAAATTTTTACCTGGGGTGCCCAAACTTTCGATCCCCACTGTATATACAATTTTGCTAATATTGCTAAAGTATTATCTAATGCCCAATCCTGCCTTCATCTTTTTTCTCAGGTCTTCATTTGTTTCTGCAAGTGATGTAATTTCTTCCGGCACTGTGTGTAGGAATGTAGATTTCTTGTCTATTCTTCAGTATTTGCATGTCACAAAAGAATTTTAAGTGAGCTGAAAAGTCCCTTAAAGGCTTTTCTGGTATTGGTTAAGCATTCATCAAAACAGAACACCGAAACCACATGCAGTTTAATGTCAGTTGATTTATCTGCCTAGATTTAACTTGCTTTATTGAAGCAAAGTATTATTGAAAGACAGGTTTAATTGTATTTAATAGTACCTACCGTATTTTAGTTTTAATGAATACCGTATATACTCAAGTATAAGCCGAGGTTTTCAGCCTTTTTTTTGGGCTGAAAATGACCCCCTCTGCCTATACTCGAGTCAGTACCTGAGTCCATTGCCGCCTGACCTCACTGTGCCCATTGCAGAATCCGATCTGTGTACCCAAGTCCGTGACATATTCAGACGGCGGCAGTGCAGTTTTAAAAACTTGCGCTCCTCCTTGTGCTGTTCCGTGCTAGGCGGAACACTCTGTTTCCCAGCAGTTACTGAGTCTGTGACATATTCAGATGGCGGCCGCGCAGTTTTAAAAACTCGCGCTCCTCCTTGTGCTGTTCTGTGATAGTCGGAACATTTTGTTTCCCAGCAAACACTGTGTTCAGTGTTCCGCCCATCACAACCACCCTCTCGTCCTCTTGTATATCACAAACGAGAGGGCGATTGTGATAGGCGGAACACTGAACACAGTGTTTGCTGGGAAAACGAGTATTAACGCCTATCATGGAACAGCACAAGGAGGAGGACGAGTTTTTAAAACTGCACGGCTCCTGTCTGAATATGTCACAGACTTGGTGTAACGGAACCCCAAATGGGACAGGGGTTAACGCCGTTTAAGGTATTCCATTCCGAACCCAAGACAGCTATCGACACTCCACAATCCGGCGAACATGGCCCATACGAATTCCCCCAGTAACGAGACACAGCTCTGTTTGAGGTTCAAAGATAATAGAGACTTTAATGAGAAAATCAGGCTCTTATATACAGTTAGTAACCAAAATGAACAATGACTCGACTCCACCCACAACATTATACAATGGTTCCTAACAAGCCCCCTCAATACACATCTTTTAGTCAGACATTCATGACATAATTTACATGAGCTAATTAACAAATCATTTACCCAGACAAGGTGATTTCGAGACATGACCCCTCAAGGTAGACATCCTCTCACCTGCCACACAATACACATTTATCATCAATAGACCTTTAGACTGTCTGTTAACCTGCAATACCCATTTATCACTGGACTCATTCACACAATACAGTATCAATTAGCACAACACAATGAAAAGGTCTTAGGAGCCATCCTAGATTCATATCAGGCTGTGTACTCAGCGAAGCCGAGATGCCGAGGGTGGCCCACCGTTGCGACCCGGCGCCGACCGTCCCCTGTAGTTAGGACAGGGGAGGTGAGCCCCGGGAGGCACCAGCGCCAATGAGGTCCGGGTTGGTAGCCGGGATCCTGGTGCAGACTGGAACTGAAGCTCCTCCTGATGGCGGTGAGCAGAGCAGGCAGCTGAGGAGCCACAAGACAGGTGCAAGGCAGGTAGCAGAAGCTGTACTGAAGAACTGTGGAGCAGGTAACTGGAGGGGTACCGGGCAGGTGCAAGCGGATCAGACTGAGAACAGGTCCAGAGAGCAAGCCGAGGTTCAGGGGTTGGAGAGGTCAACAAGTCCAAAGTCAAGCCAGAAGTCAGGGAGTATAGAAGACAGCGTATCCAGGAACAAGAGCCAAGGTCAACTTCAGGGCAAGAGGAGAGTCGTACGGAAGGCCAACTTCAGGGCGAGAGGAGAGTCGTATGGAAATCCGGGTCAAAGGTTCAGGTAATCGGCAGAGAGTCCAAGCACAAGCTGAAGACAAACCAGCAACCTGCCATAAGACAGGGGCTGGTTTAAATAGCCTGGTCAGGCCTCTGATTGGTTCCCGGAAGGTGCGCGCCCGTGCGCGCGCCCATGTGCACGCTGCGTCGCCAGACCGCGCATGCACGCGTGTGCGCGCTTTTCCCGCACGGGTACACGCCGGAGCGCCGCTCTATTGCGCATGTGCGAGGATCGGAAGACAGGCCTGGATCCCTGACAATTCATTAACATCACAGTAGCAGACAACCTTAACACCTAACAGTCTGTGTTCCCATATTGAATGAGTCACTCTTTCAATTAACCTGTTGAGTTCAGAATCAACAACCTGTAAATAGTTCTTACAGATATCCTGGGATATATTGTGAATTACAGACCCATGTTAAAGCAATCCAAGATATGTCCATTATTTCCTGGCTCACACTTTGTAAGAGCATCTGGATTCCACAGACCCTCCCGTTACACTTGGGTACACAGATCGGATTCTGCAATGGGCACGGTGAGAGGATGGTCGAGTTGAAGAGCTGCAATGAGCACAATGAGATCAGGCTGCAATGGGCACAGTGAGGTTAGGCTGCAATGGGCACAGTAAGGTCAGGCTGCAATGGGCACAGTGAGGTCAGGCTGCAAATGGGCACAGTGAGGTGAGGCTGCAAATGAGCACAGTAAAGCTGAAAATGGGCATGGTTGACCCTCTTTTCCGCTTACAGTAGCTGTTGCATTTTCACCCTCGGCTTATACTCGAGTCAATATGTTTTCCTATTTTTTTTTGTGGTAAAATTAGGTCATTTTCTGTAAACCCTAAAGATGGCTGTGCTTGAAAGTCCTAGTAAATTAGCAGTTTTTTAAATACTCAGAACAGCCCGTCTAGCACCAACAACCATCCCACATTAAAACTGAAGTCCACGGGACACAGCCAATGACTGATCAGTGTACCAGCCTAATCAGCAGATCACATAACAGTTATAAAAAATGGATGACTTCCTTTAATGCCATCCATTGTATGCAATTGTGTTGCTCGCTTTGATTGGTCACAGTGATCACATGGTGCAGACAGGGCCAATCACAGCCCATCTGTACCATGTGATTAGCTCTGGCAAATCATAGCTAATCACAACAAAACAAACTGAATGAATCAATTTCATTTGGTAAAATGCTTGCTTATAGCAATAAATTTCCCTGCTATAAGCAATCATAATGTGCAAAAAAATTAAAAATCTTGATCGCTTCTCCACCACTTAACTATGGTAACACTATATCGCTCTGGTCACAGTGTGTTAGAAAAAAAAAAAAGAAAACAAATAATAAAAAAGAAAAAAAAGGAAAAAAAAATATTATTATTTTCACCAGTCAGTGTTTTTGATCACTGCCACACCAGTTATATGATAGGGCTGTACTTCAGGCTGGGTTCACACTTGTCCGACAAACGCTCCTACATTGGGAGCTCATGTCGCATGATGTGTGAAAATCAATGTTTCCCTATGAGAGCCGTCTTAACTGGTCCTACACAAGTCGGTCCGACTTTGAAAATGCTCCCTGTACTACTTTGGTCTGACTTTGATCCTACTTCAGCCCATTGAATATCATTGAAGTCGGATCAAAGTAGGATCCTTGTCCTAACCATCTGACTTGTGACATCCGACATGTGATTACAGCAGCAGTGAGCCCAGGTTCACACTGGGCTGCGGGAGTGAGAGTTCAGCTGAACTCGTGCAATTTCACTCCCGCTGGCAGTCCCGATTTCGGCCGCGATTTAAGAGACATCTGTGCAGGTTTCTGCACAGATGTCATTGTAAATCGCGGCCCGAAATCGCAAAAAGTAGTACAGGAACTACTTTTTGAAATCGGTGCAGTGCCGCAGATGCGGCGTCGCACCGATTAGGATGGTGTCATTACCGGCAAATGTGCCAATTTGAGATGTGATTTGACATGTGAAATCGCATCTCAAATCGTACCCAGTGTGAACCTGGGCCAAAAAGAATTTATCTCGCACTGGGATTGTTTTGATTGGTCAAAGAACAAGTCAGACTATGACAAAGTCGGATCAAAGTAGTATCCTGTTCATGAAAGTGGATGGATGTAGGATCAATGTAGGACCGATTTCACAGAGCCAAGTAGGATGAAGGTCTTACTACTGTTGTGTAGTATGCAGTAGTGTGAACCCAGCCTCACTAATTAAGGATGTAAAAAAAAAACAATTGCAATTGCAATTTTTTTGTATATATACCATAGTTTGTGGACTTTCCTACACACTGATTTGGGTTATTTTCACCAAAGAAATGTAAAAAAATACATTTTGACCTAGATATATGAAGAAACATTATTTATTTGCAACAAAAAATATTTTTTTTCACAATTTTATATATATTTTTTATTTATATACCAAAAAAAATAAAAAATTATGATTAAATACTACCAAAATAAAGCTCTATGTGTGTGAAAAAATATAAAAATGTAATTTGCGTACATTGTTGTATTGTCATTCAAAGGGTGACAGGGCTGAAAGCTGAACATTGGCCTGGGCAGGAAGGGGGTAAAACTGCCTGGTATTGAAGTGGTTAAATCTCTTTAAAGGGGTTGCAAAGGTTTGTTTTTTATTTTCTAAATAGGTTCTTTTAAGCTAGTGCATTATTGGTTCACTTACCTTTTCCTTCCATTTCCCTTCTAAATGTTTTTTTTTCTTTGTCTGAATTTCTCACTTCTTGTTTCTCCTCAGTAAGCTTGCCCCCCATCATCCAAGCTGTTCTGGCTGGGGGTTAGTCAGCCAGAACAGCTTACTGAGGAGGAACAGGAAGTGAGAAATTCAAACAAAGAAAAAAAACATTTAGAAGGAAAAGGTAAGTGAACCAACAATGCACTAGCTTAAAGGAACCTATTTGAAAATAAAAACAAACCTTCACAACCCCTTTAACAAGCTTTAACCACTTTAATACCAGGCAATTTTACCCGTGCCTTTTAAAAATATGTAAATACTTTATTGTTCATAGTCTATTCACAGGTGCACTTTAAAGGAGTTGTAAAGGAAACATTTTTTTTTGCTAAAATGACTGTTTACAGGGTATAGAGACATAATAGTAAACTGATTCCTTTTAAAAATGATTAAAAACAGATAAAAATCAATCATAAGCCTGCAGTTTCAGTTTCGTTTTTAATCTAGTTTCATGTTTCTGTGAAGTACAGAGACACACAGAACAAAAACAAACAAATACAGGGCAGTGTTTGTTTTTAAAATTAAATTGATTGATTCTGAGGGGTTTTAGACACACTGTAATCACACCTCCTTGATCAGGGACCACAGAGAGAAGCTCCCATGAGTTTTTTTTTATAAGGAAACAGACAAGCAGGAAGTGTGGAGATCAGAGAAGGATTACAGCAACTTCAAAGCAAAAACGAACAATGAGGACATGAAACCAGGATTGCAGTAAGGTAAAGGAAGCTATTTAGATTTAAAAAAAATCCTTTAGTGACCCTTTATGTCTAATTTTCCACAATAAAATACATGATTAGATCTGCCTTCATCTCATTGTATATTTTGTGGGCATTCAAATTGTAAATAGTGCCTTTTAACCACTTAAGACCCGGACCAATACGCTGGTAAATGACCCAAGGTGTTTTTGCGATTCGGCACTGCGTCACTTTAACAGCCAATTGCGCGGTCGTGCGACGTGGCTCCCAAACAAAATTTGCGTCCTTTTCTTCCCACAAATAGAGCTTTCTTTTGGTGGTATTTGATCACCTCTGCGATTTTTATTTTTTGCGCTATATACAAAAATAGAGCGACATTTTTGAAAAAAAACACTATTTTTTACTTTTTGAAAAAAAAAAATCAAATAAACTAAATTTTAGTCAAACATTTAGGCCAAAATTTATTTAGCCACATGTCTTTAGTAAAAAAAAAAATCGCAATGAAAAAAAATAGCTACCTAGCGGGAACAGCGACACTAATACAGCGATCAGAAAAATGATCGCTTAGTGACGCTGGCAATAGGGAGTGAAAGGGTTAACTAGGGCGGTGATCAGGGGGTTAAAACTTTATTAGGGAGGGTGGGGGGGCTATCCTGAACCTAACACTAACTGACTTTTACACTGCCTGTCACACTGACACTAAATGCAGTGATTAGATCACTGCATTCAGTGACACTGTGACAGGGGGGGTGGGGGGGCAGATCGCAAGGGGTTAAGTGTGCCTATGCGTGTGTATGTCAGTGTAGTGTTAGTGCACACTTACTGTGAGGTGTTCCTCTCATCGCAGCGGTTGGAAATACCGCTGCGATGGGAGATTACATCACTTCCCCCTTCCTGTGTTTACACAGGAGGAGGAAGTGACACGAAGGGGGAGCGCAGCGATTGGCTGGGAGCGATCGCGGGGGGGCGGGCAAACACAGACATCCGCCCGCTCGTCCCGGATCGCTCCCGGAGACACGGGGACCGCCGCACACCGCGGAAGGGGTGCCGATCGGACCCCCGACCCGCTACTGGGCGAGGATGTAAATTTACGCCCTTTTGCCCAGCCGTGCCCTTCTGTGGCCGTAAATGTGCGTGCGGCGGTCCTTAAGTGGTTAATCAATCTTAGTAGAGCGGATGCCCACAACCACACACAATCCATTCATGATTGTTTATGTTCAGGGCATGTTCTAAAGACAAAATCTTTAGGGATTGTAATATACAAGGAATGCAATGCGTCATATATAACCCTTTTGCTTTATTTATTTTTTCTTTCATTTGACTTTTAACATCTTTTCATCGTTTAAAGCCAAATTCTTTTGATATGTGGTAAAGGTTAACAATGAAAACACATACCAAACTTATCTAGAAAAAAAAAATTACATTAGACAATGCATATTATGGAGACCATTGCATTTTAGTTTGACAGCAATGGAACTGCTTTGCATCTCCTGTGTAGGATCATTATTTTATTTTTTTATAATGTCCATGTAATAAACAAGTTATATCACTGTCTACATGACAATGATGCATTTACAGTATTTATGAATATTAGTTGATGATCATATAGGTAACCCACATGACTGGGTTTGAACGATAAAGCTGTAAACGTGTAATGTGCGCATTACTGCAACCAATGAATCCTTTTTGTTAAAAATGTTGAAGGTCATCTCCAATAAACCACTAAAGCTCAAGATATATATTTCCATTCATGTGACCTTTATCAAGTGATCAACCCTGGGCCTGTCACTTAAAAAAATACTGTGCATAAAGCCTGGATTATAAGCCTGATTTACTAAAATGTAAAGAATGTTTTTTCATCTCCATCACACCATCACAAGCAGAAGCTCTGTGTCCTAAAGTGTATATAAAGGTAAAATAAAATAAAAAGTGTAATACACCTTTGCAATACATGCAGAAAAGAAAAAAGGGGTTCCCCTGGTTGAACTTTTAAGGCACTGATAGTAATCCAAATATAAGGGATATTGAGGTAAAAAAAATACCGTATTTGCCGGTGTATAAGGCGACCGGGCATATAAGACGACCCCCTAATTTTACAGTGTTTTAAGATTTTTTGCCTGTACTCACCATATAAGACAACCCCCCTTCCGAGGCTTCCGATGCTTCATATTTCTTCCTTCTGGAGCCATATTCTTCATTCTTGCTAAAGTTGGAGCCAATCACAGCGAGCAATGTATTCTATTATTGAATACAAAGCCTGCTTGGATTGGCAGAGGCTGTAACATCATCAGCCCATGCCTCTCTGACTCTCAAAGCCAATCCGAGCAGGCTACTGTATGTAGCCTTCTGGGATTGGCAGAGATTGTTACTCCAATCCGAGTAGGCTCTGTATTCGTTTGAATACATTGCTCACCGGGATTGGCTAAGCGGGATATACTGTATGTAGCCGAAGCTACATACAGTATTACCGCACATCCAGCAGGCATCCAAACAGATGACCCGGCCTATAAGACGACCCCTGCTTTTTGGCCAGTTTTTTTAAGTGTAAAAGGTAGTCTTATACACCAGCAAATACAGTATTTTTTATTCACAATTATACATATTTATCAAAAAAATTAAATATTAAATTAAAATATACAGTTCCAAAGATTGTCACCATATAGGTAAATACATGAAAACCTTCTTTATACCCGACCCCTTTCGGGGTAACCTTCTTCTTCTAGTTCATCTAAGCAAAGAAATACATAAAGTTAATTACATGCAATTAGAACATTATCATTAAATATATTTAAAAAGTTATCTTTATATATGATGTATATACATGTAATCATTCACTTACATATTATAAATGTAGTAGAAGGATGATGAATATTTAATTGGATACGATTTGTTAAAAGCATTGAAATCATGGTGGCAATCTTTGGAACTGTATATTTTAATTCAATATTTCATTATTTTTTTTTGATAAATATGTATAATTGTGAATAAAAACAATTTTTTTACCTCAATATACCTTATATTTGAAATACTGTCAGTGCCTTAAAAGTCCACCCAGGGGAACCCCTTTTTTCTATTCCCATATATACTGGATGTGACACAAGCATACGTATGCCATTCACCCCACTTTCTTGCAATACATGCACATTTTTTCCATATTTTATCCTTTTGAAGAACCTGCAAGTTCAGAAAAATACCTGATGTTCTGCCAGAAATGGGCTCTTAAAGGAATATCATTCTGTAATCAACAAGACAAGACCTAGGAAGGCAACACAGGAAGTGTGTGTGTTTTGTGTGTTTTTTTTTGTTATGCGTAGCAAACAGGTATATCGATATGCTTCCAACAGATTAAAACAGGACTTTTTTTTAAGAAGATGACATCTACGAACTATTATAATTGCATTCCTTCCAAAGCAGGTCTGTAAAGGGTAAGGTGTAACAGCACTGGAGAAACAGGAGTGAATCACAACTGCGGATACAAGGACCTTGAAGCGCTTCTGTATGCGACAACTTAGTATTAGCCCCAGGCGTCACTCCTAGCAACAGGAGTTTGGGGGGTCACTACATCATCTTCCTGTCACATATAGAAGGGCGTTGATTTACTAAGGATGGAAGCATTACAACATGCGTCCAGACCTTAGCGATTATAATATATATTTAAGCTTCAAGGACTATATTCCAATACACCTCTTCATGCGTGCGATTATAAGTAGGGAACCCCAGGCGTCGCTCCTAGCAACAGGAGTTTGGAGGTTCACTCCATCATATCACCTGACTAAGGGAGATGCCACAAAATAGCATCAACCCTTAGCCAAGAAAAGTTTTAAAGAGAATAAGCTTGAACTATTAGGCCAAGGCCTATAAGACATTTGTACTTATGTCAAGCTCGTATAATTTGAGAGTTGTGGGTACTTGTATATCACACGTACTATAGTAACGTAGTAGTAGGCCGAGGCCTATAAGACATTTGTACTTATGCCAAGCTCGTATAATTTGAGAGTTGTGGGTACTTGTATATCACACGTACTATAGTAACGTACAGGTAGTAGCACCTGCGTATACGTAATAAAGTCGTTTAGGTAATTACAGTAGCATATTTCCTATTGAGACATGAGTATTGCTTGAGAGAGGCAGTATAGCTCAGGTATGTATTATGCATAGATTAGGTATTTATAGCTGCATATATTTAGATAGACATAGCATTGGTATCTTGTAGGTTGCTGAGCCTTTAAGTTAGTATTTAGTATTTAGCAAGCAGGATGTAGCATAGTAGTATCTCCCATATAACATGTTGATAAGCATATAGCAATTGTAGTAACATTATGGTAGTAGTTGACACATTAATAGTAGATCTTCTATAGGACTATAAATGTAGCAAAGGTTACTTATTCATTTGTAGCTTCTAAAGATTGGAGACAAAGTTCTCATGAAGGAGGATGGTTGCCAAATACCCTGCAGTTGCTTTGCAGAGAGCTGTATTGCAGAGAAGACATCAGCAGCAAAGGAGTATTGGTTTCCAGGAACGGTGTTGCAGCATAGGGAGCTGAAGAAGCGGCTAGTGTAACAGGGCCTTCAAGCTGTAGCTCACTGCTCCATGACTGACATACATCTGGATATGGCTGGCAATAATAGAACAACACCTGTATCTCCTATGCAGTCCTTTATAGTCAGGAGATCAGGCGTAACACATTGTAGTGAGATTTTCAATAGATCGCCGTATAAGACGCACTTCCGCGTTCCACGCTGGAACGCATCATGGCGCCGAGCGATGACGTATCGCACGAGCGCTGTATGCGCTCCATCGTGCAACACAGTACGTTGCTGAAGCGCCCACACAGAGAGAGGAGCAGTAGCGCGGCGGCTCTTGTTACTTAAGGAAACCAAAATATAAAGCTGAAATGTTTTTAATATATTTATTTTTTATAGAAGGCCACATGAGAGGTTACATAGAAGGCCAAGGGCTGCCAGAAAGAAGCACTGCAATAATAGCAAGCCATGTAGTGATGAGTAATCACAGTGCAGCTGTGCGAAACTAGTCCGCATCTGTTTCGGTCTCTGTAACCGCGGTGTGTGTCATTGTTTGCAAGGAATATTCAATAAATGGACTTCAATCACGTCAGTGTGCAGCCAATTTCTTCCTTTATTAAACCATGTAATCTAACATGCTAGCTCAATGCTGATTTTTGGGGTTAATTTACTAAAGGCAAATAGGCTGTTCATGTTTACTTATTTATTTATTACAGGAACTTATATAGCACCATCAATTTACGCAGTGCTTTACATATATATACATTGTACATTCACATCAGCCCCTGCTCTCAAGGAGCTAACAATCTAAGGTCCACATTCATACATACACATACTGAGGCCAATTTAGAAAGGTGCTAGTCAACCTACAGCACATTCCAGCGAGCGCGTCATATAAGCGACGGGGATCCGACATGGATTCCCGCCAATTCTACATGTGGGCGGCGTTTGTTATGAATTCTGAAGGGGAAGTCCCCGCCGGATTTAAAAAAAAAAATCCGGCATGGGTTCCCCCCTCAGGAGCATACCGGGCCCTTAGGTCTGTTATGGGTTGTAAGGAGACCCCCCCTATGCCGAAAAAATGGCATGGGGTCCCCCCCCCACAATCCTTACCAGACCTGTATCCAAAGCACGCCAGCCGGCCGGTCAGGAGGGGAGTGGGGGCGAGCGAGTGCCCCCCCCTCCTGAGCCGTACCGGGCAGCATGCTCTCAACATGGGGGGGTCAGGTGCTCTGGGGCAGGGGGGCACACTGCGGCCCCCCCACCCCAAAGCACCCTGTCCCCATGTTGATGAGGACATGGCCCCTTCCCGACAACCCTGGCCGTTGGTTGTCGGGGTATGTGGGCGGGAGGCTTATCGGAATCTGGGAGCCCCCTTTAATAAAAAAAACCGGCCTCCCACCCTAAGTGAATGAGTATGGGGTACATCGTACCCCTACCTATTCACCTGCAAGAAAAGTGTAAACACAAATAAACCACACAGGGTATTGAAATATTTTATTAGTTGGCCGCCCGGGGGGGTGTGTATGGTCGCTTTTATAAAAGCGTCCCCCCCCTCGGCGGGCTTCTTCCGACATCTTCAGCGGGGGGGTGGGTCTTCTCCGATCTCCGGGGGTCTTCTCCGCTCTCCGGGGGGTCTTCTACGCTCTCCGGGGGGTCTTCTACGCTCTCCGGGGGGTCTTCTCCCGCTCTCCGGGGTCTTCTCCCGCTCTCCGGGGGGTCTTCTCTTTGCGACGCTTCCTCCCGCTGTTATGCTGGGCACGCGGCTCCCAGTGACTTATATAGGCCTATCTTGTGACGTTGCAGTCCCATCATGCTCCGGTAAGTACCACGAGGGTAGGTAGCACGTGGGTAGGTACCACGTGGTACCTATCGGAGCATGATGGGACTGCGACGTCACAAGATAGGCCTATATAAGTCACTGGGAGCCGCGCGCCCGGCATAACAGCGGGAGGAAGCGTTGTGTCAACATCTGGAGCAGAGAAGAGAGGAAGAAGACGACGTGACAGAAGCGGCGGCCAGTCCTGAACAGAAAGAAGGCACCGGAGAGCACCGAATTAAGAGCAGAGAGCGGGAGAAGACCCCGGAGAGCGGAGAAGACCCCCCGGAGAGCGGAGAAGACTCCCGGAGAGCGGGAGAAGACCCAGGAGAGTGGGAGAAGACCCCGAGAGAAGGGAAAAGACACCCCAGAGAGCGGAGAAGACCCCTGGAGATCGGAGAAGACCCACCCCCCCCGCCGAAGATGTCGGAAGAAGCCCGCCGAGGGGGGGGGGGGGGCGCTTTTATAAAAGCGACCATACACCCCCCCCCCCCCGGCGGCCAACTAATAAAATATTTCAATACCCTGTGTGGTTTATTTGTGTTTACACTTTTCTTGCAGGTGAATGGGTAGGGGTACGATGTACCCCATACTCATTCACTTAGGGTGGGGGGCCGGTATCTGGGGGCCCCCCTGATAAAGGGGGCTCCCAAATTCCGATAAGCCTCTCACCCGCATACCCCGACAACCAACGGCCAGGGTTGTCGGGAAGGGTCCCTGTCCTCATCAACATGGGGACAGGGTGATCTGGGGTGGGGGGGCCGCAGTGCGCCCCCCTGCCCCAGAGCACCTGACCCCCCCATGCTGAGGGCATGCTGCCTGGTACAGCTCAGGAGGGGGGGGCGCTCGCTCGTCCCCACTCCCCTCCTGACCGGCCGGCTGGTGTGCTTTGGATACAGGTCTGATATGGATTGTGGGGGGACCCCCACGCCATTTTTTCGGCATTGGGGGGGGTCTCCTTACAACCCATAACAGACCTAAGGGCCCGGTATGCTCCTGAGGGGGGAACCCATGCCGGATTTGTTTTTAAAATCCGGTGGGGATTTCCCCTTCAGGATTCATAACAAATGCCGCCCACGTGTAGAATTGGCAGGAATCCACGTTGGATCCCCGTCGCTTCTATGACGGCTTTGTCTCCATCGCGGCAAGCCAGCTCGGCGCTGGCTCCCGCGATGGGGCTCGCAGGTGGTCAATCTCGCCGAGAAAGGGAGCGAGATTGACACAATATCGCGGTCACCCACTGTACCAGCATGTCTTTGGAGTGTGGGAGGGAACCGCAGTACTCGGAGGAAGGGAATTCTCCCTAAGCTTAGTGAATGTGGTGAAAATCCACTTTGTAAATGCCCAAGAAGATTTTTGCCTGCATATGATTGGAAGATGAATGTTAGTGGAGCTTCACAACATTTAAGGGTGAACTTCCTTGCAAAGTGAAAAACCTAATTGCTCTCAGTAAATTAATTGACCCCTATTTATCAGACCTCTAAGTGGTGAAGGATTACCTTTGTACAGAAAGAACCCAATTTCTCCACACCACAAATATAAATATAAAAAGAAAATCTTTATTGTCCTTTATAGTCCTAAGAATACTCTTTTAAATAGCTTACAGTGACTCTAAAGGCAGAAGTTTTTTGTTTTCAATATGTTTATTAAAAGTTATTTCCAATTTTTCCATGAAAATTAAATATGTACAAATAGGAGTGTACAAACAACATATATGGACATAAGCAGTAGGAAATATACAAAACTAGGATCTAGAATCTGATGTTTTCCGTCTACAATCATTTTCAGATCTCATCAAAGTGTCTTTAATCACTATTATCGTTTTCTTTATCTGAAATCAAGGTATCTTAAATAATAACTAGTATATGACTCGTTTGGCGAAAAACACATGTAAGATATTAAGTGCAAGAATGAATAATAAAGAATATATGTTCATTGGCACTCATTATTCTTATCACAACAGATTTAGTCTAAGTTAAGGATGTCACCTGGTTCCTTGGGAGAAGAACCTAGGGATCTCAGTTTCACTGTTATGAACCAATCTTATAAATATATATAAAATCTATAAAAATTTAACAAAAGGAAGAGCAAAAAGAGATTAAAGGAGAGAAGAAGAAAAATAGTGAGAATAGAGAAAGAGAAGAGGGGAGAGAGAGAGAAAGAAAGGGGGGGGGGGGAATCTCTGTGTCATCCAGAGCAATAACTTGAAAAAAAATCCCGTAGTCTGGAAGAGATCTAAGATCATCTGATAGATATCTGATCCATGGATCCCAGATTACCATGAATAAATCCAGTTTATCATTTAGAATAGCAGTCAAGCGTTCATTGAGCATGATCCAGGAGAGCTTACTTTTAACTTGTTCAAATGGCAATATGGCTGATTTTAAGGATTTAGCTATAGTAATTCTTGCTGAGATAAATATACATTTTATGAGGCTTTTTTGAGGTTTAGAAGCAGTTTTCAGTTCGTATCCTAGTAGCGCCTGTTTTGGTGATTTGACTAAATTTATTTGAGTAAGAGTATATATAAAATTATAGGGCTAGATTCAGGTAGATGGGAGCATCTTTGCTCTGGAGTAACGTTTCTCATTTACTTTACTCTGGCGAAATTTTAGGAGCAAGTGCTGTTATTCATGAAGCACTTGCTCCTAAAGTTGCGGCAGCGTATCGTAAATGAGCCGGCGGAATTCAAATTGGGCGGGTACGGGGCGTGTACTATTTAAACTAAGCGCGATCCCGTGGCGAACGTACTGCGCATGCGTCGACTGTCAATGCATCCCAGTGCGCATGCTCCAAATTCTGTCAGTGAACGTCAATGACGTCAAATCCCCATTCATGGACGTTTTACGCAAGCGACGCGATTTTTTTTTTTCGACGCGATGACGACGGCTATACTTAACATAGGATACTCCACTAGGGGGCTGCTTTATCTTTACGCCGCATATCGCTTAAGGAAACGTCGGAAAGTCACTGCGTCGCGCCCGAATACGATCGTGAATTGCCGATTCCCGCTGATTAACATATTTTTTCAGCGTAAATCAGCGGGAACGCCCCCGGCACCATTTTTAAATTAAAGTTGCGATGCAATGGCGAAATTCAATTGCGCCGATCGCATCGGAACTCCAACCCGGCGTTTCTTGTTTTCTGGTTACAGAAAACAGAAACGCCGGCTTAAAGTGACAGTTAGGCTGGAGTATCACTGATACTCCAGCCTAACTCTACCTGAATCTGGCCCATAGACTCCTATCCAATAGCAACTTACTCTGGGGCATTCCCACCATATGTGATACATCGTTCCCTCTTTTCTGCATCTGCAGAAGCAATGAGGAGACGCACCAGGTACAAAAGATGCTAGTCTAGAGGGGACCATGTACCATCTCAATAGTATTTGTAGTTGTAGTAAGCCTCGATTATAGAAGTGTTTAAATTTTACTCAACGTTGTATAGTAAGCCGGCTACTTTTGATCAAAAAATAATGGATCTTTTTCTTGAAGATATCACTCTACCCAAATTGACACAAGAACATTCAGCACTCATGGATAGGGAATTTACTTTTAAAGAAATAGGGCTAGCAATCAAAAACTTAAACCCCTCTAAATGCCGGGTCCCGACGGATTCTCTGAACACTATTATCGTAAGTTCAAAGAAATCTCGACCCCCCATCTCTGTAAATTTTTTAACGCTATTAGACAAGGAACTTTCCTCCCAACTCAAGAAAATAAAGCTTATATACATGTCATCCCTAAGGCGGGTAAAGACCTAGAACACTGTGCTAACTACCGTCCTATTTCCTTAATTAATACGGATTTAAAAATTATGACAAACATTTTGGCATCTAGATTGAATTATTTTCTGGCTCAATATATACACCCAGACCAGGCAGGATTTGTTCCAGGAAGACAAACTGCTGATCAAATAAGGAGAGTGACTGATGTCATTTCAGCAATACATTCCGATTGGGATGAGGGAGGTAAACGGAAGAGTATGCTCTTATCCTTAGATATGAACAAGGCATTTGATTCCTTATCTTGGAATTATCTCTTCTATATTTCACGAAGTTTGGGATTTAATTCACAATTTTTGAATGTACTTTGGGTACTATATGATTCCCCATCAGCATCCTTAATGATTAAGGGTCACTCCTCCAGGCCCATTTTCATCCATAGAGGTACATGACAGAGTTGTCCTCTGTCACCACTTCTCTTTGTTTTGGCCCTAGAACCTTTAGCAATCAAAATTCGCTCCTCTTTAGACATCCTGGGGATTAAATGCGGCACCAGAGAGCATAAATGTGTTCTCTTCGCAGGTGACATCCTAATGTTAATCTCGTCCCCCATCACTACTCTCCCCAATTTGAATTCCATTCTTAAATTATTCTCCACTGTATCAGGTCTTAACGTTAATCAGGCAAAATCGTAGGCCTTGAACATATCATTAGATGATACCATGATCTCCTCTCTAAAGCAATCGTACTATTTTAATTTGAACTCTGATTCCCTCCCATATTTGGGGATCAACATTACACTGTCATTGCGCACATTATACTCCCAAAACTACCCTACTCTTTTTAAAAGTCTGTCAGCTGACCTGGACAAATGGTTACTACATCCGCCATCATGGTTTGGCAGATTACATTCAGTAAAAATGAATATTCTCCCAAAAATCTTATACTACTTCCGCACACTACCGGTGGCATTGGTTCGCTCGGACCTAAACGCCTTTCAGTCTAAAATTATTTCTTATATCTGGGGTAACAAGAGATCAAGGATAAATAAACGCACGTTACTCACACCTAAGATTAGCGAAGGCTTAGGAACTCCCGATTTGCTAAAATACTATTATGCTGCGGTATTAACGCAATTGGACAGATTTCATTCTTCTCGCCCCTACTCTATTTAAATGGAAATAGAAAATTACGCATGTCATGGTAGGTCAATTTCACACATGATTTGGTTATCACCAAAAGAAAGACCACCAATTTTGTGTCCGACATTATCGCTATGCTTAGATATCTGGGATAGATTATCCAGAACATACAAATTTAAATCTCTTTGCTCTCCGATGGCACCTATTTTTGGGAATAAAAATTTCACCCCAGGGCTCACTCCCAATGATTTTGAATGGTGGAAGGACAAAGGTCTACTACGTATAGCAGATTTCTGCGATACTAATGGAATGTTAACTTATACATTTCTGGTAGACCATTACCAAATACCAGTTTCGGAAAAATATAATTACAGTCAAATAAAACATTTTATTACTACAATAACTTGTGATTCTAATATTACAAAAATGTCTCCAATGGAATATTTATGTCAAAGATTCGACAAAATTCAAGGTCATATTTCAATGATTTATTCTATTTTGACTAGTTTTTCCGTTAAACTGGGTTATATGGAAAAATTGGAAGCGGACTTCCAGGATAATATTGAACTTGATGAATGGCATAAGATGGCACGTGGAGCGGCAGAAGTTTTTTTTAAATCTTATGGCATTCTATCCATTAAGATAAAAAACCTTCAGTGTGCAGCAGCCCTCCTCAGCCCCCCCCCCCAATACTTACCTGAGCCCCTTCTCCATCCATCGATGTGTACGAGTGCCTCCGCCACCCAGGACTCTCCCTCCTGATTAGCTGAGACACAGAAGCTGCGTCATTGGCTGCTGCTGCTGTTAATCAATGTCAGTAAGCCAAAGAAAGAGAGAGTCTGAATGGACACACAGAGCTGAAGCTGGGCTTGGGTACCCTCATAGCAAGCTGCTTGCTGTAGGAGCACTTGACAGGAGGGAGGAGCCAGGAGCACCAGTGGGGGACCCCAGAAGAGGAGGATCCAGGCTGCTCTGTGCAAAATCATTACACAGAGCAGGTATGTATGACATGTTTGTTACTTTTTAAAGAAATAAAAACAAGACTTTAGTATCACTTTAACTAATTGTTGTCAATTGTGAAAATACATAGTGAACTATTTATCAATGTTTTCACCCTAGATTCAGACACTTTTCATACATTTTCAAATGTTTTTTAGGTCCGTTTTTTTCATCAGTTGATCAGTTTTTTCGTCCGTTTTTTATCAGTTTTTCGTCCGTTTTTCATCCATTTTCATCCGTTTTCATCCGTTTTTCATCAGTTTTTCCATCCGTTTTTCCATCCGTTTTTTTTTTTTTTTTTTTAGAACTTTTTTTTTATTACATATTTTGATGAAAAACGGATGTTAGCGGATCGGATGTTAAACGGATCGTCCGCTAACATCCGTTTTTCGTCCGTTCCGTTTTTTTGACGGAAGAAAAATAGGGTTTTCTTCCGTTCAAAAAAACGGAGCTTAACGGAGACGGATGCAAACGGACGTTAGCGGATGCTCATCCGCTAATGTCCGCTATCCCATAGGGATGCATTGCGGTCCGTTTTTCATCCGTAAAAAAACGGACGAACGGTCCGCACGTGTGAAAGGGCCCTTAGTATACATTGCAGTGCTTTCAAAAGTGCTGAATTGCCTCAGTTTAGAATAATAATAGAGAAGTCAATGTTATAATCACATGACCATTGAGCTCCACATTTGTCATATCACTAAACAGAAAAGGTTTCTACTCCGTTTATCAGTAATGAAAGCTAACCTAACCACTTAAAGGGAATGTACCGTTTTTTTTTCAAGAGCTTACAAAAGAGGTCCAATTGAAATAAATAATGTTATCAATATGTGTTAATAGCTTGTAATTATATATATATATGCATGATGACAGAGATATTTGCCAATTACATACATAGGCTTCCTGCTTTGCAGAGACCACAAAAGTTAATGTACCGTCTCACAATTCAAGTCTGAGTCGACTGACCCATGTAACACAATGCCCTTCGTATGTGGTTGATATGTTATTGCAACAGTTGTTGAGTAGTTAGCTTGACTGTAAGGGCTATATGTTAAATGTTAGCTTGTACACATTTAATACTATAATACTTAAGTGCGGTAAGGAGAACAATATAATTGTCCTTAGATTTCCTCTTGAAGTAAACGTGTAATGCCTCTTAGCGGAACCAGTATTCATGAAAGATGTTTTCACAGTCAGAGGGACTCTGCTCAGGTGCACTTATAGTAAAATAAGTAGTTAAAGTTAATTTTCTCTGAAGTCACTGCAGTCCTTGTGATAAAGGGGAGGATTCAATATCCATGTTTGTGGAGAAAATGAATCACATCTGAAATGCCCATTGATTTTTTCAGCTGGCAATTTTGCAAATGAAGCATCTATGGTGTATTCTCTCTATTGCACATTTCGTAATCTGGAGTTGGTTTACATCTGGAAAAAAATGAAAAGTGGAAAAAAAAATAACTAATGTGCTTGTTTTTCAGTGTAGAGTTTATAGAGAGATAAAGGCAATTTAATCACTTGATCCAGAATGTTTCTTGATTCCAAGTAGATGACAATTAAAAGTGGAATAGGAATTTATGTAAAATAGATAATAACTGTTTTGAACAATTTCAGTGAACACTAAATAGCTATGAAACACCAGTTTGTTTTTTATCAACACCCAATATGAATTGAATTTTTTTTAACCACTTAAGACCCGGACCAATATGCTGCCACATGACCAAAGGGGTTTTTGCGATTCAGCACTGCGTTGCTTTAACAGACAATTGCACGGTCGTGCGATGTGGCTCCCAAACAAAATTTGCGTCCTTTTCTTCCCACAAATAGAGCTTTCTTTTGGTGGTATTTGATCGCCTCTGCGATTTTTATTTTTTGCGCTATATACAAAAATAGAGCGACATTTTTGAAAAAAAATCAATATTTTTTACTTTTTGTTATAAGAAAAATCAATAAACTAAATTTTAGTCAAACATTTAGGCCAAGATTTATTTAGCCACATGTCTTTAGTAAAAAAAAAAAAATCGCAATAAAAAAAAATTATTCTACTTTTATTACATTTATGTGAATAACCATAGAAAGGGAAAAATAAAACCTTAATAGTGTGGGTCAAAGAACACAGTTATAGCATTACAGCAGAAAAATCCCTTTAGAACACAGGCATTGTGGAACTTTTGAGGGCAAGGCAATATATAAATATACACAGTGAGTGCCGGTTCACACTACAGCGACTTGAGATCCGACTTGTCAGACCTCAAGTCGCCCCAAGTTGCTTGACATAAAAAATTATATTCTAGTTAATGAGAGCCGTCTTAATGTACACTAATAAAGTTGCTCCGACTTCAGAAAAGGTTCATGTACTACCCATAGATTTCAATGGAAGTTGCCTCCATAGTGGGATCTCCATCTTAACTGAAGAAACTTTACAGGAAATCAAAAAAGTTTACCCAGGCAAACCCCTCCCTCCCACAGAGCTTATTATTCTGTGATTGGCCACAGCCAAAGTCGTCTGTCCTGGAGGCAACTTTAAGTCGCGTTGTAAGTTGCTCAAAGTCGAGCTGATTCGCACTGAAGTCGCCTCCAAATCGCCTTGAAAAGTTGCGCTGTAAGTCGGGTTGCCCCGACTGTGTGAACTGGTACTAATATATTTACATAAACCAAATCAGGAAGGGAAGAAGGCTATGGACTTTTTTAGTTTAGAATGGCTCCTACAATCATATGCTAATGGATGGAAAAAACACATAAGCTGGCCATACACATTAAGAAAATTGTTCAAAAAAGCGTTTGATACATTAGATTGTTTGAATTTCAAAATGTTTGTGGGCTAATTTCGGTTATCGATGTGCAAAGTTTTATGGCAAAAAACAAAGGGGTAGATTCACATACACTTAATATTCCGCTGCGTAATCGAAATACTCTACGCTGCCGTATTTTACCAGGCTCTACACCGAATCCTGGTAGATTTTTGCCCGTACGCTACGGCGGCGTAGTCTATTTCTCGCCGCGTAATCGAAATACGCGATTAGGGGGCGTGAAGCATTTAAATTAAGCGCGTCCCCGCGGCGATCGAACTGCGCATGCTCCGTTCAGAAATTTTCCGCCGTGCATTGCGCGAAATCACGTTGTTACGTCATTCGTTGTTTGAGTAGCGGCGTTTACGAACATTCCTATTCCCGGACGACTTACGTTAAAAATAATAAAAGACGTCGGAAAACGTAGAAATTCGACGCGGGAACGACGGCCATACTTAACATGGGCTGTCTAATATTAGAGCAGCCCAGCAGGGTGAAGTGTTTTCACGCAACGCGTCCAGGGGTTTTGGAGCCTACACGTCGCTCGGTGTCATTCCTGGTGAACTCCGTGAGCTGTGTTACATATATGTACATGCCTGTTTACATCTGAAGAAATGTGAGTAGCCTGTCAAATGCCTATTTGATTAAAGCAGTGATCAAGCGGAAGCTCTTAGATGGTTGTTTTTTCTTCCATGTCCCTGTGCTCCGGTATCCATGCTGAGACCATCAATAGGAGACCTACTTCACATCCTGTTTTCCTAATGCTCTAATGACCATCTGCTAACCCAGTGGTCTTAACCTAAGGTGAGAGTAGCCATCTACACTGGTGGAGGGATAAGTTTCAATACCTGCTACCCTAGCTTTCTCTCACGTGGTGAAGATTTTCATTCAATCATTCATCTAACTGAATGTTCTACAGAAGTTTTTCTCCTTTTGTCACGAATTGTTTGGACTTTACCAATTTTCTTATTATATTCCTATTATATTCTATATTTTACATGGTTTGCGCTGCACTATATATATATATTTTGGGTTAGGGTAGAAGACTGAGGAGGCAGGTGTGGGAGAATAGGCGATAGAAAATGTGTCCAGATGCAGGAGAGCATAGAGGGACGTTGGGAAATAGGCAGGAGGGCTGAAAAACAGAAAGATATTTTGAAGATGTGCTGTGGAGGAGAGAAAGAGATAACAGAGGGCAGTAAAGTGGACTGATGAGATAATGAAACCAGAGCACTGGGGTAGTGTGAACCCATGAACATATGAACAGAATCTGTTAAAAATATAGGCACAGCATTACTGACAACCAGTCTATGACAGGCCACTGCGTTTGTCACACAGTCAGATTTATTGGCTGGCAACACTGTTCAGTGATGCAGGGGCTGAACTGTTAACATGTTCTGTGTCACTGAAAAGGCTAGTCCACTGTGTCTGTCTGTGTGACAGGTGCAGTGACTGGGAAGAGAGACAGTAATTTTATCAGGCTGACCATTGTTGCACTGAGGATAGAGTGTCAATTACGGATGCTCAAGTCATAATGCCG
The DNA here is from genome assembly GCA_029574335.1 of Rana kukunoris. Classification (NCBI taxonomy): domain Eukaryota; kingdom Metazoa; phylum Chordata; class Amphibia; order Anura; family Ranidae; genus Rana; species Rana kukunoris. The sequence continues at coordinate 500,966,071 of CM056049.1, read as the reverse complement.
ATACTCTATCTTGACTCCATGAGTGCCAACTGAAGGGACCCCAGTGGGTCTCATTGATGACATAGCCCTCTAGGAAAGTAATATTTGTTTCCCAGAGCAAAAGAGTGCCCAGAGAAGTGGATAGGACAGAAAACAGTGAAAGAGGTTTAAGAATATGTGTCGATGTGCAATGTGATTGAAGAACATGCAAGTAGTTGTGAGGAAAACATAGAGAGGCTGCCGGTGGTGGCAGGTAATGATAAAGTATGCACAGGGCAGGAGATTATATAGAGGTGTTGTGGAGAAAGAAGGAAACAGTGGTCAAGGAGAATAAAGAGAGGTGCTTTGGAGAGGTGACTAAGGACAAGGGTTTAAATAGGTATGCATGTGAAACCTTGATGATAAAACATGGAGAGACTGTAGCACAACATAAAGGTGAGTGAAAGCAAAAACACAAGTGGAATTCCCCACTTGGAAACTGTAAAAAGGCTTGCAAGATCTACTTCTGATAAACATAGCATAGGATATAGGAGGATGGGATGAAAAATAAATAAATGATACTATGTTTAACTTGAACTCTTTATTTGGCAATGCAGAGCAAAACTCTGCTGGGGTTATCCTAAGTGTCCTCGAGGCTTCAGCACCCACTGACACAGCGCTCGTGGCTGTCATCCAAGGCTCCCTCGGCTTCTTCCACTGCTTCACCTGACATGCCTTTACCCAATGAGCACCAAGTGAGTGCATTTTATTTGTTTTAACTATTTGCTACTTGTTATTAAAAGGATACTGCACTAGAAGTGGCTTGGCGCTTCTCTCCTTTTTCCCTTGCCCTTTTGTTTTCACAGTCTCCGGGTCCCCAGCACGCATTTGAGGCAGCCTCGCCACCAATAGCAGTTACACAATAGAGACCTTTTAAAATGTAACCGACCCTCAAAGACTCTTATTAGGCTTTTTTCCTATTTACCACTTGGACTGATTTACTATAACTAACTAGCAATATTTATCTGCTATTTACACTGCTTTTTAACCTAACGCTGAGTTTTACACTTTTTTGTGTATCTTCTCTTTCTTTGTTCCTTGTACAACTGGCCTACCTGCGGCGTATACTGGCCTTTACCTTCACTTGCTGCAGTGATTTGATACCAGAAGCAAAGAGACATAACTGCTAGTTATATAGTATGTTATGTGATTCTGTCTCCTTTGTCCTACAGAGCAGTGATAGCTGTAAGAGCATCCAATAACCAGACATGAGCACCGTCATTTGGAGGCAGTGACAGTGGAGTCCTGTGTACGTTCCAAGCGGAGTGACTTGGATTGTACAAAAGGCTTTTTACTTGTTGCTCCTTATTGATTTTCATTTTAAAATGCAGACATTTGACACCACAGTCTGACCCAATCTCTTAAGTCTTAACAGAGATGTTCTTGCAGAAGGGATATAAAAAGATAGGATCGTTAGGGAGATCGACGCAATTGGTGGACTTGATAGGAAGGAATTGGTGTCTGATTCCAACACAAAAAAGGAAAATAAGCATGAATACAAGATTGTCTTAGATTATAACATTCAGCATAAACAATTAAAAAAAATTGTTATGAAACACTGGGAAGTACTCAGGAGTAGGGATGAGCTTCGCGTTCAAAACGAACGTATGTTTGACTCGAACATTGTCTGTTCGTACGTTCGACGAAACTCGAACAAAAGCGGTCGTTCGCGCCAAATTCGAGTGACGCAAAACGGACCATAATTCACTGCGGCATTGCGCGCTGATGATTGGCCAAGCATGCTGTATGTCCCGCATGCTTGGCCAATCACAGCGCGCAAAAAACGAAGAGCCATAATTGGCCAAAGCCTGGGTGGCTTTGGCCAATTATGGCTCAGGGCTTTAGCACATGCCCCACACTATATAAGGCCGCCTGCTGGGCGGCCTCGTGTAGTGTGTTCCGGCTTGTTAATGAAAGCAGTCAGAGAGACAGAGATATTGTCTTTTTATATAGCTAGATAGAGCAGGCAGGCAGGCTAGTCAGTTTAGCTTAATTTACAGTGTGTAGAGAATATATATACATCCCTAGGAGTTTTACATATATTTATACACTGTATAGCTTAGCTAGATCAGTTCTTCCTAATTTACTGGTAGGCAGGTGATTGTGCTATTTAAAGATGTTATCACAGGTATAGACACCCAGCAGGTACAATATTTAAAAGGAATTTTTTTTATTTATTTAAGCATCAATAAAATCACTGCTCCTGGAGCAGTGATTTTAATGATGCTTAACTTAAAAAAAAAATGAAAAATTCCTTTAAATATTGTACCTGCTGGGTGTCTATAGTTTGCCTGTGAAAACGTCCTTGAGAACGCGGGTCTTGCTCGAGGGAACATGTATCAATGGAAAAAAAAGTCCTGCTCCTGAAAAAACGACAGTTTTTTAAACTTTTTTCCATTGATACATGTTCCCTGGGGCAAGACCCGGGTTCTCAAAGATGTTTTCCAACAATAACTTGAATATTGGTCTTTAAAATTAGCGTTTTTGAATTCTAACGTTCGAGTCCCATAGACTTCAATGGGGTTCTAAATGTTTGCGCGAACGGTCGGTCTGTTCGACGGTTCTGGTGCGAACCGAACGCGGGGGTGTTCGGCTCATCCCTACTCAGGAGGGATAAGGTGTTGTGTGCAGTTCTCCCCATTCATCCCCAATTTATTTACAGACGAGCCCCCTGATCCGCCTATTGTAAGGGAGAACAGGATTTTCCCATTCCTTTCGGGTTTTGTGAGTGTTGTCCAGCATGTAGGCAATCCAAGTGTAATATAAAAAAAAACTGAAGGAATTTACATCATCCTCCACCAATAAAAAATATCATATTAAAGATCTGATTACGTGCAGTACATGGGGTGTGGTCTATATATACGAGTGCAATTGCGAACTCCGATATATAGGAGGAAAATTTAGACCACGTAGTGCTCGCATATGAGAAAGGGGACTTTGGTCTCATAGTGTTTCGAAGCACTTTCGAATTTGTCATGACAGTGACCCTTGGGGGACTGACATTTTGGGGGATTGAAAGGGTTAACAGACATTGGAAGGGAGGGAATGTTATCTGCCATTTTAGTCAAAGAGAATCTTTTTGGATTTTTGAAGCAAAGGTTTTGTGTAAATTTAGATTTTAGATTTAAACTGTTTCATTTCAGATAGATAACATTTTTAAATGTATAAAAGTATATTTTTATATTTTCTTAATATTTTATTGTATATATATATATATATATAAATATATATATATATATATATATATTTTATGTCTATATAAGGGTGTATACTTTTAAGAGTATTGTAATACTTACTGTATTTATTGGCGTATAACACTCACTTTTTTACCCTGAAATTAGAGGGTAAACTGCTGTGGAATTTGTTTTCCTGAAACCTCCCACTTAAAGTTAGGGTGCGTGTTATACGCCGATAAATACAGTATTTGTTTTTGTAAAGGGTGGCAGCGGGTGCTGGGGATTTTTCATGTTTTTTTTATTTTTATGGGTTGGAGGTGATCAGGTATTGGAGGTGCATTCTTGACCCATAATTGTAATACTACAGGAATATAACATATATATTAACTGTTATGTATTATATATTGTAGAATAATTGGAGGCTTTTAGAGCCCCCAACTATGTATTTTATATATTTTAAGTAATTCTGTGTGGTCATAGGTCTGACACATGCAGTGCTGACATCTTTTATTGATTTAACAGGCTTGCAGCTTCTTCCTGGAGCCATGGCAATTGTATTCTTTAGCCGTTTAGATCCGGCTTTGATCTTTGCTATGACAGCAGGTCTAGTATAAGAGAGGACAAAGGATGCCATAGCTCCACACCCCCTGACAAAGTCATATTGGGGCGTAACGCTACGGGGGGGGGGGGAGAAGCTACGTTCAGATGACATCACCCGCTGCCATCCTGTGAGACAGAGAGTACACAGTACACCATCCCTCTTTAATATGCCTTAATTGATAATTTCAAATGTAAGTAGGATCTTTTTATACAATAAAGCCTGAGTTGTTTCAACGGAGAGCACTTATCCTTTTATTTATTTGCATGTCTTTGGGAGATCGTTTGGAGATCTGGATTTGTATTCCTACCATACTTTACCCTTAAATGGACATGTGTTGTTGACTTCCTGTCAGTTCAGGGGTCCATTAACTAAGGTGAGCGAAGCAAGAATTTTGGAGGTGGAGAGATTCTCACACAATATCTGTGTTTCTGGATCTGGTTGCTCTTTGCTGTTTCTGTCTAGGCTTTGTGGTTCACCCCATTTTATTTACAGACTTGTTATATATTTATATGGAACTTTGATCGTTTTTTTTGCGCTGTACTTCTCTTAGCATTAACATGTTGGCTGAAAAGTGAACAAATATGACATTTGATGGGTAAATAGGGTAAACAGTACAATATCCAGAATAACACAAACCCTACATATGTGCAGGTGAGTGTCTTTAGAAATGTTCTCCATATATCTGTAGCAGCAAACAAAAGAGCGGCATACAGATATATAGTATGTGTGCCTATATATATATATATATATATATATATATATATATAAAATATAAAAATATATATATATATATATATATATATATTACATAAAGAAAAATAATAAAATTAATAATAATATGCAAATAATGACAATGAATTAAATATACACACAATATAGTTTACTGTAGAGAACTGTTTGCTGAACAAAAAGGTTAATGTGTAATCAGATATTAAGGATTTTTCCATTTATGTCGTTTTTTAAATGCTGTAACATGCGGATTATCAGCATGTTGTAAATCTCATTTTAACCTTTGAGCCGGCAGTTTGTCCTGCTGTGCTATAAACAAGGCATTTTACTCACTCCAGAAAAATGTGTTCAATCAGATCACTGAAATGTAAGCATAGTCTACCATTATTATCGTGGTCTTTACTATTTACTGGCTTTTCTTGCGTATTATTGACTACAGCTGGCATTAAAAGAGATTTAATAGTAATACCATATAATGATTTATTTTAGGATTAGGAGATGAGCTAAGCAAAATGATTTTAGTAAATGTCCCTAACAGTACATTTACATTTCTCATACAACCAGATCATATGAAAATGCATATGGTATTTAGTACATTGATATTGTTATACTTTACAATATTTCTATTAAAAATCAAACAAAATAAAGAAAGGGTTTCTTTTAAATGGGCAACATTTTTCTTTATGTGTTGAATTAAAAAAAAATTGGATTTGTGAAAATATGGGCAAAATCTAAAAATGTCATACGTGGTGCAGTCTGTCAGGAGCATTAAAGGAGAAGTATGGTTTTTTGGTTGTTTTTTTTTTGTTTCATCGAACATCGCTGATGGCTCGCTTCTCACAGCTCCCTGAGAGGAGAGATGCTGACTTTCAATCAGCAGCTCTCCTGCTCTGCTCCTCCATGCTCACTGGAGCACTGAGCTGTAGAGGGGCAGGGAGCGGCAGTCTCAGCCTCTCAGCAGCTCGCAGAGAGGCTGGGACTGCCATCAGTCCAGTCACCTGGGGAATCCAGACTTCCAAACTCAGGATGAGGCTGTGCCAGGTCTTGGTGACTTCAGTCTGCTCTCTGCTGAAAAAAAATGTTTATTACTTTTATTTAAAAAAATTAAGCTTCAAAATCTCTTTAAGCTGGCCATAGAGGCTCAAGTGTTTCCAAACAATTAGATATTTGAACTTACCACAGGAGATTTTGAAATCCAAGATTTGATGGACCTCGTATTCCTGAGATAGATTAACAGCATGCATGGCTAAGGAAAAAGGGCAAGAGAATTTGTTCAAGAATAGCTTCTTGAGTCGAGATACTGGAAAGTGTTGGAAAATTCACCAGTGCTGGTAAGTACATTTTCCTGGTATTTCTACCAGGTGGCAGATTGTTGAAGTTGTTTCTGGATTTGGGGCCAAACCTGATTCATGTTTGCATGGCACCCAGGGTAGGAAGATTAGGGGCACAGGGCATAGGAAAGTTACTGCATGGTTGTTTGCCATAAACAATTAAAAAAAAATAGGAATCCTGGGTACTGGCATTGAAAATTATTAGCAAATTCAGCCCAAGGCAGAAGGGAAGCCCACATGTCCTGATGGACAGACACAATGGCTTTCAGTTTGCCTGTTTTATTGTAGATGATGAGCTGAAGTGAACTGTAGGGATGAATTATTTGCTTTACAGATGTCACTTTAGAACAGGGATCCTCAAACTACGGCCCTCCAGCTGTTACAGAACTACAAATCCCATGAGGCATTGCAAAACTCTGACATTCACAGACATGACTATGCATGATGGGAATTGTAGTTCCTGAACACCTGGAGGGCCATAGTTTGAAGACCTCTGCTTTAGAACCATGAGAACATAGTGTTAGGTTTTCTGAAATTCTCCCCAACAAATTGGCACCAAAGCTGCTGCCAAATGAAGTAAACAGGGAGGTAAACATTTTTTTGCTATTTAAAAAAAACAGATCTATAATTACCCAGAACATAGTGCGGTCCTCAGATGGATGAAGGTCGGTAATTAAATCCATAGTGATATGGCACCAAGGCTCTTCAGGGACAGGTAGCAGAAGAAGGGCACCAGTTGGTGCTTAAGTAGGAGACTTTGGACACAGACTGGATAAGCCTTTACATCCCTGTGGACAGTGTTGCCAACCGCTCGGCAATTTACAGGCAGCCCGTAAATTTTACTCCATTTTCGGGGTGCCCATAAATGTCCGTTACGGGCAGCGGTGCCCGTAAAAAAGATGGCTGTGGGCTGACAGCGCAACTGCGCATGCGCTGTTCCGAAGTCTGCCAGGCTCAGGAGAACTCGTGTATGCTCGGCCGGGCGCTATGGGCTGGGGCATGCGCAGTGATGTAATGTCACCTCCCAGCGCCATTTTTGAATGGCCGGCACTCGTTCCCGGCGGCACCTCACCACAGCAGGGGTCCGGGACTCGGGGAGGTCGATGAGGCCTGTGCCTGGCCTGGATACTAGATTCTGGAACAGAGCACACTGACTGACCATCCATCCAGGTCAGTCAGACCTCACCTCAGATGTGTATTAATTTGTGCTCTGAGCCAAGTATGGAGGAGGAGGAGGAGGAAGGACAGATAGACAGAGTGACTGAGCAGGAGCAGAGCCATCTACAGAGACAGAGACCCCCTCTTTTACCATGTCCGCACATGCCTCTTACCCCTGTACAATGTCCGCACATTCCTCTGACCCCTGTACAATGTCCGCACATGCCTCTGACCCCTGTACAATGTCCACACATGCCTCTGACCCCTGTACAATTTCAATGAAGAAATAGTTTTTTGGAATTTTGTTTAACTTAAAGCGGATGGTTCACCAAAAACAAATATTAAAAGCCAGCAGCAACAAATACTGCAGCTGCTGACTTTTAATATTAGGACACTTACCTGTCCTGGAGTCCAGCGGCGTCCGCAGCAGAGGATGAGCGATCGCTCGTCACCCTGCTGCTCCCCCCTCCATCCACGGCGAGGGAACCAGGAAGTGAAGCGCTTCGGCTTCACTGCCCGGTTCCCTATTGGCCGAGAGTTCCCAGCATACAACGGGAAAAGCCCGTCTTTTGCCCGAGACTGCGGGCCGGAAGTGGGTGCGGATACCTGTCTTTAGACAGCTATCTGCACCCCCCTCCCCCCTGAAAGGTGTCAAATGTGACACCGGAGGGGGGGAGGGTTCCGATCAGCGGATCTTCACTTTAGGGTGGAGATCCGCTTTAAACATGTTGCTAATAGCACTAGCTGCATAGTTATAGTTTAAATATTGATATTTGCACTGTTTCATCCTTTTTCACTGGGGTTCTGCCAGTTCATTTTACCTTGGGGGGGTTGGCAACACTGCCTGTGGAGATCAAGCAACCAGTATGAATGAGAAAGGAAGACAGAGGTTCTATGGTCTCCAAAATGGCCAGAATCATGGGCTCTGTGGAGTAGTTTTGTACATAACTGTTAAGATACCATGTACTGATGTCTGTCACATCCTATGGTGAACGGAAGTGAACCACAACTGCAGTTTAAGGAATTAATTCAATGCACCTCCCTATGTTATGTGAGATTTCAGTACTGGGCCCCAGGTGTCACTCCAATCAGAGAACAGGAGTTAGGGGGGTCACTACATCCTCTCTCACATATAGGAATGCGTTGAGCTGCTAAGGGCAGAGATATTACAACATGACTCAAACCACAGAGCGTAGAAAATTACAATAAAAACCAACAACCACAATGACATTAAAGGTTCCAATGCACTTCTCTATGCAAGTGATTATAAAGGAACGCATTACTAAGGGTGGAGGTACAAAATACCTTCAACCCTTAGCATAGAAAAGTTAAGGCGGACATGTTCAATGATTTAGGGCATGAGCACGTAGTCAAGCACGTAGTAAATAAGAATATTGTAGAAAACTAGTAGTTGCATAGAAGAGGCATATATAGCTGAGCAAGTTGAGAGTGTATGTCCCTTTAAGATATAGCACAGCGAACAACTGCAGGCACAGTAGCTAATCATAAGCAGTAGGTTAGTATTAAGTTGCCAGATTTAAGTAGTACATGGTAGAAGCAATATATGATGCAGGTAATTCTAGAGCAGTACAAATGTAGTGGTTGCTACTTATCCGTTTGCAGAGGATGAATGTTGTAGTAGGTTTAGCGGCACGATTTCTGTAGTGCAGGGTTCGTTGGCGGATGATCTCTTTAGGGTGTCCCCAAGAATGGCAGCATGGCAACGTAGATCCAGTGTGGTATGATGTCCAAGTTGGGGATTAGATGGTACCTGTAAGTTGTCTGTAGCCAGGCCGGCTATGGCCGACAATAATAGGACAGCGTGTACTATGCACGCTGTCCTGTTTATAAGAGGGAGGCATGTGTAGTGCATAAGCACTGATTTGCGGCACGCTTCCGCTCTCCACGGTGGAACGCACGCAGCGCCGGGCGATAACGACATCGCGCGGTCGCCGCATGCGTTCCAGCGCGGAACGCAATACGGCGCAGTGAGCGCCTGTTACAATGTCCTGCAGAGCAGGCATGACCAGATATGTAGAGCAGCACAGAGGAGACCAGACTAAGTGAAAAAAACAATAATGTTTGTTGGACACACATAATATAACGTAACAGCAACAACCTATACAACACCAATAAACAGGCATGCAAATTACAAACAACCCAACTGTTTGGTACAAGGAGAAAAAACATTCAGGGCTAATATGGGGGTCAGTTTCACAGGGAGCTGTCACAGGAAGCAGGATTAACATCAGTAAGTTTATTGAAAGCAGGTACCAGTAGCAGGATCAGGATCATAGATTTCAAGGAACAACGAGCAGAGAGCATAGGAACACAGGTAAAATGCTGAGGCATTGAGAGATTCTGGAGGAGGTGCTAAATCTTCTACCATCAGCCAACACCAGGTGCAGACTAATTCCTGAAACCAGTTGGCTGTCGGACACCAGAACTGCACTCTTCAAGTTTGTGGACCACAGTGCAACCAGCCAGTGATGCATATTTTAACAGTAAGGCTGAATTTACACCTGAGCGTTTTGTCGCCTGAAGCGCGACGCTCAAAAACGCTAGAGGGGAAAAAAAACATTATTCTCTATGGAGGTTCACATCTCCACTCCAAAACGCCGAACGGCAAACGCCTGAAGCTCAAACAAGTTGAGGACCCTTTTTTGTCGCGCGAATCGGGCGGCTTGAGCGTTTTACATTGGTGACAATGACCTGTACAAAATCGCGGCAAATCGCGGTTAAAAAATGCCAGAAATCGCAACGCTCATGTGTGAATGCAGCCTAAGTACGCAGATGCAATGTTTTGCCCTAAGAGATAGCTGAGTCTCGAATGGAGGTAAGAGCCAGGACTTGAGTAGGCAGGGTGATAAACTCTGGCTCAACAGTAGTTTCAGAATGTTGAAAGTGGAATAAATAGTAAAAAGTGTCTGCTCTAGAATTGGCTGTCCCAGGATTGAAAGTAATAACAAATTGAAACCACAAAAAGAATAAAGAAAGCAAACTTGTCTGAAGGTACTGTTAGTGCTAATGAGTTCTCTGGAGATCACGATCCCCTGAGGCAAGTCTTCCCAGAGTTATCACCACTCTTGAAGGATTAGTTCTGTAGCACCCTGATGTTTAGGTAGCGTTGCTCCTAAATTTACCTGGCAGGTATAGTTTCCTTGGCCAATTGCTAGGGATGAATTGATTTTACCCTAAGTCTGGAATTGCTGCACTTCTCTCTTCTGTTGCTGGGTGGTGGGGTACCTGGTGACACTAATTAAGATAAGGGCGATGCAAGGACGTATTAAGAGTATATGGGGTGTCTCAGCTAATGGGCAGGGGTTTTCTTGGCCCCTTAGCCTGATGGGAATACCTATATATTTGGGTGGAGTCAAGTGATCAGGGTTCTGTGCCACCTTGACAGCTGTCTGGGTGGACGTGTGTTGTGCTGTCCGGGCTGCTAGGCCAAGGTTTGGGCCTATCCCGTGCACATCTGGCTTCTAGGCTGTCTGAGGGGCTATCCAGAAGCAAGAGAGAGCAGGGTAGGGTTGGGATTACGACATGCAGTCCAACCAGAAGTGATGGTTTTGCTGGCCAGAGAACCTGTCATGGTTGGAGGTAGAGGGGAAGCTGTCGCCACTAAGGGACCATCCACCTCATAACCAGGGACCACAGTGAGTAGCTGAAGCAAGTACCGGAGCAGAATTCTCACTAACCGGGAAAGGTGAAGAAATTCAGGAAACTTCAGCAGTTGCCAAGCCAGGGACCCAGCCAGTAGGGTGACGCTTGAGGAGTATCTGGAGTGCCAAGCCAGGGACTCAGCAGGGAAGCAGGGGTGGCGCTTGAGGAAGATACTAAATTAAGAAGATTAGAAGAGCTCACGTTATTTAGTGACAGTGGGTTAGCAAGTCTAGTGGGAGCTCATTGGGCTGAGAATCTACAAGAAGTAATTGTATAGGAGTAAGGGAGTTTGTTACAATGTGTGTTAGAAACTGTTCTAATGCCCCGTACACACGATCGGAAATTCCGACAGCAAAAGTCCGATGTGAGCTTTTAAATGGAAATTCCGACCGTGTGTATGCTCCATCGGACTTTTGCTGGTGGAATTTCTGCCAACCAAAGATTGAAAATCCGATTGTCTGTAGCAATTCCGACGTGCAAAATTCCTGATGCATGGTCGAAAACAATTCGACGCATGCTTGGAAACATTGAACCTCATTTTCTCGGCTCATAGTAGTGTTGTACATCGCCGCGTTCAGAGAACTTTTGTGTGACCGTGTGTATGCAAGCCAAGCTTGAGCGGAATTCCTCTGTCGGAAAAACCATCCAAGGTTTTTCCAACAGAAAATCCGATTGTGTGTACAAGGCAAAAGACTGTTGCCATAGGGGATATTGCGCCTACACATGCAGATGTGGTGCCACATGGTAGACATAGGATGCCACCGGCTATTGTATCTTTGTAAAATCAATGCTTTTATGAATGTTATTAATACTTACCGCTTTTCCTTGTAGCACCAGATGAAGACAATTAATCCACTTAGTAATAATCCCACTAATATTCCAATAGCTATATATGTTACTTCAGATTCTGGTTGGTATGCTGGTAGAATAACATGTTCACATCTTTCTCCTGTGTAGCCCGAAAAACACCTAAGGAAAACAGAAGAGCAGAACAGAAACTTACCATTTGAAGAAAAAAAGTCTGAAAATTGTTTACATATACTTATGAAAAAACATAAGATCTTCATACTGAATACTATTTCTTGTGGTCTATCCTTATAATAATAGTACTTGGATTTAAGATAAAATCAAAAACAGGTTTGTCAGCAAAAACAGGTTATCCAATGACTTTTGCACAATTTTGAATCATTTTGACTTTGCAGCTTATACACCACATGAAATGCAGCTTTAAAATAGATATATTTTAAAATATTTTGCCATATCCAGTACTAAAAATGTATTTTGCCTGATTTAGATAAATATGCAGTATTGGATATAAGAAAGTAATATTTACCAGCAAGTTGAGTCCTATTAGTATCTCCCATGCTAAAAATAGACCTGAATAGCTGACATACTGCTTATGCCCTCTCCTAACAGAGGTGACAATGACTTTATTAGCTTGAAATAGCAGATACGTCATAGATCCAACTTGTAATAAATGTTTTTATGTAAAATTAAGATTTACTACTGTACATATTTAGCCAGATTCAGTAAGACTTACGACGGCGTATCAGTAGATACGCCGTCGTAAGTCCGAATCCGTGCCGTCGTATCTTTAAGCGTATTCTCAAACTGAGATACGCTTAACTGTTGCTAAGATAGGACCAGCGTAAGTTACGCTGGCCGCTAGGGGATTTACACCTAGAATATGTAAATTAGCTAGATACGCCTATTCACGAACGTACGCACGGCCGTCGCAGTAAGCTACGCCGTTTACGTAAGGCGTTTTTCAGGCGTAAAGAAAAAAAACACCAAAAAGATGGCACAGCCAATGTTAAGTATGGAAGTCGGAAAAGCTGTCGAATTTCACGTCGTTTACGTCGTTTGCGTAAGCCGATTCAGAATGGGGCTGGGCGTAGGTTACGTTCACGTTGAAAGCATTGACTATTTGCGACATGATTTTAAGCATGCGCACTGGGATACGTCCACGGCCGGCGCATGCGCCGCTCGTTCGGCACGTCATTTACGTGGGGCCACGATTAATTTACATGGATCACGCCCACCTTCCACCTACTTTGAATTACGCGGGCTTACGCCGGCCCATCTACGCTACGCCGCCGTAACTTAGGGAGCAAGTGCTTTGTGAATACAGCACTTGCCTCTCTAACTTCCGGCGGCGTATCGTATATTCGCTACGCTACGCCCAGTTACAAATACGCCGCCCTACCTAAATCTAGCTAATTGAAAATTATTTAAAAGAAGATTTTTTTAGCTTGTCACAAAAGACTTTGATGGAAGCTGCCATTATCTAACTCCATGGTAGCACACTTCTACATAGCAGTGACTAGGAGAAGTACCATACTGCATGTGAGTCACAGAACAGCTATTTTTATCAGAGGCTATTACCTTTTATCAAATAAATACAACAGATGTCAGCTAATATAAATACTCTCCAAATTTTAGGATATATTTAGCAGAATTGACTTTAACTATGAAGTAAACGACATTCCTTTTTTTTAGCTGTAACAGCTTGCTTTGCATTTTGCATCTCTTTGACATCACTTAGTGAAACAGTTTTTTTTGCAGAGTGCAGACTTGCGCAGACATGCCATAGGTTGGACTTGATTACTACTATGTAACTATGTAGCAGGTTCAGTCCATTCTCTCCAATGCGCTCACCTGTAGCAACAGTGCAGGTGGAGGAGTAAGTCACTATAAGTTGCTAATCACCACCATTACAGTATAGCATCTATAGATGCGTAAATTACAGTGTATATATATATATATATATATATATATATATATATATATATATGTATGTATATGTATATATATATATATATATATATATATATATATATATAAAACATGAATGAATGAATGAAAAACTTATATAGCGCGACACATGCAAACTGAATCGCATAGTTTGTATAACTTTTGCACAAACTAATAAAAAAAAAAGACGTAGCAGAATATATTTTGGCCTAAATTTAAAAAGAAATTTGATTTTTATTATATTTTTTTATTGGATATGTTTTATAAAAGAAATGTAGAAAATATTTTTTTTTTTTTATTCGAAAGTTCTTTATCACAAAAATTAAAGAATCCAGTGGTAATCAAATACCACAAAAAGAAAGTTCTATTTGTGGGGGAAAAAAAATTGTACAAATTTCATTTTCATACAGTTTTGCATAACTGCGCAATTGCCAATTACATTAACACAGTGCTGAATAGCAAAAAATAATGCTCTGGTCATGAAGGGGGTAAAACCAGCCGGAGGTCAAGTAGTTAAACTCAGATCAATCAAGTTAGAAGGGCCAATAGGGGAGCTTTGAGATAAGCCAGTCCCTGCACTATAAAACATCTACACATAAAACAGGAGTTAAAGGGGTTGTAAAGGTAAAAAAAAATCCCTAAATAGCTTCCTTTACCTTAGTGCAATCCACCTTCACTTACCTCATCCTTCGATTTTCCTTATTTCTTCTGAGAAATCCTCACTTCCTGTCATTCTGCCTGCAACTCACCACCGTAATGCAAGGCTTTCTCCCTGGTGGAGGAGGAAGTTGAGTGTTGCGGGGGGGGGCGGAAAACACGGACATGCTTGCCCCCTCCCTGGGACCCCCGAACCGCACTGGACTAAATTTACGCCCTTGGAGAGTCTACATTGCGGGGGTCCTTAGATAAAGAAAAAAAAATCCCTAAATAGCTTCCTTTACCTTAGAATCCACCTTCACTTACCTCATCCTTCGCTTATTTCTTCTGTCCTCACTTCCTGTGTTAGTGGGCATCCTAACTCTCCTGTAGTCCAGGGGAGGGGGCAAGCATGACACTCCACAACAGGGAGAAAGCCTCGCATTACTGTGTGGAGTTACAGAGAGCAGAACAGGAAGTGAGGATTTCTCAAAAGAAATAAGGACATTTAAACGCAAAAGCGAAGGATGAGGTAAGTGAAGGAGGACTGCACTAAGGTAAAGGAAGCTATTTAGGGGAAAAAAATACCTTTACAACCCCTTTAAATTAAAATTAAACAGGAAATAAATAATTAAATGCATGCGGTAAATAGGTAGTGGTCCCGGTCCGCAATAGTTAAGGAACCAGCAGTCACCAGCATCCTTAACAACCAGTAAACAACATGGTTGTTAAGGAATGGGCAGCCGACGCATCCCTAACAACCAATGAGTCATCATCAATGAGAAATCAGCTGTCAGCGGGGTTCCCCGCTGACAGCTGAAAGTTAAACAAAAGTAAACAAAAGATTTTCCGGCATTTGAAAACTGTGGAAAAAAACTGTGTGGGGTGCCCCCCCAATCCATACCAGGCCTTTCTGGTCTGGTATGGACTTTACTGGGAACCCTACACCACAATGGAAAAAAAATGGTGTGGGATGCCCCCAAAATCGACACCAGACCCTTATTCGAGCATGCAGCCCGACTGGTCAGGAAAAGGGGGGAGTGTTCATCGTAATTGATGCTAGATATACTCCGGAGGACATTTTTTTATTAGGACTTGTCAAAAATTCTCAATGTGTTTTTATACATGTTACCTCTTCTTTGGGTACTATGTGTCCCCTACTCATTCACACAGGGGGATTTTGAGGGCCCTGATAAGCCCATTTTTTTATTATTATTTTTTTTATAATTTTCTTTACATTGAACCCCGTTGACAGCTAATGACTCATCAGTTTAGGATGCGGCGGCCACCTGCTCCTTAACAACCATGTTGTTTTCTGGTTGTTAAGTACACCAGTGGCTGCACGCTCCTTAACAACCAGCTATTTACACTACCGCTGGCATTAAATTACTTCAGGCTTACACTACTAAAATACTGCATGACTTTAAAAATAATGCATGCAGTATTTAAGTATTTTTTTTCGTGAATCTCCAAAACATTTATAAAAAACACAGGATACGGTAAGATACCGCTTTATAAATAGAGCCCAATGTTCTTTAGTAATAATGATAGAGAAAGCATGGGAAGTGCTACCGATAAAGTGCATGGGGAGCAGTTAGTGTTAGGCTTAAAGTAGATGTGAACCTTTACTGAATGTTCTATAGGTAACAATAGACAATGATAGATGCGCTAAATTACTATTACTATTCAGTTCCTAGATCTAGAAATTAATATTGAAAACCATAAGATCTCCACCAAAACCTATTTCAAACCGGTCGACAGAAATAGTTATATTCCTGTCGATAGTTGCCATTTTGAACCATGGCTTATTAATATTCTGAAAGGCCAACTGATACGCATTCGTAGAAATTGCACTGATCCAGAAGTGTTCTTGGATCAAGCCCAACAAATGGGAAGAAGATTTGTAAAGAAAGGTTATAATGAGGAATTCATTCAGAACCATATCCAAAAAATATATGACATCCCAAGGAGCTCCCTTATACAGGATAAATCCAGACAACCAATAAGGAAAGATGAACTTCCTATTATCACCAATTATACAGTACAACATAAACAGATGGAGTAAATTTTCCAGAGGCATTGGCACCTTCTCCAGGCAGACCGACAACTGCAGGGTATTTTACCTGATCGTCCGAGGGTAATATATCGCCGAGCTCCTACTCTCAGACATCTGGTTGCAAAAATGTCCCCAATCCCCCTAGTAGGAGTAATCCTTTAACCTTTTTTCAAGGAAAGGGCTTCTTTCCCCGCTTGTAGAAACACGAATTTCAATGGACAAAAATGTACCAATTTTGTATCCAATGTCACCAAAAAAGAATACCAAATTGATGATTTGATTACCTGTAGAACAGAGGGGGCAGTCTACATGTTAGAATGTCCATGTTCTCTTCAGTATATAGGTAGGACAAAAAGACCGCTTTGGAAGCGCCTAAGAGAACATGTACAGAATATTCAAAACGGGTTCAGAAAACATAGTGTATTGCGCCACTTCAAATTATGCCACAATGAAAATCCTTGAGAATTAAAGTTTTGGGCCATTCAAAAATACAATCCCTATTGGAGAGGTAGTAACAAGGTTAGGGAATTGAGTAAATCAGAATTTAGATGGATTTATGAAATGAAATCTTTAGAGCCTAACGGCCTCAACATCAATTTTGATTTAAATTGTTTTATTTCTGACCATTCGTTTTTTAATATGTCTATATATCTACATTTATATTCATGCATATTTATATTTATATTTTTATTTTCTATTTTTTCTCTATTTTGGTATGAGTGATCTATTGATTAACGTAACTCATGTGCCCAATGATTGAGTTAATTTTATTCTATTTTTAGCATGCAATAACCATTCTTGACCATTGGTGGAGCAATTGGATGCTCTCCTCATTACCTTTCAAGATGTACATATATATATTTTTTTATGCATTCTTTGTTAATATGTGATTTTAACATGCAGCTGTATTTTTATGTTATTAAAGTTATTCGTGACAGTTTTTAATGGTATAATACCACTGTCATAAGTTTCAGCCGCAAATTATGTAGATTGCCTATAAGCTCCCTCCGTTGCATACTCTTCCGGGTTTACCAAGATAAATGACCCGCATGTTGTGCTCCACAATCATATCCCATGAGTAAGTCACGTGACTGTGTCGCAATGCGTAGGGGGAAGAGCCACACGTACGGAAACCAGCGGAGGTCTCTCATACGGTTCTCAGCAATACTGAGCGGCTTAATTTGAAAGGGGATCTGTGAGTACAACTTGTAACGTGCCCTTGCTGTAATTGTTCTATCCAACAGTATTGTGCTATGTTATGTTTTTTCTCCATTATATGTATCATGGACTGCATCGAGACTGCATCGAGTTATGTTCTCTCCATGAGTCCGGATTTTAGATGAACTTGGATAAGACGCTGTTATCCATAATTGCTGAATTGGTTTACACATTTCTGGACACTTTGTATTTTTGAAATTGGGACTTTATTCATGGTACTTGGATCAAATACTGTTCATGTGCCCGTTTCATTTGTCATTTGTGTTTGTTTCACAGTTGTGAACCCGTTGTCTCAGCGGGATTCACTGATTAATTGACACTGCTTGGCTGCCCATTTTTGATTGTTAGCCCCTATAGGGCCAGATTCAGCAACACTTGCGCTGGAGTATTTCGATATGCGCCGCGTAACTGTGAAGATGCGCCGTCGTTTCTATGTGCCCGTATCCACCAAACTAGATGCGCCCAATAACGGGCCATTTGCGACCGGCGGAACGTTCCGACGCCAGAGTATCGTCAGCGCTTAATTTCGCTTGGCGCATCAGTCGCGCCTATTGATTTCCCCTGCAAATATGCAAATGAGGGATTTTTCCCAATTCACGAACGGATTAGCACCATACGCTGGCTACATGCACCGCGCGTATCTCGTCCGTCCGGCGCAAAGTTATTTCTACAAAAGGCTGCTTTATCTTTACTCCAGATGGCCACAGGTCAGCAGGAGAGCAGCTACAGCAGCGTTACCGACGAGAAGAGCTAGCTGAGCACCCCCACTTGCAGGACAACACCTCTGTCCATGCTTGTCTGTCAAATTTTACAGCCATGGAGGAAGACATCATAGGTCTCCATAGCCGAGATGACGGCTGACAGCTCCTGGCCATTAAAGTTCAGCTTTCTCCTGTGTGTTTGCGGGGAACGGGAGCAGCCATCTCAGAACAAAAGTAACATCACTGCGGGGAGGGGGAGCAGGATATACTTTAGTGCTGGAATGGCGCTTCTACGGGCGCATTTAAACGCCCAACGGAAGGCATTGCGCTGACGTTTCCCGTGAAGTGGTGCCGACGGAAGTTGTGAGCATGCGCACAAAGGGGGCGAGTGGAGCCTCACTCACTGCGCATGCTCCGTGGTTGATGCGCTGAACGTAAGCCTCTGCGCTGGGCTCCGCCCATCATTTACATATGATCACACCCACTTCCCCTTGCGTCGGGTTACGCCAGCGCATTATCGTTACTCTGGCGCAAGTTTACGCGCAACTGCTATGTGAATAACAGTACTTGCGCTGAAAGGGTCGTCAGAGTAACGTAAATGAGAAGCGTTACTCTGGAGCAAAGATGCTCTCATCTACCTGAATCTGGCCCATAGTGTTTTTTTACTGCACGGTTTCACAATATTAGTTGTAATTTAGCGCATCATTGTCTATTACTTTCTTTATTTTGGTTTGTGCACCATACACCTGATGCAGCTTGTTACATTTGGTTATTATTTTTTGTGTTGTAATTATTAGTTTAGTAGCGCTGTATTATTTATTATTATTTTTATCTATAGGTAACAAAATGTTGTGTAACATGGATAATTTGGAGATGGTGGGAAGGAAGGGTTTATATCCCTCTTTTATCCTTTGTTACATCCTAAACACCTCAATACCAGCATGTTACACTCCTTATACTTCTCAGAGAATAGGTGCAGGAACATAACCATGCCTGCCACACAATAGTAGCTCTTCCCTCTGCATATAACCCCTTTCCTCCACTGTCCACATCTTCTCCCCCCTCCTTAAAAGCTCCACCTTCTGTCACATGTCTTAGTCTTACCTTTGTTGCAATATTAAGAAGAAACACCTATCCGACTGTAGTACCTCCCAGCATACTAAACTATACTACAGTCACTTGCAAGGGAGATTATGCAGTAGGAGCATCAACAGGGACACCAGGGAAAAATGGAGACCACAGAGGGTGCAGCCTACTACGCATCCTGCCCATGACTGCACTGAACCCTTGGCACCTGTTCTGTATCTCCCTTGTCACTGTCCCGCATTCAGTGGTATCTGCGCAGGAGAGCTGACCTGTGGGAGCTACTCGAAGATAAGCTATCACTTGTAAACGCAGAAGCTGGACTTCAGTGTTACCAAGTGATAGTGGTGAGCAGGGAACAGAAGACCTGAGCCAGAGGTGGTGGAACTGAGTTCCCCCTAGTTCCTGCTGAAAAAAAAACCCTGACAAGAAGCAAGTGGGTGGGACAAGGGAAATGTTGGAATGTGCCAGGCAACAGCCCTGATCCCATATTATGGGAGTGAAGTTAATGACCAGCAATTATTTATCACAGTGAGAAACATGAAAAGTAGCTCATTCCCTTCCCCCCCCCTGCTTTACCCTGATTGGGTCAAGAGGCAAATCTGATACTCCGTGATCTTGAATAGGGAAATACTTAAAATTATGAGATTGGTCGAATTCAAGATAGGTGTGGTCCTACATTGGCACTTGGTCAGAATTACATATCTCCTTTTAGGCTTGCCTGTATTTTATTTCCTCTCTTTTTTTTGGGAAGGGTGGTCAGCCTATGGCAATAGGTTTCCCCCTAAAGCTATGTCTCCAGTGCTCCCTGACTAGAATAAAAAAGATTTAAAAAATGAAAAAAACATTTTTCTCATGAAGTCTTTGAGTAACACATGAATGTAGTCATTCTTAGACATGTGGGGTTATACTGCTGTCTTCAGGAGGTTTAGACAATGGCAAAAAAAAGAAAGATTGAGCCAGCCTCCATATAATTCCACCTCTGTCATAAAAAAAAATGACACACGTTGTACTTACCTGTGTAGGAGTTTTGCACAGAGCAGCCTTGATCCTCCTTTTCTCAGGTCCCCTGCCGGCGCTCCTGGCTCCTCCTCCTTGACCAATGACCCTATAGCAAGCTGCTTGCTATGGGGGGACTGGTGTGTGCTCGCTCCCAAGCCCTGCTTTATGGGTTCATAAGACACATAGAGCTGTGTCTTGACCTCACCCCTGCACTCTCCCCATTGGCTCATTGGCTGTGATTGATCAGCCATTGAGGAAAGGATCCCCCAGGACAGCCAAGGCTCTCGTGCACATTGCTGGAGCAAGAGGGGACTTAGGTGAATAGTAAGTGGGCTGTAGTGAGTGCATGAAGATAAAAAAATCTTCAGCCCTTACAATAATTTTAAGCTTCTGATTGACCAGGTGTACAAGGGATCGGAAGTACTTGGGACCAGTCACACTGACAATGAACATTTTAAAGAGTAGAGACCTTATTAGTCTTCACTGTGAGGGAGGGCAGTTACCCAGCTTTGTTGCTTAACTTCAACATAGAAAAGTTAGGTCACAAGGCTAGTTGTGGTGCCCAGAAGGACTGAGTGCTTATTTTTAAGTTTTGCCTTATAGATACCAGCACACACCTAGAACCCCAGAACCGTTTGATCTCTGAGACCTGAGAACAACCATATTGGAGATCTGGTTCAAGTGTACAGTCCAACGTGACAGGTGGGGTTGACTTTTTATATGATCCCTCTTCTTAACTTACATGCGCAGATCAGTTAGATGCATGCATATATATTCTTTATATACTGTACATCTTTTCTGGCCTATCAAGGCTTATTTCCTGTGATTATTTTTATATTTTTTTAGGATTGGCTGTCCAGGACTTGGTGTCCGTTGATGTTTTCCTTTCCACTATATTTCTACTCTTCTATGTTGGAGTTAAGGTTTATCAATATCCTTGTTGAATGTCGGGCAGGACAGAAGGACCTTTGAATGTTGCTTTTTATCTAGTATGGCATTGTTATGCATATTACTGTCCTATTGATT
This sequence comes from Rana kukunoris, assembly GCA_029574335.1. Classification (NCBI taxonomy): domain Eukaryota; kingdom Metazoa; phylum Chordata; class Amphibia; order Anura; family Ranidae; genus Rana; species Rana kukunoris. The sequence continues at coordinate 500,944,919 of CM056049.1, read as the reverse complement.
GTAAGTCATCATCTTACATAAATGTATGTGTCAAGAATTATTGTGAGTGTGTATTATAATTTAGACATATGTTCAAATATCATTATAGAGATGTGACATTCCATATAACAAACAACATTCTAACAGGAGAACTCTGTAGAGTGGAGACCACATTAGTCTTTTGCGGCTTCTTCACTGTGAGGAAGGGCAGTGACCCAGCTCTGTTGCATAACTTTTAAGCCTTGTACACACGACCGGTTTTCCGGGCAGTGAAAACTGCCAGGAGAGCATTTGGCTGGGAATCCCGGCCGTCTGTATGCTCCCTAGCAGTTTTCCCATCAGGAAAACAGACGGGAATCCCGTAGGGAAAATAGAGAACCCTGCTCTCTATTTTCTCGTCGGGTTTCCCAGCAGAGTGTTTCCTGCTGAGAAACCGGTCATCTGTATGTGGTGAAAAACCGTGCATGCTCGATAACATTTCGACGCATGCACGGTAGCATATACGGTTAGTGTGGGGTGCAGCAAGATGGCGGCGACGGCATCGAATGTGACGAGACACGACTCGTCGTAGTCAATACCGTCACCGCATTCTTGCCATTCAAAAGAACGGCGGTTCTTTTGAGTGGCCATCTGTATACATGGCTTTGCAAGGCAAGCTTGCCAGGAATCCCGTCAGGAAATCCAAAGTTTTTTCTCCTGACGGGATTCCCGGCCGTGTGTACAGGGCTTTACAGAGAAAAGTCAGGTAAGTCTAGCTATGGTGCCTAAAAGGACTGAGTGAATCGCATGACTGGATGGAATGAAATGCTGTACAAATCCTTTGGCAGGTAAAACAGCTCATGTTTTTTAAATGTGTATTTAATTGTTTTTGTGGAGTTTAGCTTTAACAGGCTGATTACTAGCTGTTCCAGTCTACTGTCACTCTTGGACAAGCAGTTGTTACATTAAGATGTAATACTTAGCCAATTCTCTCCGAAAGTTAAAACCTCTTATCCACTCACTTATTCATTCCAGACAGCAAGGGAGTAGTCTCTATGATTTTACTTTTTTCCTGTCAGCAAACGTAAAGGTCATGCTGACAAAGGGCCTTGGATGAAACATCATTTAGAGTTATCAGGCAAGCACATCATTTAAGTACGTACACTGTTACTTTACTACTTTTGTTCTGATTTAATCCTTTCAGTTTATCCCACATACTGAATTAGATCATTATTGACTTATTTTGTAGAACGCGGTATTCACAGAATTGTAATCCCAGAGCCTGTTTGCAAATAAAGGCAGAGTTCAATGCAGGTAGCATAGACCTGAGTAGCAAGGCCATACCAGTGAAGCTTCATATCCTGCTAGATCTACCTACCTAAATCAAAACCTAGACCATAATACCATTGAACCACAAGTTGAGGGTGGTCCAGTTAGTACTAGTAATTCATTGGGCATGAGATGTGGCTCCTCTGTATTGCCATGAAACAAAAACACAACAATGAACATGGTGACTTTTTTTCTCAGTTTGAAATATCAAGTAGGGGCAACAAGGGATCGGTACCCATAAAACACCTATCTACACACTTTGTAGGTGTCCCCAACACTAATGCTACATTGGCTTTCAAATATAGGTGACAGGGCAACAGGCCTTGCATCGGTACTTAAAACTGTATTAAACCTAAAAATAAAATGTACTATATTGCATTTTATCAATCCTTATATGTGATGGCTGCATTATTTTTTTAGTTTTTTGTTTTTTACTTTATTTCATATGTTGATCCAGCCAGTTTCCTTCTTCCTGTCTTAAGGTGGAGGATCAATGAAGATACCTTGGACTAAGGTGGCCAAAGTTTTAAAATGAAATCCAGGGACATCGTTTTTTTTATTGGCAAATGGTAAACTATTTTATATGCGTATTTTCCTTTTATATATGCAGTCAATTTATATATGCAGTCAATGGTGTAGCATGTAGCGTCAGCGCTCGGGACAAGGCAAGAAATGTTTGCACTCCCTGAGTCCCTTCTACTAGTACAGTAGTACTGACCAACTTGATTCCCTCACTGACCTACCTGATTCCTGCACTAGACCCCCCCCCCCCCCCAACATGATCAGTGTAGATAGATGATTTTGCTCACCTCTCCATGGCTTCCATGATAATCTATCAGAGCAGGGCTTTCCCCAGCACCAGTTACTGTTCCCAAAACCCAGCCACTCCTCAGTATAACCTGCCAAGAGTGGTGTCCGTGAGGGTGGGGCTAGACCAAGAGCAGAGGACTTAAATTATCAACAGATCCTCAAGGAATAGCACTGCACTTGTTTTTTGTTTTCCTTTGTTTATTCCTTTTAATTGTGGGCTCATATGGATAGGAATCTCTCTTATCTCTCTTACCAGAACTTGTGCTTCCTATCACTCTCTTTCAGTCATCTGACAGACTCAAAACTATTGGATGCTGAAGATTCTGTTATCGACCATAGCTCTGTAAAAGAGCAAAGATTGAAAGCATGGTCTGTGGGATAGGTAATATGTTTAAAAAAAATAAAAAATTGATTTAGCTGCTTTAAAGCCGCGTACACACGATAGGTTAACCAGAGGACAACGGTCTGAAGGACCGTTTTCATCGGTCAAAACCGATCGTGTGTGGGGCCCATAGGTTATTTAACCATCGGTTAAAGAAAAACAAACTTGCTTTAAAATTTAACCGATGGATTGATAACCGATAGGTCAAAACCGATCGTTAGTATGCAAAACCATTGGTTAAAAACCCGCACATTCTCAGAATCAAGTCTATGCATGCTTGGAAGCATTGAACTTAATTTTTTTTAGCACATAGTTGTGTTTTACGTCACTGCGTTCTGTTACGATCGTTTTTTTAACTGATGGTGTGTAGGCACATCAGACCATCAGTCAGCTTCATCGGTTAACCTGAGGCGGCGTACACACGACCGAGGTTCTCGCTAGAAACCAGCGAGAACCTCGCTGGGAGCTGCATTCCAGCGAGAACCTCGGCCGTGTGTACGCTCTCGGCGAGCATCCTGTCGGGAATGCCGTCGAGCTGAAATAGAGAGCATGTTCTCTATTTGCTCGACGGCCCGTCGGGATGAATGGCTGGTTGCCATTCCCGACGGGCGGGTCGCCGAATCTGACGGCCAGCAGAGAACCTTGACGGGCGGAACGATGTGTTCTGCCCGTCGAGGTTCTCTGCCGTGTGTACGCCGCCTCAGACAACTGTCCTTCAGACTGTTCTCATCGGTTTGACCGATCGTGTGTACGCGGCTTAAGGCTTCAGATGCAGCTCACAGCAGGGATCTGGTGGGTCCCTGTTCTCCGTTTCAGGCACCAATCAGGCCCAAATTATTGCATGAATTCAGACCTAAAACTGAGCGAAAGATGCAAAAGAACCCTCCACCAGGGAGATGTGTGAACTGGCTCCATTTAGGTCTTCTGTAATGCGAATTGGATATGGTTAAATCCAATTCACATCAGTGTGAACCCAGCCTAATGTGAAACCAGCATATAGTTAACTGAAAGTACAGCATTCAAAATATGTCATCACTATGCAGCTATGTCACTCCAGGTAGAGTTTATTACACCCTCCTGTAGAGGAAAAATTCAAGGTATGTGTCTACACCTTTTTGACCTATGAAAACTTACAAAAACAAATGATGTTTAACATAATAGGTGCTAAGTGAAAAGGATGTAATTAGAATTGCAATTATTTCCTATCATATATATCACTCATTATTGGTGACAAAATCTTTTAGATCTACCATGAGGAAATTGAGTACTTCCAGGGACACTAGGAATGCAAATGAGTGTGAAGGGGCGCCATATGCTGGTGCTGAGGGAAAACATGAAATGGTGTTCAGTTTCATGATATGCTTCCGTCTTCCTGAATATGCATTAAAGTGGAAAGTCATTGGCTGCCTTCCAAAGGGGAGGGATTGTGGGGGCTACTTCAGTGGGTGCAGGGGACAGTAGCACTCACCTGACATTCCTCAAGACATTGAACAAGTTCCCAACCTCCTTTCTGATTTTACCTGTTTATTTTGTCAGATTTATTGGCGAAGGTTTACCTTGTCAGGGCTAAAATAGCTCAGTTTCTTTGCTGTTATGACTTCAGTAAAGTATGCTATATTAACTCAGAAAAGCCAAACCACATTCCTTTCTAACTTAAAGTGGAACTAAAGTCCTGCTGTGAAAAATTGCTTAGAGTTCTGAGTTTTTGGGGGGAAAAAAGATAAGCAAAATCTGTTGTCAGTATAATTCCTTGCCCCCTACTCCTAGCAATTTTTCTGTTTCGGTGGGCATGCACCGTGCAGAGTACAACCAAGATAATTTTTCTTATCCATGGACGGACACAGCTCCTTAAATCTTGACATTTGGGTTATGTTCCTGTTCATAGGAGAGGACTAGGCAGAACATGTTAGTTATCTTAAAACATGTAATTTTAACAGAGTTCAACAGCCCCGCCCAGGGGGCTGTCCCTCCGATCATAACCCCTCACCCTGCAGCATGCAGCTCAGTTTTTTTTCTGCCTAGCAGAGGAGAAGAATGTGGCTCCCTTTGGGCCCAGAGTCCCGAAGAAATTTTTAATTTAATTTTTGTGATTCTTCTATCAACTTCCGGCTGGGTGACAGGCTAGATATAATAGATCCTTGTAGTCTCCCCAGTCTGGCCATCGAGCAGTCCGCGCTGGGTTGGCCACGACATACCCCATGGCTCCAGGGGTGGCCGGTGAGCATATGCCCCTGGGGTCCACATATGACTTGGCTGCTGTTGTCTCACTCACAGTGGACCGGGCCGACAGCTACTCCGTACCATCGGTTGTGGGTCTGTCAGGGATGCTCCAGCAAGTCCTTACAAGGACGGGAAAGTACGGTTCCTCCTGCCTCGGCAGGATGGAACAGCTGGGCATTCCCAGATTAAGGGGTTCTCTGGGTGGCCATTTTGGAGTGGGGTTTGGCCTCTAGCACTGGCTTTCTGAACGGAGCACAGCTCATTCTCCTCACAGTTTTTACCTCACAGTTTTTTCCTCACACACACACTGTGTATACAAGGAAGGCAGGCAGTGGTGCTGAGTGGTCTCCCTCTGGGTAATGAGTCCCCTGGGTAACCCCCCCGGTTAGTGCAGCAAAGAGAGTGGACTACTTAAATCGTTTTTACTTAGTCCCTGAGGGCTGTCAGTGAGTGATAATGGAGTCAGTATCTGGCCTTTCTTCCCCTAAATTGCCAGAGGCAGCAAGAGTCCGTTATCCCTTTAAGAAGAGCCTTTTGAATAAATGGGCCTCTCCTCTGGTCATGGACCCCCCAGCCACGACCGGGGTGTCCGATCAGGATCCAGACGGACAACACCACTGCGGTGGCTTATGTCAACCATCAGGGGGGAACAAGGAGCTTGGCTGCGGCATCGGAGGTCGCTCACATCCTGCGGTGGGCGGAAAGGAGCGTGCCGGCTCTGTCAGCCGTTTACATTTCGGGTGTAGAAAACTGGCAGACGGACTACCTAAGTCGCCAGATGCTGGATCAGGGGCAATGGTCGTTACATCTGGAGGTGTTTCAACTCCTTTGCCAGAGGTGGGGTACACCGGATGTGGATCTCTTGGCTTCTCGACTTAATCGAAAGGTATCGTAGATCATGGCCAAGTCCAGAGATCCCTGTGCAGATGTCTCAGACGCGTTGGTGGAAAAGCGGGGTAAGTATCGGCAAATATATGCATTTCCCTCACTGAAGTTGCTTCCTCATCTGCTCCGCAAAATAGAGGCCAAGGGGATCCCGGTGATTCTGATCGCTCCAGATTGGCCCCGGCGTCCCTGGCACGCAGATCCTCGTGCGCCTGGTGGCAGGTGCACCCTGGCGGCTGCCAATGAGGGAGGACCTTCTGTCTCAAGGTCCCATACTTCATCCTGCTTTACAGTCGCTGGCTTTAACGACATGGCTATTGAATGCCAGGTACTAAGGGACAGAGGTCTGTCGGATTCGGTCATTTCAACCATGCTGAGGACACGGAAGTCTTCTTCGAGGAAGACCTACCATAGCACTTGGAAGCCCTACATCTCATGTGCTAGGAGATGGAGTGGCGTCCACGGACATATTCGGTTTCCAGGGTCCTGCTGTTTTTACAGTGTGGAGTGGATCAGAAACTTGCCTTAAGCATCATTAAGGGACAGATTTCAGCCTTGGCTATTTTCTTTCAACGACCCTTGGCGACCCACTTGCTGTTAGGTACTTTTGTGCAGGGGGTTCAACATGTGATTCCCCCGATTAGACCACCGCTTCCTCCATGGGATTTGAATCTGGTGCTCTTGGCTCTTCAAGAGCCCCCTTTTGAGAACATCAGAGATATTTCTCTCTTGACGCTCTCTCAGAAAGTGGCTTTTCTAGTAGCCATTACATCTGTTAGATGTTTTTCTGATTTGGCGGCCTTGTCTTGCAAGTCTCCATACTTGGTCCTCCACAAGGATAAAGTGGTGCTACGCCCGCAGCCTTCCTTTCTTCCGAAGGTAGTTGAGCTTTTCACCTGAACAAGGACATTGTACTTCCATCCTTGTGTTCTCGACCATCGCATCCCAAAGAGGCTGCACTACATACCTTTGGATTGGATTGGATTGGAATAAATACTTATAAAGCGCCGAATGCGAGTTGTGAAACTCGTGTCTAAGCGCTTACCAACAAGCTGGGGGTATCCAGTTCCCAGGAGCAAAAAGAAAAAAGTAGGACATCTAAGTAAAAGAGGGGAACAGACAAGAAAAAAAAAAGAAATATAAAAAGAGGGGGGGGTGTCAGGGCACGGAAAGCCTATCCCTACTCTCTGACCATGGACCGCAGCCTTAGGATTAAAGCAGCGTCATGCTGAGGGCTTGGAAGGCCAGGTCTCTATCTATAGGCTTGTGAAAAAATAAATGTTTTCAAGCCCTTACGGAAGGCCATCAAGGAGGTGGCTGCTCGGAGCTGATGAGGGAGCTGGTTCCAAAGAAAATTCCCCAGTGTTTGGAGCCGGCGGCCACCTTTTGAATCTGATCGGCTAAATTTAATAATCGCTAACAGGGCGTCAGTCGAGCGAAGCTCTCTGGGTGGACAGTAATGTTGTGTCATATTTGATAAGTACAATGGACCTAGTTGCCAATAGGCCCGGAACACCAGACAGAGTGCCTTGAACTCAACCCGTTTTACTATCGGGAGCCAGTGTAAATTCTTAAGTACCGGGGAGATGTGATTCCGCCTTGGGCAGTTTGTGACTAATCTTGCAGCATGATTATGTGTAATCTGCAATCGTTTTAACTACTTCTGTGGGAGCCTTAGAAAGAAAATGTTTAGAATAATCTAACCTAGAGTGGATAAGTCCATGAACTAGGATCATACGGTTGTGCTGTGGTACGTGCTCTGTGGGTGTACCTGTCTGCCACAGCTTCATTCCGGAGGTCGGATTCACTGTTTATGGCGGTGTCTGGTCCGCAGAAGGGCCTGGCGGTCTCGCCGGCCACTATTTATCGGTGGATCAGGCAGACCGTCATCCAGGCCTACGCCCTTAAGGGGCAGGCGCCTCTTTTCCCTGTCACGGCGCATTCGACCAGGGCCATTGGTGCTTCCTGGGCTTTCCGACATCAAGTGTCTGTTTCACAGGTGTGTAAAGCGGCTACTTTTTTTAAAAAATTTTACAAGGTTGATGTCATTGCATCTTCAGATGCTTCCTTCGGCCGCAAGGTTTTGCAGGCAGCTGTTTGAGTTTGTTTAGGGTGAAGTTGGTTTTTGATTGCTGTTCCCACCCCTCGTTTTTCTGACACTGCTTGGGGATGTCCCAAATGTCAAGATTTAAGGAGCTGTGTTCGTCCATAGACAATAAGAGAAAATAGTATTTTTTGTACTCACCGTAAAATCCTTTTCTCTGTCGTCTATAGACGGACACAGCACCCACCCCTCCTTTTTAAGTTTGTACTGCTTTTTGACGAACTGAGCTGCATGCTGCAGGGTGAGGGGTTATGACCGGAGGGACCGCCCCCTGGGCGGGGCTTTCCAACTCTGTTAAAGTTACATGTTTTAAGATAAATAACATGTTCTGTCTAGTCCTCTCCTATGAACAGGAACATAACACAAATGTCAAGATTTAAGGAGCTGTGTCCATCCATGGGCGACAGAGAAAGGGATTGTACGGTGAGTACAAAAAATCCTATTTTTTGCATGCTGAGAATAGAACTAGGTGCTAGGAAGAATGTAACTTCTGCATGCATGTTAAAGAAATAATTCATCAGAGCCTTCCAATGGCTGAAGAAAATCTTCACAAGACCTAGATAAAACAGCAGGGGAAATGGTTATGGTGGGGAACAAAGTGGGGACAAGAGGTTGGACCTGTCACTGCTAGAGAAAGGCTCTTTGTCAGATGAGTACAGTATAATGTGCAAGTATATTGTGTTGTGCATACATGCACTTTATGGCAAGTGCCGTTGCACGCACATATATATGCACAGTTAACTGTCTTCCAACATGATTATTTAGTAACTGCCATCTCTAAAGCTGGCCATACATTATAAAATTTTCTTTTTCAATTTCCTTTAGATTTACCTTCAACTATGTAGTGCAAGGGCCTGCCTAACTGCATACAAATTTAAAGTGTTTAAGTTTGACCTCATATTATATTGTTTTGGTAAATCTAAAGGAAAGTTGTACAAGAAAACTGTATAATGTAGGGTCAGCCTAAGTTGCATTGCAGCAATGCAATGTTATGTGCATTAGTGTGCTGTGGTGATACTAAACGCACCTCTACAACAGTGGCGGCTGGTGAAGTTTTAGGATGGGGGGGGGCGCCAGACCCCGCCCTTCCTTTTTTGACGAGAGAGAGAGAGAACATTATATTCTAGAAATGTATTTCTATTCTAGAAAGTTTAACAATCAGCAGATAAAGATACTTCAATCATCCCGGCACCAAGGTTGTTATGGTGTCAAGATGATTGAAGCGCATTATTTCTATTATTAAATTGTAATATAAAATGAAATCATTCAACTCACCATAATGCCGAATCAGTGGGAGCCCCGAGTGTGTCGTCTGCCATCAGGTGCCCACAGCGGAGTCCCTCCTTACATACAGCCCTGTATTACATCAAATGCAGCCTGTCCCTTCATCAAATGCAGCCTGCCTGTTCCTCCATCAAATGCAGCCAGCCTGTCCCTCCATCAAATGCAGCCAGCCTGTCACTCCATCAAATGCAGCCAGCCTGTCACTCCATCAAATGCAGCCAGCCTGTCCCTCCATCAAATGCAGCCAGCCTGTCCCTCCATCAAATGCAGACAGCCTGTCCCTCCATCAAATGCAGACAGCCTGTCCCTCCATCAAATGCAGACAGCCTGTCCCTCCATCAAATGCAGACAGCCTGTCCCTCCATCAAATGCAGCCAGCCTGTCCCTCCATCAAATGCAGACAGCCTGTCCCTCCATCAAATGCAGACAGCCTGTCCCTCCATCAAATGCAGCCAGCCTGTCCCTCCATCAAATGCAGCCAGCCTGTCCCTCCATCAAATGCAGCCAGCCTGTCCCTCCATCAAATGCAGCCAGCCTGTCCCTCCATCAAATGCAGCCAGCCTGTCCCTCCATCAAATGCTGCCAGCCTGTCCCTCCATCAAATGCAGCCAGCCTGTCCCTCCATCAAATGCAGCCTGCCTGTCCCTCCATCAAATGCAGCCAGTCTGTCCCTCCATCAAATGCAGACAGCCTGTCCCTCCATCAAATGCAGACAGCCTGTCCCTCCATCAAATGCTGCCAGCCTGTCCCTCCATCAAATGCAGCCAGTCTGTCCCTCCATCAAATGCAGACAGCCTGTCCCTCGGGTGCCGCCGAACAAGAGAGAAATAGATCACTTAGCTCAGCTTCTGTGTTGTCCTCCAGGCTCCTTGTGTCTTCTTCCGATCCGTCCTCATACTTCCTGTCTTCTCTTTCTCTCGGGAGACAAAACAGGAAGTGACATCATGCAACAGATGTCAATCAAACTGCCCGGCCGTAGTAATAGATACTACGAGCGCCGGGCAGAACCTGTGGCGCTTCCAAAAGCGCCACAAGGCGGTATAAAAGCCTGCAAATGAAGCGCTGTATCTGCAATCTCATGATTACATTGCCGTGGCGCTTCCCATAATGCATGTGGCCGGTGCCACATGGTGCTATTACTGAAGCAAAAGGACGTTTTTTAGCATTTTTTTTTTAAAGGGGCAGTATTACATTTTTATTTTATTTTTTATGATTACAGGAGGGGGGCGGCGCCCAGGCGCCCCCTATGGACGGGCCGCCACTGCTCTACAATGCAATTTCACAATGCAATTCCTTGAGTAATAAAAAAGACAGCAGGTACTATATGAGAGCCAATGTGGTGTGTTGGACAGCCTATTGAAATGAACTAGCTGCTAGAACTAGTAGTAATGCAAGAAACGTTAAAGCACTAAAATATGTGTGTTATTGCACACCACACCTGATCAACTTGGTGTGAAGACCTATTGAAGACCTGATTAACCACTTCAATACCAGGCTTTTATACCACCTCCATACCGGGCCTATTCTGGCACTTCTCTCCTACATGTACAAATCATAATTTTTTTGCTAGAAAATTACGCAGTACCCCCAAACATTATATATGTTTTTTTTAGCAGACACCCTAGGGAATAAAACGGCGGTCATTGCAACATTTTATCTTGCACGGTATTTGCGCAATAATTTTTCAAACACCCTTTTTTTGGAAAAAAAATTGTTTCATGGATTAAAAAATAACAAAACAGTAAAGTTGTCCCAATTTTTTTGTATTATGTGAAAGATTATGTTACACCGAGTAAATAGATACCCAACATGTCACGCTTTAATTATGCGCACACTCATGGAATGGCGGCAAACTTTGGTACTTAAAAATCTCCATAGGCAACGCTTTAATTTATTTTTTACAGGTTACCAGTTTTAATTTACAGAGGAGATCTAGTGCTAGATTTGTTGCTGGCACTCTAGAGCACGCGGCGATACCTCACATATGTGGTTTAAACGGCGTTTACATATGTCGGCGGGACTTACGTGTGCGTTCGCTTCTGCACGTGAGCTACCGGGGACAGGGGCGTTTTAATTTTATTTTTTTCACTTTTATTTATTTTTTGACTTATTTTTTATTTATTTTTTTACACTTTTTTTCAATTTTTTTTACTTACGGGGACCCGGGCGTGACGTCATCACATCGCGCCCGGGTCCTCCGACGGTCATAGAGATGACTGGTGACCATCTGGTCACCAGTCATCTCTATGCTTCCTGCCGACGCTGGGCGATTCGTTCTCCGGGCCCCCGAAGGCACGGGAGAGCCCGGAGAAGCACCGGATGGCGGCGGGAGGGGGGGATGTCCTATGATCAATCTTATGTCGTGCAGAATCGCCGGCTTAACAAGAGGATATCTGGATGATGCCTCTGGCTGCAGGCATCATTCAGATATTCACCCGCAAAGCCCAGGCCGTCATTTGACGTCCACTTAGGATGGGAGATCCCATCTCTGGACGTCAAATGACAATGGGCTGGTATTGAAGTGGTTAAGAAACAGTTAACCCATACACTGTTAAAACCAATAAAGTAAAATACATTGAAGGAGAATTGACAAGCCTTTGCCTAACTTCTTTGTAGCAAAATAACATACATACCTGCATATAGGAATATCTAGACCTATATGAAAAATACAGCCACCATTAATGCAAAAACTTGTATATTTTTCTGGACAGGCAAACTCCTCTTCTGAAAGTAGTTTTGAGTCCTTATCTAATAAAACATGTAAAAAGTGAGACAAATATTTGGTTACCTTTGAAATATTTTATTTTTGCGTTGTATAACATTTATTTTAAGCTATCTCAGTTTGAAGACTCTGGATGCCAATGTTCAATAAGGCGATGGTAGAAAGTTAATCAAGCCCCCTATTTACATGCTAGGTTGGAAAATATTACTTTTAATTAGGGTTGGCAAATATTACTTCTGCACCCAAAAATCAATTTTTCAGTGAAGAGTAGGAAATACATAGGGGATGTCCTTTAACCCCCCTGCCGGTATCCCCGAGCGCGACTCGGGTTGGATTTTTTATGAAAATATCGATATCCCCGAGTCGCGCTTGGGGTGAATATGCAGAGCCTGCAGCGCGCGCTGGCTTACCTTATATCCAGGCGGGGTACTGTACTTACCTTGTCCCTGGATCCAGCGATGCATCCACGCTGTGTGAGCGAGTGGCGTCCTCCATTCGACTCACACAGTGCCCGCACGCCGCCGATCTCCGTTCCCTGCGACGTAACGGCGCACGGGGGCGGAGACCGGCGGTAAATTAAAAAAAGTAAACAAACACATTACATACAGAATACTGTAATCTTATAGATTACAGTACTGTATGTAAAAAGTGCACACCCCCCCTGTCCCTAGTGGTCTGCCCAGTGCCCTGCATGTTCTTTTACATAATAAAAAAAAAAAAATTGTGCCTGCAAACTGTAGATTGTCCATTGCAACCAAAAGTGTCCCTTTATGTCAAAAGTGATTTTAGAGCAGCTAGAAAACAGCGATAATGAATTATAATCACTTGCAGAATTGATGGCGATTTGAGGGGAAATTCGTCATAAAAAAATAAAAGTAATGACAGCGACAATTCTGCAACTGAGCAAATTTCAGTGATTTTGATTTGATTACATTAGTGAATAATTTTTATTATAATTACATTATTATTTGTTATAATTATTTATAGTTATTTATTATATTATAATTTTATGATTTTGTGTTTCAAACTTTATCATACCCGGGATGTCTACTAGACTCTGGTTTGGACAAATTTAAGTGAGTTATTCCTAAAAATTGCAGGCCTACAGTATAAAACGCAGAATTTCCATGCAAAATAATTGTACCGCTTTTGGTACGTAATTCCAGACAGAATCATACCGCCAGGGAGGTTAAGTACACAAAAAAAAACACATGTGCTATAACACATCACAGGGTAAAAGCTGACATGTGTTTCGGGGGCGCCCCCGAAACGCATGCAATTTCACCCTGTGATGTGTTATACCACGTGTCTGCACTATTCCACACTGTGTGATTTTATGGCTCATTGGGGGTTGCATTTCGTGAGTACCCACGTTTTACTGATTTTATTATTTAATAAATGTCATTGGTAATGCACTAGGTTTTTTCTTTAAATTACCTTTAACCACTTTAGCCCCGGGCCTGTTTTTGAGATTCGGTGTTTACGAGACTAAAACATTTTTTTTTGCTATAAAATTACTTAAAACCCCCAAACATTATATATATTTTTTTTTCTAACACTCTAGAGAATAAAATGGCAGTCATTGCAATACTTTTTGTTACACCGTATTTGCGCAGCGATCTTACAAGCGCACTTTTTTTGGAAACAATTCACTTTTTTAAATAAAAAAATAAGACAACAATAAATTTGGCCCAATTTTTTTACATATTGTGAAAGATAATGTTACGCCGAGTAAAATGATACCCAACATGTCACGCTTAAAAATTGCGCCCGCTCGTGGCATGGCGTCAAACTTTTACCCTTAAAAATCTCGATAGGCGATGTTTAAAAAATTCTACAGGTTGCATTTTTTGAGATACAGAGGAGGTCTAGGGCTAGAATTATTGCTCTCGCTCTAACGATCGCGGCGATACCTCACTTGTGTGGTTTGAACACCGTTTTCATATGCGGACGCTACTCACGTATGCGTTCGCTTCTGCGCGCGAGCTCGTCGTGAAGGGGCGATTTAAAAAAAATTTTTTTTTGTTTTCGTATTTATTTGTATTTATTTTACGTTTTCATGACAGTAAATTTATTTCATATTTAGGCTAAAATGCAAAAAAAAGTATTTATTTTACCAATTTTTAACACTAAAATAAAAAAAATAAAAAAATTATCACTTTTATTCCTATTACAAGGAATGTAAACATCCCTTGTAATAGAAAAAAGCATGTCCTCTTAAATATGAGATCTGGGGTCAAAAAGACCTCAGATCTCATATTTAGGCTAAAATGCAAAAAAAATACCAAAAATTTAAAATGTCATTTTTCAAATGACATTTTAAAAAAAATGTCTCTTTAAGACGCTGTTTGGAACTGACGTTTGACGTCACTTCCGCCCAGCAGAGCTACGGGGATGGACGAGGGAAATTTTTTCCCTCACTCGCATCCCCGCTGAACAGACGAGCGCACCCGAGCGATTCCGCCGCGGAGACCGCCATTATCGTTTACCCGACCGCCCACAGAAGAGATGGATATCTCAGTTGTGGCAGCAGCTGCTGCCGTTACCGAGATATCCATCTTCAAAGTCATGACGTATACCTGCGGTGGGCGGTCGGGAAGTAGTTAAGTTACTTAAAGCAGAGTTTCCGCAAAAAAAAAATTAAAGTCAGCAAAATACAAAATACTGCAGCTGCTGACTTTTAATATTAGGACACTTACCTGTCCTGGGTGCCCGCGATGTCAGCACCCAAAGCTGATCTGTCCCTCAGCTCTTGGGGGAGGCGCCATCATCTTCGGTAAGGGAATCAGGAACTGAAAGCCTTGTGGCTTAACTTCCTGGTTCCCTACTGCGCAAGCGCGAGTCACGCTGCACGATCCCACTGGTCCCTGCTGTCTTATAGGACCTGTGTGTCTCTCAGAAGACAGCAGGTGTAAGAAGTAGGCGACGGACATGGCATAGGTCAGCCAGAAGTGGGAGAAATTACCTGGATTACACAGGTATCTGCTCTCTCCTCCCCCTGAAAGGTGACAAATGTGACACTGCAGGGGGGGGGGGATTCCCAAAAGCGGAAGTTCCATTTTTGGGTGGAACTCTGCTTTAAAGGACAACTATAGTACTATTTTTTTTCTTTAATCATTTTCCTCACCACCTGGACTTTTTTTTTTTTCCTTAGCCCAAACCAGGGATCAGCATGCACATGCCTGCTTCATCCCTATTTGTACCGTGGGAAGGTTGTGCTCAGTGACTCCTTGAAGCTCGGTTTTCTCATAGAAATGAATCCGGCTGCAGCATACATAAAAAGCAGCCATTTTCAAAGGGATTCATTGTGCGGTTCTGAGCATGGCCATACAGTGAAGATCACTCAATTGGGGTTGAAGGTAAGTATACCAGCTAGTGAGGAGTACACAGAAAAATAGGGAACAGGGACTTTTAAGGTGCCTGATCAAGATAATGCACTATAGCCTATTTTAAATATAATACATTTTATTCCATAAATAAATATTACAATCTTCTTTAACCACTTGACCACTGGGCACTTAAACCCCCTTCCTAACCAGACCAATTTTCAGCTTTCGGTGCTCTCACAATTTGAATGACAATTACTCAGTCATACAACACTGTACCCATTTGAAATTTTTGTCCTTTTTTTCACACAAATAGAGCTTTCTTTTGGTGGTATTTGATCACTTCTGGGTTTTTTATTTTTTGCGCTATAAAAGAAAAACAACTGAAAATTCTGTAAAAAATAAAAATAAAAAAATCTTGTTTCTGTCATATTAGCGGGTTATTTCTCACACACTGCATATGCATACCACAAATTACACCCCAAAACACATTCTGCTATTCCTCCCGAGTATTGCGATACCCCATGTGTGAGACTTTTACACAGCGTGGCCACATACAGAGGCCCAACATGCAGGGAACGCCATCAGGCGTTCTGGAACACCCAGACCAATTCTGACATTTCTCTCCTACATGTAAAAATCATCATTTATTTGCTAGAAAATTACATAGAACCCCAAAACATTATATATGCTTTTTTAGAAAAGACCCTAGAGAATACAATGGCGGCAGTTACAACTTTTTATCTCGCACAGTATTTTCGCAGACATTTATTGAACGCGTGTTTTAAAAAAAAAAAAAAAGTTTTTTGTTTAAAACAAAACAAAACAGTAAAGTTAGCCCAATTTTTTTTCATAATGTGAAAGATGAAGTTACGCCGAGTATATAGATACCCAACATGTCACACTTCAAAATTGCGCACACTCGTGGAATGGCGCCAAACTTCGCTACTTAAAAATCCCCATAGGCGGTATTGCAGAGTATTGGGGTATTGCAAATTATCATGCAGGGTATTGGGGTATTGCAGAGTATCGCGCGGGGTATTGCAGAGTATCGCCCTCTGGGACGTAACGCGTACGAGGGGGAGGAGTCACTTGACGTCACCCGCGATCGCCGTCTCACACGTGTTTGCCGTCTGTCCTTTCGGAAACCTGGAGATCCAGGGCATACTGCATTTTACCATACACTCTGCCACGAGTGTCAGCTATGTGAGTTTTATACCGTGTGTTTATGCTGTGTGACCTAGCCCTGGGTCGATTAACTCAGGTGAGAGGCCATCTTTAACTATCTGGTGGAGGATCTGTCCTGTCGGTCACTGATCTTGGATTTTTTGCACCTAGTCACGTTTGGATTGGAGCATTTTCAGATTACTCTACTCACTAGTGCACTTTTATATGGACTTTCTTTGCTTATTTCACTTGTGTAATTATAGATGTCACTTGATGTTTGTGTTTATTGCGCTGCACTTTTTGTTATTGGAGTATTGGGGTATTGCCGAGTATTGGGGTATTGCCGAGTACTGCGGTATTGCCGAGTACTGGGGTATTGCCGAGTACTGGGGTATTGCCGAGTACTGGGGTATTGCTGAGTACTGGGGTATTGCTGGGTACTGGGGTATTGCTGGGTACTGGGGTATTGCTGGGTACTGGGGTATTGCAGGGTACTGGGGATTGCAGGGTACTGGGGGATTGCAGAGCTGGGATGGATTGAGGGATGGCTGGATCTGTGACTGCATTTGTCACAGATCCAGCCACAGCGCTGCTGCTGACACCCCGCTCCCCCCCTCTCCTCGCACACTATACCGAACGGTACAGAGAGGAGAGGGAGGAGAGGGAGGAACCGGTTTGTTTACAAGTGATCGCGCCGTCATTCGACGACGCGATCACGTGGTAAACGGCCGCTATCAGTGGCAATTTACCGTGATCCGGGATGCGCCAGGTCTTCTAGACCCGGCGAGCACGGACACTTCCGCGAGCGCGTCCCAGGGGACGCGCAATCGCGGAAAGTGAAGGACGACGTCCCAGGGACGTCGTGTCACAGTAACTCCACCGCGCCGTAGCAGTAAAATGCCTATGGCGCGGTGGGAAAGTGGTCAAAAAAATGTTTTTTTTTTTTTACAAAGATGCAAATCAAATGCGATCAAAATGTACAGCGATATTTGCTCAACATGTTTCACCAGAATATGGCTTCTTCAGGAGAGTTTATATTTTATTGTACAGGGTACCTGAATAAATCTTCAGGTCATAATGCATGTTTAACAGGGCCACGGGACTACCGGCAATAGGTTATTGGTGTCATAGGAAAACCATAATGCCAAAGAAAGTCTGTAAATTGGACATGTAAAGCTATCTGCTAGAAAGGTTTCAGCTTCTAAACTGTAGTTACTTTGATCAACTACCAGGGGGAACAAGTCAAGTCTCACAAACAACCCCAGAACTTGATGGAGGAGAGACATCCAATCAGCAGCTTTGGAAGTTAGAAAGCAATAAAACCTCTATGTAGCAGCCATATAACACCGCACAACTCATCATAAACAAACAGTTCCCTGGGCTGAACAAAGTAGGTCTGGTGTGATAGATCTTAATAACTGATGGTAGTCAGGGATAGCTCCTGGGTTCGCATCATGGCAGGCGGTCGCATCACGATTCAGGAGAGGTGGAAGGAGCTAAGAACATAAATAAATAAAACCACAGTTATCCTCTAAAGCAGACCATTTTATACCCCAGAGTGGATCTACCCTCAAAAAAAGAAGATTTGCTATGCTATAGGGAATATCTAGAAATGTTACTAACACCTAAGTAATACCTGAAAAATGCACCATATGTCTTAAATTCCTTCATAATATTAGCAGTGCACTTTCTGGTATGTGAGCATTCTTATCACTCCTGTGCCTAAAGCCTAAAGAGTAAAACCACCACACAAATTCCTATCTCTCTCAAGAACAGTATCAATATGAGGTCCTGGTACTGAACATACATGGCTAGTAGCCATTCGAAGCAGTTCCTACTCTCTCTGAATTGCTAGGACACACAAAGGTTGGAAAGAACAGCCAAACTACTAAGAGGACAGGAAGAGAGTAGAGAATTACGATAGTGATATTTCTGCTTGTGTAACCAAAATACATTAGAAGCCACCTAGAATAAAAATGAGGGGTAAATTTACTAAAGCTGGCCGTATATTATACAATTTCCTTTTTCAATTTCCTTTAGATTTACATTCAATTTAAAGGGCCGGATTCACAGAGCACTTACGCCGACGTATAACAAGTTACGCCGACGTAAGTGCAAATTTGCGCCGTTGTATCTGTGCGCCAGACCCACAAACAGAGATGCACCTAAAACCAGGCTACGCCCCGCCGACGTAACTTGCTTATGCCGGCGTAGGCTGGGCGTACATTTAGGCTGGGTGAATGGTGCCGCTCCCATTGATTAGCCTTTCAAACATGCAAATGAGGTAAATACGGCGATTCACGAACGTACGTGCGCCCGACGCAGGCTACGTGCGGTGCGAGTAAGTTGTAAGTCCGGTGTAAAGTTATTCCCCATAAAGGAGGTGTAACTCAGCAACAGACATGCTCAGGTCTGCACCAAGGAACACAAGCCGGTGTATTTTACGTTGGACGTGTGTCCGGCTGGGCGTAGGTTACGTTAACGGCGTACACAGTGATCCGGCTTATCTTAGGCAGTTGTTCCGACGTGGTTGTGAGCATGAGCAGGGAGATGCATTCACGTCACTGCGCATGCAAAGTTCGTTATACATACTTGTCTGGCGCTCGGCCCATCATTTGCATGGGGTCACGCCTCATTTGCATGGATCACGCCCACTTCCACCTACGCCGGCCTGCGCCTTTGAAACCCACGCCATGCTAGTGCAACGTTGGGAGCACTGGCTTTATGAATTCCATGCTTGCCTCTCTGCGCTGCGTTGGCGTAGCGTACAGGGGATACGCTAAGGCGGCGTAATGTGCGCCTGCTGTCTGTGAATCCGGGCCAAAGTGTTTAGGTTTGACCTCATATTGTATGGTGTTGGTAAATCCAAAGGAAAATTGCTCCCTTCTCCCCGCTGTTCTGCCTTACCCTCAGGATATTATTGCTGCTCCCTGCCCAATGTCCCCTCCTTCTATGGTCCTCCTGACCCTTCCTCCTCAATACCTAAAATGAGAAATACTTTTGCATGACCAAGATTAGCCTCCTGCAGCATGTCATTGACGGTGTAATTGAATAATTTTGCTGACTCCTCATTGCCATTTTGTGGGGATATGGCAGACTTAGCAGAGGAAGGAGGAAGATGGTGCAATAGCAGCAGTTGCAGATAGGGAGGAGGAAAACAAGAAGGCTTTGTAAGGCACTCAGCTACCTCCTGCACGTTCTGTGGCTGTACAGCTCGGCCACAGTGAGATAATAAAGGCGGGTGTGCCCTGCCTCTACATGGTGCCCCCTGAACATTACTTTATCCTGCAGAACCTGTGTGCAGAACTTCTGCCTCTCCTTTAGGCTGCATTCACACCTAGGCGACAAGATACGCCGCGTACGCAGCTTATCTTGCCGCCTGTAGATGAAACTTTTTTTTTTTTTTCTTTAACATTGCGGTTTATGAGCGAACGCCAATGTCGGGACTTTTTTTCAGCTGACAGGCGTGGAGATGTGAACCATCTCCATAGACTGCAATGTTATTTCACATCTCGAGCGACAAGAGCGTCGGGCGTCCGGCGTTTTGTCGCTCAGATGTGAATGGAGCCTAATGCCGCGAAGTTTTTTGAAACGTCATTTAAATTGATCGTGTGTGGTCAAAACGTTGTTTTTTGTCTTTAAAAAAACGACCAAAAAAAAATTCCAACATGCTTGAATTTTTTGTGTCGTTTTTCAAAACGTCGTTTTTTGTTTCACAAAAAGTCACTGTGTGTAGCAAAAACGTAGTTTAAAACAACGTTTTTCAACCCGCGCATGCCCAGAAGCTAGTTATGAAGCGAGCTTCAATGGAAAAGAGTGGTTAACGTAACCTCGCAACATCGTCTTTGAAAAGTGACGTTTCAAAAACTTCGTTTTTTACTTCACAGAAAACGTCATTTTTTTTCATCACAAAAAATGATCATGTGTACGCGGCATTAGGCCTGCTTGACATTTTTATTGGCATATATGGCAATAGGGTAATAAAGTTGCTACTTATGGGAGTGAAGTATGCAGTGACATCCTGCAAATAAGAGAGGGCACAAGTGTACGTTGCAGACTCTGATATAAAAAGAAAGCCCCTAACAAAACAAAATATAGCCCCCAAAAAAATATATATGTTAAGCATTATTGTAAGAATGTGCATTGCGGGACTACAAGTAGCAGGAGAGATGAACTCCATTGACTCTCAGGAGAAACAGACTACATTTCCCGCAATTCCTTGCCTGTTGGGACATGTGATGCCAGACTTGTGGGGGAGGTTACATAAGGAGAGGGAGCGCGCCTTTTCGCTCTCTTGGACCCGGCCTCTTCTCCTCTGCAGAGCTGCTAACACAGACAGCCGTGCGGTTAGGCCATAAGCCAGGGCCTAAGTTTGCCAAGAGACCCCCAGTATCCAGCTTGTGTACCTGGAGCCTGAAGAGGCAGCCCAGCTGATAACCGGAACAGTGGGACACTCCCACCGGGAACTTCCGTGGAGTGAAGCAGTGTTTGTCAACGCAACTTCTGTGAGGAAACACAGGCGGATCGGCCTGTCGGGTGAGGGAGCATACTCTCAGCATTTAGACTAGGGTGACCAGACATCCCCAGTTTCAGGGGCAGTCCCCTGATTGAGGACACTGTCCCCGGACCAAGTCTGTCCCTGGTTTTGTCCCCAGATTGGATTTAATAGGGGGCAGGGGCAATTTCCAAGACAGTCAGTGCAGAATTAAAATAAAAAAATTAGAATTACACACTCCTGCTCCGCCGTGCCTACTAACATAGGGGGGTTGTATTTTTCCCATTATCTGTGCCCATTTCTGATGATCATGTGCTGGTCGGAGCGGAGGGAATATTTCTTCAGTTTCGGGTGCATGCCCATTCAGCTTTGCTCTCATGTTCTTCTGCCTTGGCTCAAATCCTGGCCAGCCACCTGCCTATCTCCTTGCCTTCCCTGGCGGAGTGATCTTTCTCCGCTCCCCATCCAGCAGTAGCCGGGGGCCCGGAGAGTGAGACTTGAGAGGCTGTGAGGTGGGCAGCAACGAGCAGAGAGTCGCTGATTGTTGCCATTACTAGTAAAGAAAAAAAATGTCCCCGGATTTCATTCTAAAAATCTGTTCACCTTAATTTAGACTATCCTCTTAAATAGACTTTGCAGCACTATCACACAGACCACCCGCCTCCCTTGGGCTCTCAGTCCCGACTTAAGAGGCCTACGGGGATCACAGTATTCACACCAAAGTGATTGACACCAAACGGCGGTCAACTCACCAATGCGCTGTTTAGGATACCCTGTTCAATCAACTGCATCTATCATTTGCCCTCTGTGGATTACAAATTCTAACGTGCACCAACCGGCCACATCGTCTACACTTACTGATCTGCAGAACTGCCT
The DNA here is from genome assembly GCA_029574335.1 of Rana kukunoris. Classification (NCBI taxonomy): domain Eukaryota; kingdom Metazoa; phylum Chordata; class Amphibia; order Anura; family Ranidae; genus Rana; species Rana kukunoris. The sequence continues at coordinate 500,923,361 of CM056049.1, read as the reverse complement.
GCTAGGGGCGCTCATGAGCATAGACTGCCTGCTTAGTTTAAGTGAATGGTACCATTCCTAAGTTCACAATTGTTTCTTTATATTACTAGTCTGACGGTTGTAAGGGCTCTTGTCAATCAGACTGTCTCGTTACTGACTAGTTGTGTTTATGTTAAACCTTATGCTGTTTCCCTAAAGCTCAGAGAAAACAGAAAACTTACCTTTTTCATATCTAACTATATTCACTGTGTGGAGTGTACTTTTTTCTCATCTAGAAGGGCCACCCCTGATATCAGGTAATTCACAACTATATTGTTGTTTGCATATTGTGTGCCTGTTATTGTGACCCCAGCGTAGCAAAGGTCACAATATCTCACTCCACAGGTCTCTGATGTGTCAAGGGAGGGTTCGAGACAGTTAAACAGGGGTGAGTTAAGCTAAAAGAGAGTACATCCCAAATCAACAAGCTGCTCCTTCCGGGGGTAGCGATATATATATATATATATATATATATATATATATATATATATATATATATATATATATTAGGGCTATAATTGTTCGATTAATCGTTAATTTCTTTGATCGACTAAAAAAATTTTGATCGACGATCCGCGGAGTTAGCTCCGCGGTCTCGCCGATAGGAAAGACCGCGGCTTTGGCCTAGCTCCGGAGCTGCGGCCATCTTGGTCCACCCGGCGGCAAGCAAGTAGCGGCGCGCTGACGTCATCATCACCCGCCCGCCTGCTTGCATCGTGCACGTGTCAGTGTCAGCTACTCTGCGGACGGGTCCTCCTGCCTTAAGAAGGTAAGAGAGGACAACCATCATGTATAGAATGCGGGCAGATGTGTATAGAAAAGCATGCAGGCAGATGTGTATAGAAAAGCATGGGGGCAGATGTGTATATGAAAAGCATGGGGGCAGATGTGTATATGAAAAGCATGGGGGCAGATGTGTATATGAAAAGCATGGGGGCAGATGTGTATATGAAAAGCATGGGGGCAGATGTGTATATGAAAAGCTTGGGGGCAGATGTGTATATGAAAAGCATGGGGGCAGATGTGTATATGAAAGCATGGGGGCAGATGTGTATAGAAAAGCATGGGGGCAGATGTGTATATGAAAGCATAGGGGCAGATGTGTATAGAAAAGCAAGGGGGCAGATGTGTAAAGAAATGCATGGGGGCAGATGTGTAAAGAAAAGCATCTGCCCCATGCTGTAATAGACACATCTGCCCCCATGCTGTAATAGACACATCTGCCTCCATGCTGTAATATACACATCTGCCCCATACTGCAAGAATATATACATCTGCCCCTATGTTGTAATGTACACATGGGGGCAGATGTGTATATTCTTGCAGTATGGGGGCAAACTGTATATTACAGCATGGGGGGCAAATGTGTGTATATTACAGCATGGGGGGCAGATGTGTATATTCTTGCAGTATGAGGGCAGATGTGTACATTAAAGCATGGGGGCAGATGCTGTAATATACACATCTGCCCCCATGCTTTAATATACACATCTGCCCCCATACTGCAAGAATATACACATCTGCCCCCATACTGCAAGAATATACACATCTGCCCCCATACTGCAAGAATATACACATCTGCCCCCATGCTGTAATGTACATATGGGGGCAGATATGTATATTCTTGCAGTATGGGAGGCAGATGTGTATATTAAAGCATGGGGGCAGATGTGTATATTACAGCATGGGGGCAGATGTGTGTGTATATTACAGCATGGGGGCAGATGTGTGTGTGTGTATATTACAGCATGGGGGCAGATGTGTATATTACAGCATGGGGGTAGATGCTGTAATATACACATCTGCCCCCATACTGCAAGAATATACACATCTGCCCCCATGCTGCCCCCACCACATTTACTACTGACTAATGCAGAGTTGCAATGCAAGGAGATTAGCTAAAAGTAGTTGTATCTGTATGTGCGTTAATTAATCGAAATTAGTCGATTAATCGATTAAAAAAAAACGATTAATCGAACACAAAAAATTTAATCAGTCACAGCCCTAATATATATATATATATATATATATATATATATATATATATATATATATATATATCACTGAAACAATAAACTCTGGCCCTATTTTTCCTAGCAGAAAATTTGAAAAAATAAAGATTACAAAAACTTTAAAATAAAGGTACAATTAAAAAGAACTGTTGTGTCGTGTCTCTGAACTGTGAACATAGGGAGGCACTCAAGAATGTATAGCTCACCACACTGCATTCCAGAGAACTTTATCACAATATAGCGCAGTATAGTACTGTATAGCAATGTACACTACACAGACTCTTTCTCAACTACTCCAACACAAACTGAAAAATGGCTGCTGGTTACATACCCTTTAATAGTGAAGGGTTGGCATATGAAAAAAAGGCCCCATTATTGGAACCTTCTAAGGAAGATGGCCTACGTTCAAAGGCCACGCAGTGCAATATAGTTACAAAGAATTTGGTGCAGCAGATTTCGGCATTTATTCACCAAGATTTGCTGTAAACCCATGGCAGGCCAAAACCTAACCACATCCCTACTTAAGATATTATGGCATTGTTGTATCCTGGTTTTGAATACATTTCACACTGGACTATGTGCCTGTACAGCTATTATGACCATCGTAAAAGGTTGCAACCAGGGCTCAAGTCCTGCGGGAACGCATGGGAACAGAGTTCCTGCACTTTTTTCACAGCAGGAACTCAGTTCCCTTTGCAGGACTAGAGCAGGCGAGCCACCCAAGCCAATCCTTCACTAAGCGGTGATGCCCAGCTCGAGTCACTGTCAGGGGCAGGCGAACCTTAGTAATCCTTTATGTTACTGGTGGCTTCCTGTATATGGATTCATCGGGTAGTGTGCAGGTATTCCGTAATGTCTCGCAATGTCTCCTGGGAGCTTTTGTCATTGTTCCCAGGAGACATTGCGGAGGTCAGTCGCAAGTTATCGCGGGATTTAGAAAGAACTTGCGGTTTAGTAATTATGCATATGAGCGTATAATTTTTTATTTTTTTTGATGGGGGAGTGGATCTTGGGTGGGAGTTCCCACACTTTTTTCCCCAGGACTTGACCCCTGGTTGCAACGCTTTATACAGGATTTATTATGTATACTAATGTAGAATGTAGACACAATGATGGCCAAGTACAGCCAAAAATCAAGACTAATAGGAAACCAGGGGCTGACTCAGCATACCTCTGCTTGTAACTAAAATATATATTTTTTGTGTAGATTGACCTCCTAATAAACTTCAACTACAATGTTGTAATACAAAACTCTTAGGCCTCCCACACACGATTAAATATATTTGTTCAAAACGGTCTGTCCGACCGATTTGAACAAATCTGTCTGCTGGCATTTTGGTTTGCTTGCGTGTACTGATCTCTCCAGCGACGGGTGATCAGACAACGTTGGAGCAGGAAGCCGCATCGAGAGTGGATTACCACCGCTGGATTTTTGTTTTTTATTATTAATAAAGGATTTTTTTCTATGGCCGGCCAGGTTAACATGCTCGGATAAAGGTCTGGTGTGGATTTTTGGGGGAACTCCATGCCATTTTTTTTTTAAATTTGGGGTGGAGTTCCCCTTAAAATCCACACCAGACCTGAAGGGTCTGGTATGGATATTTGGGGGGAACCCCACATAATTTTTTTTTTTAATTGATGGTGGGGTTCCTCTTAATATTCATATCAGATCTGAAGGGCCTGTTAATGGAATTTGGGGGGACCCCCACGCTTTTTTTTTTTTTTATTTATGAATGAATCATCTCTGAATTGCCAGAGCCGACAATTCATTATAGCCGCAAAGCCGGTTTTAAATTATTTTTTTTCCTTCAGAAATGACACTTTGTGCAGAGACAGTTCTATGTATAGGAAACATGCGTTTTTTCACATGCTGACCTTACACCCCCCCCCCCCCTAGGTACGAAATTTAAAGTAATATTACACTTTTATTGTTTCACTTTTAGCATTATTAAATTCATTGCTCCCGTAAAAACTGACGTTTTTAAAACTTTTTTTTGCATTGATACATGTTTCCTGGGGCAGGATCCGGGTCCCCAAACACTTTTTAGGACAATAACTTGCATATTAGCCTTTAAAATTAGCACTTTAGGGTGTTCTGCGGCTTTTCGAATTTGCCACGAACACCCCTAATTGTTCGTTGTTCGCCGAACAGGCAATGTTCGAGTCGAACATGAGTTTGCCTCGAACTCGAAGCTCATCCCTAGTCACCACAGATGCAGATTGTCACTTGTCAACACAAATGCAGTGCGCACTTGTCAACACAGATACAGCTTGTCGCTGTGTCACCACAGATGCGGCTTGTCACTTGTCAGCCCACAGATACAGCTTGTCACTTGTCATCACAGATGCAGCTTGTCACTTGTAATCACAGATGCAGCACTCCCTTGTCACCACAGATGCAGCTCACTTGTCACCACTCACCATAATGCAAAATCAGTGGACTCTCTGAGTGTGTCACTTACCTACCACCAGATGCAGTGTTTTACTTGCCATGTCTTCTGCTACTAGATGCAGCTTGGCTCACTTTTCACCGAATGCCGCTTGTCACTTGTTACCACAGATACAGCACTCACTTGTTACCACTTAACACAGATGTAGTTTGTCACTTGTCACTACTGATGCAGCTTGTCGCATGTCACCACAGATACAGCTTGTCACCACAGATGCAGCTTGTTACTTGTCATCACTGGTGCAGCTTGTCACTTGTCACCCAAGATGCAGTTTGTCACTTGTCACCACAGATGCAGCTTGTCACTTGTCACCACAGATACATCACTCACTTGTCACCACAGATACAGTACTCACTTGTCACCAAAGATGCAGCTAGTCTATGCTGCTCTGTATTGGTGATTCGGTCTCCGCGCCATTTACAGAAGACCAGCTCTCGTGGAGGCTGAAGGGAAGAAACAAGAGGCAGAGCCTGGGTGGCAATGAAAGCGACTGCCAATAAAAATAGAACAACAGCCCCATTTCTATTGGCAGGTACTTTCATTGCCACCTGGGCTCAGCCTCTTGTTTCTTCCTCATAAGAGCTGGTCTTCTGTAAAATGGTGGTGGAGACAAAGTCACCAGTGCTGGTCCCAGACCTCTAGCGGCAGCTCTGGTAATTAATCGGGAAAACGCCAATTTCCCGTGAAATTTCCTAGGACAGGGAAATGGGGACTGTTGGCAACTATGGTATGGTGAGAGGTTAGAACTCTTGCCAGGTTTGTATTGCTAAAGTTCACCTCTCTATCTGTCCAGGTGAAAACTCTGTCACTGGGAATAAAAATGAAATCTGAGTTGTCACCGGAACAGGAACAGGGGGGGATCTTCTATAGAGTACCTTTTTTGCAGTGTTTACTTTCTACAAGGTTTTTCATTATGTTAAAGAGATTTCCGCTCACTTCATGTTGTATCTACAGGACGTGAAGTTGTATCTCCCAAGTGGGACACAAATAGTAAATGTTTTTTATATCAACAACTACAAAGAGTTTGAGCATTAGATATACTTTAAAATATATAGCTAAAGTCAGTCCGAATGAAGCCTCCAGGGCTGGAATTCAATTATAAAAAGCATATAACATTTACACATACAGTAGTTATAAAATCTTTGTTGCTAAAATGTTATAATATCCTTAATTTAAAAGCAACCAGCATCGTTAGAATTATCGTACCTTTTGTGAAAATTTTTTTATCAGGAACTGAAGGCCCTAGGGTAACTTCACACAGCACAGTCATCACTATAAAAATGTTCATGACATTTTATAATTAGAAACAGATATATAAAATATATTTAAACACAAACATTATTTTCTATGTTATTCATCTTATATGTAAAACTAGTAATGTAAATTACATATATATTATTACATGTAAATAACCCTTAAAGCATAACTAAAACCACTACAGAAGATTAGAATTGACTGATTAATCACATTTTTAGTAAGCACTGTTATGAATATCGTAACGTTATTTGGTAAACATTTATGTTGCTACATTTAAAATGCAAGAGAAGCAATGGCTAGGCAAAACAAACTATAGAATATTGGGTTAGACATGCACAGAACTAAAAACTGCAATACGTAATGATGAAAAAAATATTTGTGCTCATTTAATGGCATTCAACAGCAATGAAGCCTTGTACACACGACCAGTTTTCTAGGCAAGAAAGCAGCTGGAAGAGCTTTTTGCCGTGAAAACCAGGAATGTGTATGCTTTGACATCGAGAAAACTGCCGGGAATTCTGACGAGAAAAATAGAGAACCTGCTCTCTATTTTCTCGTCGGGATTCTCGGCAGAGTGTTTCCTGCCTAGAAAACCGTTCGTCAGTATGCTTACCTGTCCCCAGGTAAACCCACGCATGCTCGATGAGACTTCGACACATGTGCGGTAGCATACAAGGGTAGTGTAGGGTGTAGCAAGATGGCGGCAACAGCATCGAATGTGATGAGCGCTGGCTCATTGTAGTTGATGATGTCACAGCGTTCTTGCCATTCAAAAGAATGGTGGTTCTTTTGAATGGCTGTCTGTATGCACGGCAAGCTTGCCAGGAATCCCATAAGGAAAACCAACGTTTTTTTTCCTGACGGGATTCCCGTGTTTTCAGGGCTTTAGTGTTTGCAAGTTTTAATTTGATGGCTTTGCTGATATCACTGACAGTGGGGATTGTGAAACATGGAGACGCTGGAAGTCCAGTATTCCTGCTAATATGGGATTGCTGAGGGCCATTTGTTTCGTTTTTGCAAACCCTGACTTAAGAGTTGAATGAAGATTGCGTGGTGCCTACACATTAATGTGGTTGTAAAGGCAGAAGTTTTTTTTTATCTTAGTGGGCAGAAACCCCCCCTCAGTTCCCCAATACTTACCTGAGCCCCATCTCAATCAAGCGTTGTTGCACGAGAGACTCAGCTGTCCAGGACTCTATCTTCTCATTGGCTGAGACAGCAGTACAGCGCCATTTGCTCCCAATGCTGTCAATCAAAGTCAATGAGCCAATGAGGACAGAAAGGGGTGGGGCCAGTCCGCGACTCCATGTCTGAATGGACAATCGACTCAGGTGCCCCCATAGCCAGCTGCTAGCTGTGGGGGCACTCAACAGGAGGGAGGGGCCAGGAGCACCAAAGAGGTACCTGAGAAGAGGAGGATATGGGCTGTGTGCAAAACCACTGCAAAGAGCAGGTAAGTATAACGTGTGTTATTTTTTATGGAAAAAAAAAACAAGACGTTAGTATCACTTTAATTGCTCTAGGAATCATTTGTACCACTGGCATTTCTAGATATGTTTGCATGCAGTTGTAATTGTAAACATACACAACAACAAAAATAAGAAAACGTGCTGACTGGATTTATACTACTCCAACTTCAACTACTTGTGGGTTGAACTGAATGGACTTGTGTCATATTTCAACCATATTAACTATGTAAATGTGTAACTGTTTTGGAATTTACAAAGGCATATGGAAGTCCCATTTTGGTATTATTGTGTACACATACTAAGAGACCAAATACACTACTAGCCTCATGTTATTTGATTTTGCTATAGGGTGACAAAAGCATACAGGAGTCAAATGGGGAAATCTACTGTGGGAATAACCATAGAGTTGGCTTACACTGTAAAGGCCCGTACACACAATGGCCCGGATTCACGTAGCACTTATGCCGACGTATACGATACCTCGTAAGTACAAATGTGCGCCGTCGTATCTATGCGCCGGACCCACAAACTACGGTAAGTTACATCGAAAAATAGGCTTCTTCCGACCGACGTAACTTTCCTACGCCGGCGTATCGTGGGCGCATATTTACGCTGGATGCATATGGAAGTTTCGATTCAGATATGCAAATGAGGGAGATACGCCGATTCACGAACGTAAATGCGCCCGGCGCATGGTTTAAGCGATTTGCGTAAGGGTAACGTCCGGCGTAAAGTTATTCCTCATATAGGAGGCGCAACCCATGCAAAGGTATGGACCAGGGAACAGCTGTCATATTTTACGTTGTTTACGTAGTACTAAGTGAATAGGGCTGGGCGTAGGTTACGTTCACGTCATAGGCAGTGATTCAACGCATCTTAGCCAGTTATTTCTACGTGGTTGTACGCATGCGCATGGGGATACGTCCAAGTTACGATGCAATGCGCCGTTTGTTTTAAGTACTTGGATGACGCTCAGCCCATCATTTGCATGGAGTCATGCTTCATTAACATGCATCACGCCCACTTCCACCTACTTTGACTTACGTCGGCTTACGCCGACGAATATACGCTATGCCGGTGCAATGTTGGGTGCATTTTCTTTGTGAGTTTCATACTTGCCTCTCAACGTTGCACCGGCGTAGCGTAAAGAAGATGCGCTACGGCGCCATAAAGATGCGTCGATGGCTGTGAATCCGGGCCAATGAGAATATGTGACAAAAAAATGCATTCAAACGAATCGTCTGATAATGTATTCATTAGTACATAGTTTTTGAGAGCCGGTCACGACAGTTCATGCAAAAATATCCGAAGGGATAAGCACAAACATTTTTCCATTAAGATAAGGGAACAACATTTTTTTGTGTAATTAATATGGTATTTGTAAGAAAAAAATCATGTGATGCAGACCACGCATGCTTGAAAATTAAAGAATAGATTACAATACAATACATTACATCACTTCTGAAGTTCTATTCTGTCTTATGGGAATTTTCGTAACTTTAGTAACCTATCTTTTTTTTCAATATGAGAGTAGCATGCAAAAAGAAACGGACAATCAATCGTCAGATATTTTCACTGCGTGTACTAGGCTTAAGTCAGATAGCCATTTCGCATGTACCAAACATTTGGGCATCAGGTCAGTACAAAATGTTGTTTTCTGTTTTACTAACTCATAACGTAGTCTTTACTGAAATGTTGCTAAATGCATTAACTGAGTACCTGCCAATTTACCTACAATATACTGATACTTGCCTAAATACCCATGGCACAAATAAGATAAACACACAAGGGGTTTTTAAAGTATCAATAAATGTAAAAACTTACCATACGCCATAAATAATATTAATATTTGTAAACCCATTGTGGAAAACAGGCAAAATCTCTTCAGTCTGCTTCTCAAGTATTATCAGAATGTTTCAGGTGAAACCGCTTCCCCGATCTTGTCCCTTATATAGAACAGAAAGTCATCTGACTTCTCTAACCAGTCATAACTGTCTATGCATGCCACTTGCTACAAAACTCCCCAAGGCCATACACTTAACTAATGAAACAACTAGATCTATCGGGAGACAACATACAAATTCAGAATTAGCTAGTGGGTGTGCGAATGAAACTACAGACAACTTTCTCTCTTTTCTAAATATATTTTACAGTTATGTAGAGAATGCTTAAAGGTTAATTCATGTTTGCATATTTCCTTATCTGTTCCATCATATTCCTGACTGTGTTTTAATTTTGAGATAAAACTATGCTATTGACTTTTATTAGAGGTTTTGTATTTCCAGAATGTTTCAGATTAAAGCGGCTCGTTAACACAGAAACAAAAAAAATAAAAGTCAGCAGCTACTGTACAAATTCTGTAGCTGCTGAGTTTTAATAACAGGACACTTACTGTCCCTATCCAGTAAACCAGCGCTGTCCAAATTTTCATCCGTCTTCTGGTGCAGGCGTCAGCATGTTTACTTTGGGAAGCAAGCTGTGACTGCTTCACAGCTGACTTTCCACTGAGCATGCGCTTTGTGATTGGCCCTGTAGCTTTCTTGGACCTTGTTTCAGAAGGCTGCAAGGGGGGGAGGAAGAGATTTCATTGTGGTAATCCAACTGGAAATGAGAGAGGGTACATTTTCAAAACCAGGTACCTATGCCCCCCCCACCATCACCACCACCACCACCTTACCCCAAAAAAGACCAAAAACTTACAAAACATGAAGAGGAGGGGGAAGAGGGCATACAAGCTTCAGTATTTTTTTTATTATAGAAATAGCTGTTAAGAGGGAAAGCAAGAGTAATGCCGCGTACACACGGTCGTTTTTTTGTGATGAAATAAAATGACATTTTTAAAAACGTCATTTAACCACTTCCCGCCCGGCCATGCCGATTTACGGCCGGGAAGTGTGAAATGGGCCGTTCTCAAACGTCCTGCACGATTTCAGCCGCACGCGCCCGTTTTGCGGGGTTGTCTGACACCCTCTGAAAAACGACCTCGTTAAAAGCCGTGTCCAAACGGCTGAATGTAAACGAAGAGCCGCCGACGGCTCTTCCTCACTCGCTTGACAACGCGAGTAGAGGAAGCCGATCAGCGGCTTCCTGACAGGGGGGGTTCGCGCTGATGTTTATCGCGCAGCCCCCCCTCGGATCGCCACACTAGACCACCAGGGAAATAAAAAAATACCAAAAAAAGGGGCAAAAAAAAAAAAAATGAAAAAAAAAAAGTCAGCAAAAAAAAAAAAAAGGGGGGCAGTAAAAAAAAAAATTATGCCAATCGTGCCCACACATGGGCACTGATTGGCAACATTGTCCATCAGTGCCACCCCTGTATCATCAGTGCCACCCCAGTGTCTGTCATGCCACCCCACAGTGCCAATCCATGCCCAGTGCCCACCTATCAGTGCCCACCTGGCCACCTATCAGTGCCCACCTGTGCCGCCTATCAGTGCCCACCTATGTGCCTATCAGTGCCCACCTGTGCCGCCTATGAGTGCCCACCTGTGCCCACCTGTGCCGCCTTGAGTGCCCACCTGTGCCGCCTAACCCGCGCATGAGTGCCCATCAGTGCCGCCCATGAGTGCCCATCAGTGCCGCCCATAGTGCCCATGAGATGAGTGCGGCCCCATACCAGCGCCGCCTAGCCCATCAGCTCCTAATCGTTCTGGTGCCCATCAGTGCCAACTGCCCACCATTCAGTGCTAATGGAGTAATTTACACAAAAATTAACAGAAAAAAATAAAAACTTTATTTTTTTTTCATTCATTAGTTGTTGCGCAAAAAAAAAAAAACGCAGAGGTGTAACACCAAAAGAAAGCAAAAAAGCAATTTTGTTTGGGTGCAAATTGCGCAATCTTTTACTAACAAGGAATCAAGTGCTAAAAGCGTGTGTGGGCTTCAGTTTTTTGTCCTGAAAAACAAAAAAAAAAATTTGGCTTCAATTTTTTATGTTGTTTTTGAAATTGTCGTTTTTTGTGTTGTAAAAAATGATTGCGCGTGGGCTAGAAAGACTTCCGTTTTAAACCTTCAGAAGCAAGTAGAGAGCCGTCGTACTACCATTCATAATGTGTTGTACAGACAAAAAAGCACAAATCACTAACGTCAACTAAAAGCTTTTCCCCTTTAGAGAGCCGTTCGTGTTGTATACTGCGCTTTGTTCATTTTTCAAAAACGATGTTGTGTGGGCAACATCGTTTTTAATGATGAAGTTGGAAAAACTTAGGGCCAGATTCAGATACACTTAATTTTGCGCTGCGTAATCGAAATACTCTATGCTTCCGTATTTTAACGCCTCTAGAAATTCGACGCGGGAACGACGGCCATACTTAACATGGGCTGTCTAATATTAGAGCATCAAAAAGCTGGTATAGTGTTACGCAAAAAAAAGATGACTAAAGGTGCCGTAAGAGATTGCGAATGAAAATCGTAGATTCTGGGATCGCCGGCAAAAGCTTATTAGCATACCCCGACGCGGAAAACGACGGGAAGTCCACCCAGTGGCCGCAATTTTATTGCAGCGTAGATCCGAAGGCGTTAGAACACGTAATCCAGTCAGATTGAAGCCCGCAGCCGTCTATTCATGGTTTGAGCTTTCCGACTAGCTAAAAAACGCGCGTACTTTGAAATTACTCCAGTCTAACACCAGTTAGACAGGAGTTACGGCTCTCTGAATCTGGCCCTTAGTTTTTTGGACATGCCGAAAAAATAAAAATTTCATACCGAAAAGTGATCGTTTGTACGCGGCATAAGTAAGTTCTAAACAACGCATTTTGATTCCCACTGCTGTTAGTCTCTTCCTATGATGAAATTAGACCTGTATTTAGACACAGAAAATTCCACCATGCAGATGGTTTGTGCCAACTTAAAGCATAACTACACTGCATCTGAGTAGTGAGCACCACAAAGCAAAATGCTTTTTTAGGTCATTTGTATTATTCAAAGCGGAGTCCCCCATCCATCCATGTCTCCCTGCTTAATTTTGCAGAGAAATCACTTTGAAAAACACCTCCTAGCATTTTTGGCCGTGGCCATCTTGAGTATGGGCAGGTAATTAATGTAACATTGACTTCATGGAATCCATCTGCTTTTAGCTCAGGCATACAGGGTGTGCTTAGCTGAGAAAACCCCTCCTCCCCTCCAGAAGACTTCAGGGGAGGCAAGAAACCAGGAGGCAACTGAAGAAATGTAAAACAAAAAAAAAATGCTTAAACAAGTAAATATGATATACTTTCCTATCTATTTACTAATGCTAGCAGCATAATGGTTAAACATAGTCAATGTTGACTGAGAGATTGAAGTTCCACTTTAAGTAAGCTAAGAACAATTGAATCAGTAACACAATGCAAACTGGCTTATTTTATCACAGTGCAACTCTAGAGTCATCTCCAACTCATTACTGTACAGTAAAACTTTGGTTTGCAAACATAATTTGTTACAGAAACATGCCTGTAATCCAAAGCTCTTGTATATCAAAGCAATGAGAGGCACCTCTAAGTGTAGCAATAACTTGCTAAATGTTGTACCTTCATTAAATGTAACCATATTGTACACTTAGAGGCTCCTCTCTTCATTTTTATACTCAGTCAGGGATGGACTGGCCATTGGGACTACAGGGAGTTTCCCGGTGGGCCGATGGCTCAGTGGGCTGGCTTCAGTGACAGCGGACCGCTGCCCCCTCTGCGCCGCTGTCTCTCCCTTCCCGCAGCGCTCACCTGGGGGGAACAGAGAAGCAGGTGGAGGACCAGAGGAGCTTTGGGGAGGGGACAGAGGAGCATGGGGGAGGGGACAGACAGCTGACTCAACAGCTATGGCCTGGGAGTTTCTCACTTCTGCCTAATCTTGTCCCATAAGGGGGGGCACCAAACTGATTCCTTGCCCCGGGTGAAATAATGTCTAGCTTCCCCACTGGTACTGCCTATAAGAATACCAGTACCAGCCGTTCTACTCTAATAAAGTAGAATGGCTAGTGGCTAGTGAAGTTGGAGAGGGGGCTTGGGTGGCATGGGGGGGGTTCGGGATTTGTCCGACCGCCATTGGGAGAGACCTGTCAAAGTGGGCCAGTCTGGATGAAGTCCAGGGCCAAATTTTTTTCCCAGTCCAGCCCTGTACTCAGTTGTAACATGATGCTACCCTTATATCAAGACATCGCTTGTATATCAAGGCAAAATGTATTAAAACATTTTGCTTGCCTTGCAAAACGCTCTTGTGTGTGGGCCCCATCGTTTTTTTATCCATCGGTGAAAAAAATAGGAATTTGTTTTAAAATTATCTGATGGTTAAAAAACCGATAGAAAAAAAAAAACGATTGTCTGTGGGCATGTCCATCGGTTAAAACTCCACGCATGCTCAGAATCAAGTCGACGCATGCTCGGAAGCATTGAACTTCATTTTTCTCAGCACGTCTTTGTGTTTTACGTCACCACGTTCTGACACGATCGTTTTTTTAACTGACGGTGTGTAGGCACGACTGATGAAAGTCAGCTTCATCGGATATCTGATGAAAAAATCCATCAGACCGGATGAACCGATCATGTGTACAGGGCATCATACTATAGAAAAAAATGGACACTGCAAGCATATAGAAAAAAAATGAAAATAATTTTGCTCACATTGCTTCTTATATACTTCTATAATATCCTGTATATAGAGACAACTGTAAGATTAGAACAATTGGAGTTCCAAACTGTACTCCGCTGTACATTTCACAGTGTTTGGCTCATTACTTAAGTTTAATAACTAGGCAAACCCCTCTTGGCAATTAAAAAGATAAAAGTTTGCACTCTGCAACTTACCACTGTTAATCTCTCAATCAGTGTTTGCATTATTCTGCCATACAACTGGGTGGGCAGCTTAACCAGATCTGTGCTACCTTAATTCTGAAAATATAGATTGCTAAAAGCTTCACTGATCACCATGGTATGTGTCACCCAGAGGCAGAAATCACTCAGATAGCTCTAATTGTTGTCTTTTATTGCTTTTGAAGGGTTTATGTTGTTGGGTGCCACAGATACATAGCAATAAATACCTTTTGTTGAACAACATACACATTATAAAGACGTTTTTTTCACACTTTTATATTGTTTGAAATTAATCTAATACCAAATTGTACTTGTTTGCTTTCAGAGGACCTTAACTGGGAGCGAGCACACACTTACCTACAGGTAGGGCAAATCATGCAAAGCCTACAGGAGCCAGTGGTGCAGGGGACCCAGTACTGACTTGCTGCATAATGAGTCCATGAGGTCTCAATAACATTTGTCAAAACGTTAATATATACAGTTTAGACACTTCTGTTAAGTCCAAAGTTTGGTCAGCTCTGTTCCTTATTTTTCTGAAGATGTGTTAATGATTTCCACACTATGGAATTTTTATATACTGAAAATTCAAAGACAAAGCTTTAAATCTTATTGAACATAAACTATGGGTTGTTTTGTGTAAAAGAGCTGGAAATAGAATTTAAGATTTTCAGAAGCTTCTCAGAACTATTTATCTGAAGGTATATATAGCCATGAGCATTCCCATGACCTGAGACTGCACATAAAAGCTACTTTGAAGATAAAGCCTAATTATTTCAATTTAGGGCTGGTTTACCTTGTCTGGAAACTGGGAAACATATTGAATTGGATTCTGCACCCCCTTGCTGTTCATACATTTTTGTGAATTGTGGAATATGGGATATTTCTGTGGTATTATCTTAATAGTTTTATTCATTCACTACACACACACACTATATGATGTATGTTATGTGTATTTAATTTATACACGTTTATTTGTTTTAACATAATTAATTTATTGTGTAAAAGTAAGGGAAAAGGGAATGGGAATAATTGCGCTTAGTAAAAATGTATATTAGTGAAACAATTAAGATGGGGTCCTGAGAAGGACGTCCTGCTGCTAAACACTACAACTTAGATATAAAGTGTAAAGAAAAATGTGCAAAAACAGTGTAGCGCTGGACAGCATATACCACATAAGTATCTAAAGTAACTGGTGTAAACAGTGTTAATCTATAAATGGTAACAATCAAAATGTGAATACACAAAAGCTATAAGTGCATAGATTGTTATAACACTGTGCCAATCAATATGGCACTGAGCATAAAGTACTTATAAATATCAACAGATAAATAAACAGTGTAAAAATAAAGTGACCAATTCAGCATATGAGGTGCAAAACAAATAGAGTCCACAGAAAAAAGCTGGGAGTTTTTAGCCCCTTCCAATGCAGGTGATGAAAAGATGCAAACAATGAAAGTCCAATTAGGAGATCCACAGGTGAGAAAGGAGGGAGATTTCAGACATCAGTGGCCCAACACCAGTAGAAATAAAGGCTTACCAGAAAGCCTGTGACTATCCCTTTCAGGAGTAGTCTAAACAGGCATAGCAGGAAATTCTGATCCTTTGGGGTGTCAGGAACGAATCCGCATCTCTCCACAGATTAGATGGTAGAATCCACAGCTCCTCATTGGGTTAACCACTGCTTCCAAATGGAACTTGCATAGATGTATGTGAGTATGTGTTTATCAAACACCATGTGGGAAAAAATAAAGGGACAATCCCATAGTATAGGCGTAAAAAACTAGAGGGTTTATTTAAAAACTAAAAAAAATGAAACAGCTTAAAATACTCTCATTCATAGAAAGTGATACAAAAGTCCTTGCAAGGATAAAAAGCTCCGTATGAATATCAGACCGCCTAAGGCCGTTAGCATATGCGCAATACGAGTGTGTCTGCCCGACGATCGTTTCGTCGTAATGACATCATCAGGGGCACCTATACTTATGTGGTATATGCTGTCCAGCACTACACTGTTTTTGCACATAATTAATTTATTGATATAGTGTTGTTTTTGATTAAATGCATTTATTCTGGCACAAGTAGGCAGCGCTAAAGTGCTAGTTTATTGTATCTGTTTATTAGTGGCAATGATAGCATCAAATTTTCATGATAACTTTAGATGTCAGGGAAGGTTTAGGTTTAGATGTTAGGTTAAGTTTTAACACAATTCATTTTTTTAACTTTTGCAATAACTAATTTAACTAACTAATTTAACTAATCCAAACTATGCATTAAGGTGAAAAAACATCTGTTGCTAACGCCCCCCCCCCCAAGCCCCCGTTTTACTTACCTGACCCCCCGAAAGACCTGCGCGCTGTCCCGAGATCTTGTTCGCTGCTCAGCCTTTGCCGCTCATTGGCTAGAGCAGATAGATTGAGAGCAGCGCAGTCATTTGCTGGCGCTGCTGTCAATCAGAATGAGAACTCAAGCAAAGCTGACAACATTGCTTGGAATTCCAGTGCAACAGAGTCAGACTGCACAGAAAGTTTAAGTGTATTTTCATTTTCGCAGTATAACACCTACTTTATATTTGTAACATGTCTCCATTTACATTATATACAATTTAAAAATTGCAGCTTACCATTTTTAGATGTTATTTTGGAACCCTATAGCAAGGAAGGTCCTAGAAAGGTGTCAAATATGGGAGCAGAGGAGGGGAGGAAGCAAACAGTCAGGGCTTCCCCTTTCGCTCTGCTTTAACCACTTCCCTACCGTTGGACTTTAGGGGGGGATATCTGAATGATGCCTGCAGATCCTTCTTTTTAGGTGGCGATTCTGCACACCATAAGAATGATCATAGCAGCGGTTCCGCTGCTTGATCGTTCTTATAGGTGGCAAAAGGGGACGTCCTCCACATCCCGCCGCCATCCGTTGCTTCTCCGGGCTCTCCCGTGCCATCGGAGGCCCGGAGAACAAATCGGCCACCGCAGGATGAGGAGGATAGAGATGACCGGTGACCAAATGGTCACCGGTCAACCCAATGACCGTCGGAGGCCCGGGTGCGGCGTTATGATGTCATGCCCGGGTACCTGGAAGTAAACAAAGCCGTAATCGCGGCTGAAAGCATGAGATTGGAGAATTTTTTTTCTCAATCTCATGATTTCCAGCCTGGAGGAGAGACGTGGGATCTTATTGACCCTGCATCTCTCCATAAAGGGGACTTGTCACACACTATTCCTATTTCAAGGGATGTGTACATTCCTTGTAATAGGAATAAAAGTGATAAAAAAAATGAAAAAAAGGGTAAAAAAATTAAGTAAAAAAATAATATAGATTTTTAAACGCCCCTGTCCCTAGTAGCTCATGCTCAAAAGCTAGACCTCCTCTGTAACTCTAAACTGGTAACCTGTAAGGAGATTTTTTTTTTATTCTGTATTTTATTGTTTTTTAATCCATTTTATACTAACAAATAAGAAGGCCAGTATGGTGGCCTGAGTTTATGGGAGGAGCCCGGAGGGTATTTAAGCAGCCCACTCACACATGCTCTTTGTCGGATCAGTGTGCAGTACTACACGTCACTGGGCCGACTCTTCCCAGCTTACCTCATGTCCGTGAGTCTGCGCATTCAATCGCATTCGATTTCGCAAGTGCATTGCGGCTTCTCCGTTCATGGTCCTTCCCGCTTACTGTCGCAGGTTGTATTCAAACCTTTTGTATCATGTATCATGTGCAATCTTGCAATTCGTTATGCTTCCTATCCTACATTTCTTTTGTAAAAATCTGCCTCTGGGTTATTGTTGCTCATGTTCTAACATCTTAGTTACAAGCTTGGTACATTTGTAACTTCCTCCTGCCAAACAAACTATTTATTTGTATATTCATATTTGTGTCCATGCTTGCTGTCTCATTCATTTGGAGATTAGCATATATTTTTTGTATGGGTTCTTTGGCAGATTGTGGTGGTAATTGAACTCACCTGCTGCCTTGTCTGCACTTGATAAGCCTGGGGGGATGGGTGGCTGGTAGGTGTTCGGTTTCACAGCAAGGAGTTGCATACACTCTACAACCAATTCACAGCAGATTTGTTCAACACTCCTTACTTCTGATTCGTATCGCATTTGTTTAATGCATTTTACAACCGTTTTTGTATCAGTCATTTCTCTTTATAACCGTTTTGTATCAGATACATTGCATCCTTTCCACCATTGCCATTCTATGTTTCCCCCATGCCGTGCGTTTTAGTTGCCGAAACGGAACTTACGAATTGTTTGTACACGGTTCTTCTCTCTCATTTATTTACCAAAGTTATTGCCTGTGCATCATGCATGGCGCCACGCCACACTCTTCGGATGTGTTGCACATCCACTCCAGTCCAAGCAAACCCAGTTGCATGTTCATTGTCCCAGGTAGGATTCGTTAGCTTGTTTGTCATGTCAAAATTCGTGGCCACTCATGGTGTCACCCGCATCATGTTCGGTTCCCACAGTGGAGCTTATAAAATATTCGTATGCACTTCTCGTGTTCTATTTTCTACACCAAACCTTGTTGTTTGCCCCATGCATGGCATCCCTACACCTTTTCTACATGTTTCACTCCAGCCACAGTCCGCTGCAAACTCACTCGCATGGCCCACTGTCGCAAGTAAAATTTGTTATTAAATTCTTTATGTCCTATCAATTTGCTACTATTCGTTGTCTCCCATATCGTTCGTTAGTGGCCCCTATGGAACCTACGATTCATACAGGCATTGTCCTTCTACCCTATACTGCTTGCTTAAGGTACAAACAAATCAGGTGTTTCTATCCTTTCTCAGTAACCCAATTCTTATTGATTGAGACCTTGCAACCATGCAAATCATCTCAGAAGCCTGACACCCTTGTTAAGACCCTTGCAACACATGACCTTTACAAAACGCAAAATAAAATATATATAAAAACGCAAAAAAAAACGCAAAAATAAAAAAAACCGCAAAAAAAACCTGCAATAAAAAAAAAAAAAAAATTCCACCACGCAATCTCAGCCCCTCGGCAACCTGACACCTGTTGAGACCATTGCAACCATGCAAAATCGTCTCAGCAGCCTGACACCCTTGTTGAGACCCTTGCAAACGCAATATCGTCTCAGCAGCCCTATACTCATTGAGGTCCTTGCAACCATGCAAAATCATCCCAGCAGCCTGACACCCTTGTTAAGACCCTTGCAACACATGACCTTTACAAAATGCAAAATAAAATAAAAAATATATATAAAAACGCAAAAAAAAAAACGCAAATATATATAAAAAATAAAAAAAAATTGCCACCACGCAATCTCAGCCCCTCGGCAACCTGACACCTGTTGAGACCATTGCAACCATGCAAAATCGTCTCAGCAGCCTGACACCCTTGTTGAGACCCTTGCAAACGCAATATCGTCTCAGCAGCCCTATACTCATTGAGGTCCTTGCAACCATGCAAAATCATCCCAGCAGCCTGACACCCTTGTTAAGACCCTTGCAACACATGACCTTTACAAAATGCAAAATAAAATAAAAAATATATATAAAAACGCAAAAAAAAAAACGCAAATATATATAAAAAATAAAAAAAATTGCCACCACGCAATCTCAGCCCCTCGGCAACCTGACACCTGTTGAGACCATTGCAACCATGCAAAATCGTCTCAGCAGCCTGACACCCTTGTTGAGACCCTTGCAAACGCAATATCGTCTCAGCAGCCCTATACTCATTGAGGTCCTTGCAACCATGCAAAATCATCCCAGCAGCCTGACACCCTTGTTAAGACCCTTGCAACACATGACCTTTACAAAATGCAAAATAAAATAAAAAATATATATAAAAACGCAAAAAAAAAAAACGCAAATATATATAAAAAATAAAAAAAATTGCCACCACACAATCTCAGCCCCTCGGCAACCTGACACCTGTTGAGACCATTGCAACCATGCAAAATTGTCTCGGCAGCCTCACACCATTGTTGAGACCCTTGCAAACGCAATACCATCTCAGCAGCCCCACTCATTGAGATCCTTGCAACCACGCAAAATCATCCCAGCAGCCTGACACCCTTGAAAAGACCCTTGCAACACATGACCTTTACAAAACGCAAAATAAAAAATATATATAAAAACGCAAAAAAAAAAAAAACTTTGCCACCACGCAATCTCAGCCCCCCGGCAACCTGACACCTGTTGAGACCACTGCAATGACGCAAAATAGTCTCAGCAGCCTGACACCCTTGTTGAGACCCTTGCAAACGCAATACCGTCTCAGCAGCCCCACACTCATTGAGACCCTTGAAACCACACAAAATCATCTCAGCAGCCTGACACCCTTGTTAAGACCCTTGCAATACAAGGCCCTTACAAAAACGCAAAAAAAAAACTTTGCCACCATGCAATATCGGCCCAGCAACCTGACACCTGTTGAGACCATTGCAACCACGCAAAATCGTCTCAGCAGCCCTACATTCATCAAGGCCCTTGCAACCACGCAAAACCGTCTCAGCAGCTTGACACTCTTGTTGAGACCCTTGCAAACGCAATACCATCTCAGCAGCCCCACATTCATCAAGACCCTTGCAACCACGCAATACCGTCTCGGCAGCCTCACACCATTGTTGAGACACTTGCAAACGCAATACCGTCTCAGCAGCCCCACATTCATCAAGGCCCTTGCAACCACGCAATACCGTCTCGGCAGCCTCACACCATTGTTGAGACCCTTGCAAACGCAATACCGTCTCAGCAGCCCCACATTCATCAAGGCCCTTGCAACCACGCAATACCGTCTCGGCAGCCTCACACCATTGTTGAGACCCTTGCAAACGCAATACCGTCTCAGCAACCCCACACTCATCGAGAGCCTTGCAACCACGCAATACCGTCTCGAGCAACCTCCCACTCATCAAAGACCTTTGTGACCACGCAGTCTCGCCCCAGCAACATGGCATTCATTGAGACCCTTGCAGCCAGAAAAATGGGTGTTTTCAGCCGCCCCTGATCTCTCCTCTATGTTATCTTATCAGTACGTCTACACAGGATCCCCAATCACTCCTCTATGTTATCTTATCAGTACATGTACACAGGATCATTTATAGTCATTTCTAGGCAGTTGAGTTCAGAAACAAAAAAAAGAATGGGTTCAGACGGATGTTCAAAGGCATTCGAAACGCCAATGCCTGTAACAGCTTGTAAAAACAGCCAGATGTGGTAACGCATGTTTACCAGTGTTTCATTCACAGTCGTTTTCATAAAAAAAGAAAAAGAAAAAAAAGGGGGGAATATTGTCTCAGCAACTTGACACTCATTTGAGACCCTTGCAAAATGTCATCTCAGCTACCTCAAACTCGTCTACACCTTTGCAACCACACAATCTCGTCTCAGCAACCTAACGCCCGTTCAGACCTTTGCAGCTATACAAAGTCGTCTTAGCAAACTGACACTCATTTGACACCATTGCAAACGCAATATCGTCTCAGCAACCTGACACCCGTTCAGACCTGTGCAGCCATACATAGTCATCTCAGCAGCCCGACACTCACTTGAGACCATTGCAAACGCAACATTGTCTCAGCAACCCCTCACTTGTTGAGACCTGTGCAACCACACAAGGCCATCTTAAAACAAACCTCATAATCATCGAGACCTTTGCAACCACGCAATATCTTCTCAGCAAACCAGACTGAGACCCTTGCAACCACACAATATTGTCTGCAGCAGTATAAAACACGTTGCAGCACGCACCTACGTGCAAACCCGAATACAAACTAAACTTGCAAACACACCTCAGTGACAATCAGCCAAACAAACACACAGTGGCACCCAGTTGGCCATTCATCTTTAGTGGCAGGCGGGCCACTCATCTTTTCCCTGTCTTTTTCCCTGCAGTTAGTTCAGGTTTCCAACCAGCACCAGCGAGTGCACGTTGGTCAGCGAGTGCACGTTGGTCAGCGAGTGCACGTTGGTCAGCGAGTGCACGTTGGTCAGCGAGTGCACGTTGGTCTGCGAGTGCACGTTGGTCGGCGAGTGCACTTTGGTCGGCGAGTGCACGTTGGTCGGCGAGTGCACGTTGGTCAGCGAGTGCACGTATATCGTCTTGTTGAGCACCTGTGTATTGTCTTGATTTTCTCACACCAATGCAAGATCCAGTCCAAGTTCTCAAACTAGACCAAGCATCAGTAGCAGACTTAGCTATGTGGGACAACTTCCCAAATGATAGAACAGCATTTCAATCTTCATCCCGGCAGTGTCAGCCGAGCCACCACAGGCTTTTGCGTGCATTTTTTGTCCGCCGCTGGTTCTCCAAACCTTGTCCCCCAGAAATTCTCTTAAATTTCTGCTTCACCCAGTCTTCATCACGCCTCGTGCTGTACCCCATTGTGGCAGCTGCCCAGGTCTGGGGCCACACTTGAACTGGACAGACAGTGTTCTTCACCACAGACAATCAAGCCACAGCCGACTTCATCAATTAAGGTGGATCAAGCCTCTCCCCATCACGTCCTTCCTGCGCAGGCTCGCGCAGCTGTCACTTTGTCACCAGTTTAACATCTTCTGTAGACATGTTCCAGGCAAATGCAAAATCGCAGCTGATGCTCTGTCCCATTCCAACCTTACTTTGTTTTTTCCAGCAAGAGTCTGGAGCTGACCCAATAACCATCCCTGTCCCACCCTGGTCATTGCTGACGATGGATTGAAGTAGCATCTCATCAACTCAACCCAGCTTATTAACCACTCCTTGGCACGCAACACACTGAAGGCCTATCGCACTGCTTGGAACACTAACTGCTAATTTTTGGCCACTTGCCTCGGTGCAGCAATAGGCAACGTTAGACACGTCCTAGCCTTCATATCGTATTGCCACACGCAGCTGACCCTTTCTCACAATACTATCACGCCATATCTAGATGGCGTCCAGCATTTCCTGTCCCTGCAGGACCCCAGTAAACTGTCAGTATTCTCAAGCCCATGCAGTCAAGTCCCTTCTACAGAGCATACAGAAGCACCAACCTGTAGTCAGTGGCGAGCGCCTACCTTTCAAGAGTGCCCTCTTTTTCCCCATTTAGGGCCTTGCCCAGCATAGTCATCCAAGCAGCCATCTACCAGGCCTTCTACGGTTCCCTACAACCTAGTGAATTTACAGTCAGTGGCTCCGGCAGTCAGACACTGCTCCGACGCCACCCGACTCGCTTTCGAACCCCTACACTCTCAGTCTGCAAATGCAACAAACCAGCCCCGGGGGTTGACATCAACCTGTTTCAGACTAACAATGCCTGACGCCCAGTGACGGTGCTCGACCGACTACTGCTCCATCTACCCAGCCAATCTGATGGTAGCTTGTTGCTACCCTTTCTAAACCAGCTCCCTGAGTGGCAGACAGTTGTCAAGCATGTCAGAATCCTAAGCAACTTGGGCTTCAAATCCCAGTCGGTTCTCTGGACATTCTTTCCGAATTAGAGCAGCCTCAACTGCCTCCCAACAGGGAGTACCAGACCACGTAATCGAGATACCAGGCTGCTGGGAAGTCTCCTTGTTTTGCCACATACATCCCAAATCCTCAGGAAGGAATGGCACAAGCCTTTACCAAGCTGGCTCAATAAATACAAGAAATCAATATAAGCTATTTCCCTATCTGAGTCTTTTGCCCCCTTTTCTTGGCATACTGACCAGACCACCAAGGCACACTTCAGGTCTATTTATGTTGTAAGTCTTGTCGCGTGTTTATGTGATCCACATCACTCTCGGTCAGAGGGCCACGACCATAAATAAGAAGGCCAGTATGGTGGCCTGAGTTTATGGGAGGAGCCCAGAGGGTATTTAAGCAGCCCACTCACACATGCTCTTTGTCGGTTCAGTGTGCAGTACTACACGTCACTGGGCCGACTCTTCCCAGCTCACCTCATGTCCGTGAGTCTGAGCATTCAATCGCATTCGACACCCTCCCACCCTTCCCTTTTTCAGGGCACTTCTCAGCATATCCTTCTTCAACAACTACCCATTACTTACTTTGGGTATGCCCCCTTTTCTTGGCATACTGACCAGACCACCAAGGCACACTTCAGGTCTATTTATGTTGTAAGTCTTGTCGCGTGTTTATGTGATCCACATCACTCTCGGTCAGAGGGCCACGACCATAAACATACTTCAATTGCATACGTATCACATATATAACATATCAGAAATCGATTCTGCAAAAAAAGGAATTTACAGAGCATTTCAGTTCCAAAAAAATGTCCTTTTCTAGATATACTGACGGTATAGATAACCTTCATCGTCCTTCCTATTTATCAAGCCGGCCCAACAAAAAAACAGAACAAAAACAAACAAACCAAAAACAAACCAAATCAAAAACACAACCAAAAAAAAAAAAATTATATGAAAAATAAATAAATAAATAATAAAAAAAAGAGAAATCTCCTCTATTCCGCCTCCGCCACTTCACAGCCATATTCTCTAGAGCAGACATATGCTGACCATGTTAACCATTTTTATTAAACTTCTCTTGCCTCTGCCTTGAATAGTAGCACTACCTCTTTCCATAGTATATATTTCAGCTATTTTTTTAAGCCACTGCGAGACGGAGGGAGATGATTCCTGCTTCCAGAGAGCTGATACACGTGACTTGGCTGCATTCACAAGGTGAACGGTCATCGAATTACTATATTTATGCCTAGAAAGCTCTGAAAGATGGAGCAAGTATCTAGCTGGTTCAGAACCCAGGTCCTGACCTGTCAGCTGTCTTATCATATTTCGGACCTTGGCCCAGAATGCCTGCAGTTTTTGACACAACAGTTTTAAAGCAAGTTCTCTTTTTTTTGACCGAAGGAAAACTGACCGTTGGGGCCCACACACAATCGGTTTGGACCGATGAAAACGGACCTTCAGTCCATTTTCATCGTTTTTTACCGATCGTGTGTACGCAGCCTAAGATTAATGATGTCTGTATACAGTGTCCATACAACTCTATCTGTGTTCAGTGTCCTTGTTTCCGGCAAATGGGCAAAAGCCATCTCACCCAATCCTGCAGTCAAGGCCCAAACGAAGGCCATCCAGACCCTCTCCCCTAGGTCTAATCTCTTCCTCTATATAAAACCAAAAATAGTTGCACTACCACACATATATGATCTCCTTTCCCAATAGAATCCTTATATGGGGAAACGCGTTTGGTTGGAGTCACTACTTCATACGTTACCACGCCTGAGCCGGTCTGGTTGTATGCTGCAGCTGTGTTTTTTTTAACTTTGTTTCTTTTTTAAACTTGGTTGACAGTAACATGTATGGGTCGAATTCACGAAAGACTTACGCCAACGTATCTCCAGATACGCTGACGTAAGTCCAAATGTGTGGCGTCATATCTTTACGCTGATTCCCGACGCTAGATACGTCGAACAAAAAGGCTTTCTCCGCCCAACGTAACTTGACTACACTGGCGTATCGTGGGTGCATATTTACACTGGCCGCAAGGGGCGCTTCCATTGATTTACGCGTCGAATATGTAAATGACTGAGATACGCCGATTCACAAACATACTTGCGCCCGTCGCTGTAATATACGCCGTTTACGTAAAGGCGTACGTCCGGCGTAAAGTTATTCTACCTAAAGTTGGCGCAACCCATGCAAAGGTATGGACGTCGGAACAGCCATTGTATTTTACGTCATTTACGTAGTACTTCGTGAATAGGGCTGTGCTTAGGTTACGTTCAGTGATTCGATGTATCTTAGGCGTTTGTCCCGACGTGATTCTGCACATGCGTACTGGGAAGCGTCCACGGGACGGCGCATGCGCTGTTTGTTCGGCCCATGCATGGGGTCACGCTTCATTATAATAAATCACGCCCACTTCCACCTACTTTGACTTACGTCGTCTTACGCCGACAACTATACGCTACGCCGGCTCAACGTTGAGCACATGTTCTTTGTGAATAGCATGCTTGCCTCTCAACGTTGCACCGGCGTAGCGTAAAGTATATACGCTACGCCTGCACAAAGATGCGCTGCTCTACGTGAATCCGGGCCTATGTGTGTTTTATAAATAAAACCCCTCTTCAATTAATTACTGCACCATGAAGCTTTTTCTTCTCTGCCCTATCTAAAACCAAAGCCGGATCTGGAAAGTGCATTTGAATATCTATTTGTTTTAAGACTGGAAGGATAAGTTGAAGCCTAATACAGCACGAGCAGAGCTTCCTTACCACCTGAGAATTCCTTTGATGGTCACCTCTGGTCGGTTGAGTGTCTCTCCATATGCTTATATGATCACTATAACGTGAGATCCACCTATCTGGTAAGCAGCGGTGATCGCCTTTTTATTCTGATGAATAGAACATTTTGATTAATATACAGTCAAGGGGCCAGATCCACAAAGAATGTCCGCTGGCGTAGTTTATCTAATTTACACTACGCCGCTGTAAGTTACAGCGGCGTATCCTTATCCACAAAGAATTGCCGCTGTAACTTACGGCGGCGTAGTGTAATCTTGGCGGCGTAAGGCGACGCAATTCAAATTTAGAAGATGGGGGCGTGATTTATGTTAAATCAGCGCGAACCCACGTAAATTACGTGTTTTTTGTATGGCGCATGCACCGTCCGTGGAGGTATCCCAGTGCGCATGCGCAAAATCACGTCGAAAATAGTCAATGAAAACGACGTGAACGTAACTTACGCAAATCCCTATTCGCGAACGGTTTACGCAAATGACGTGAACAACGAAAAATTAGACGCTGGCCCGATGTCCATACTTAACATTACGTATGCCTCTATACAGCAGGGGTAACTTTACGCCGGACCGTAATTGCTCCTGTCACTGGCTCTTCTCCTCCTGCCAATAGGGACACAGGGGAGGGTGCAGAGTGAGCAGCACTGTGTGAGTCAGTGAAGAGAAAAAAAAGGGAGGGGGTAAGGCTCTAACAGGCACTTTTTTCTCTCAGGCGCCGTACACACGGCCGAGGTTCTCGCTGAAAATCAGCGAGAACCTCGCTGGAATGCACATTCCAGCGAGGACCTCGGCCGTGTGTACGGTCTCAGCGAGCTTCCCGTCGGGAAGCCCGTCGAGCCGAAATAGAGAGCACGCTCTCTATTTCCTCGACGGCCCGCCTGGAAGAATGGCTGGTTGCCATTCCCGACGGGCGGGTCGCCGAATCCGACGGCCGGGAGAGAACCTCGACGGGCGGAACGATGTGTTCTGCCCGTCGAGGTTCTCTGCCGTGTGTACGGCACCTCACAGAAGAATCTTGGCCAGCTTGGCCAGGCTCCGGAATATAGGGCACTTGCTACATGTTAAATAAACTTTGAATATTTTTACAATTTGAGTATTTACAATTTTATTGTCATTTTTGCAAGTTTGCCTGGCACTATTTTGTTTTGCACATTTGCACTCTACCATTGCTACAGGCAACCATTAAAGTCCTTAGGGGCCAGATTCAGGTAGATGAGAGTATCTTTCCTCTGGAGTAACGCTTCTCATTTACGTTACTCTGAAGACCCTTTCAGCGCAAGTCCTGTAATTCACATAGCAGTTGCGCGTAAACTTGCGCCAGAGTAACGATAATGCGCTGGCGTAACCCGACGCAAGTGGAAGTGGGTGTGATCATATGTAAATGATGGGCGGAGCCCAGCGCAGAGGCTTACGTTCAGCGCATCATCCACGGAGCATGCGCAGTGAGTGCGGCTCCACTCGCCCCCTTGTGCGCATGCTCACAACTTCCGTCGGCACCACTTCCTGGGAAACGTCAGCGCAATGCGTTCCGCTGGGCGCTTAAAAGCGCTGGCGGAAACGCCATTCCGGCGCAAAAGTAGTTCCATTTCCCCCCACCCCAGGGAAGATACTTTTGCCCTGTAATGGCTGCTCCCGCTACCCCCAAAGAGAGGAGGAACCTAAACTATAATGCCCAGGAGGTCTCTGTGATAATCTCGGCTATGGAGACGTTTAATGATTTCCTCCATGGGAAAAAAAGCAGGAAGACCAGCCGGGAAAGGAAGCAGGGTATCCTGGACACCATTGCTGCCAGGGTCAATGTGCTAGGGTACTCCACCCGGACTGAAGGCGACATTCAAAAAAAAATCAATGACCTGCGGCGCAAGGTGAGGGGCAAGGTGTCCACCATTCGGAGCCATGAGAGGGGCACAGGTGGTGGTCCACCATGTCCTGTCACCCTGACCGCAGAGGAGGAGGTGGTTGCCCGCTGCCTGGACAGGGAGCAGTTGGAGGGGGTCCCTGGCTATGACTCCGTAGAGGAAGGCTCCAGGACAGGTAAGTGATTTTTACCCCCTTTTTGGTGTGTTGCATGTGGAGGGGGGGGTGGGTACATGTGCCAAGTGTGTCTGCTTTGTGTCATCCACAGATGACGGAGCTGGGCCATCATCTCGTGCCGGCCAGTCCACCCCAACCTCCCAACGGGATGCTGATGACGAGGCCCTGGGTGCTGGAGACACCGAGGTGGAGGAGGAGAGTACCCACACCACTTCAGCAGAGGTGGTTGTGGAGGAGCCTGTCCCTGAACAGGAGTTTATTTTAATGTTGGAGGAGTCCTCCTCCTCTGCAGGGCCCTCTGTGATCCCCTCCCCCATCCTAGGTAGCCCCTCAAGGGCGACTCCATCCCCACGGGGACAACCTTCTTCTGCCCCCAGGAAGGCAACCCGGAAGACCAGGGGGGTGTGTGATCTGGTCGAGGACCAGGTGCTGTTGGACCACGCCAAGCAGACCCAGCAGATGGGGGAGATTGCTGGCCACCTGGACCGGGTCGCTGACAGCCTGGGCTCCATGTCACAGCTGCCCAGTCGTGTGCAGGGCGTTGTCATCAGCCTGGGGGAGGTGCAGGCTGATATCCGGCACTTGACAGCAGCTGTCCGAGACAACACAGCTGCCATCCGGGAAGAGGGGAGGCAGCGGCAACGTGACCAGCGGCATCAGATCACCCGCCAGCTGAGGATGCAGGCCCAGACAAACCTGTATCTGAGCCGTATCGCTGTGGCATTGGAGGGCAGGCAGCCAACAGCTCCCAGGAGTGGCCCACCCGGGGATCAGCCTCCTCCTGATGCCCCCCCACCCCCACCACCACCCACTCCCTCCAGGCAGATGAGGAGCCCGAGAGTGCCCCCAAGGAGGAGCCCCCGTCATCTCAGATGAGGGTTTTTTGTTTTTTTGGTTGTTATATATTTTTGTTTATACTCAGGATATGAGTTTTTGTTTATTTTTGAATATTATTGTTTATACTCAGGATATGAGTTTTTGTTTATTTTTGAATATTTTTGTTTATACTCAGGACATGAGTTTGTTTTTTTTTTGGTTCTCAGGTTATGAGATATTTTTTTTAATTTTGTACTGCACACGGTCAGGAGTGCAGGGGACAGTGTGAATGGTGTGTGAATGTGAGAGGGTGGCACTCCTGAAAGTAAGGGGTGTCACCCTCGGCCGTGGTGGTGAAGTTAACCCCC
Organism: Rana kukunoris; assembly: GCA_029574335.1. NCBI lineage: Eukaryota > Metazoa > Chordata > Amphibia > Anura > Ranidae > Rana > Rana kukunoris. The sequence goes on along the minus strand of CM056049.1, from coordinate 500,893,964 downwards.
ACGGCTGAATGAATGACGTGTGAAAGGTGTGTGAATGGACAGTGACATCATTGGGGCCTTGACGCTGGCGTTGCTGCTCCCAACTCCTACATGCTGGACTTGGGCTAATCCAATGCGATGTGCATGTGGTGTGTGTGATCCAGTGGTGTACACGCGTGCACTGTCTGTGTGATTAATGTATTGGTTTAGTGTCCAAAGATGCCTACGGCGAGGACCCTCCTGACTGCTCTTCCATCAGCAGACTGGGTCTCCTCTGGCAGGTGGGGACTGTGTGGGTCGGGGGTCAGGTCATCACGTATGTCAATCTGCAGGCCTTTTCTCATAGCAAAGTTGTGCAGAATACAACATGCAGCGATGATCTGACACACAAAGGTAGGGGAATACAATAGGGTCCCCCCGGACTTATCCAGGCAGCGGAAACGGGACTTTAGGAGCCCAAATGTTTGCTCCACCACTCCACGGGTTTTGATGTGTGCTTCATTGTATTTTCTCTCTCCTCTGGTTTGGGGGTTCCGGAAAGGAGTCATTAGATGGGGTCCCAGTGCATATGCAGAGTCACCTGTAAGGTAAAAGACAGGAGGATGTTAGTCATGCATGTGCGACTTCTGTTGTGCATCACGGGAGGGGATAGTCATGCCTGACTCCCTTGTCACTCACCAACCAGCCAGCTGTCCCCATACATGTTCTGCTCGAATTCTGTAGGGATGGGGCTCTGACGGTATATGAAGCTGTCATGGCTGGACCCGGGGTGTTTGGCACGGACGTGCCATATGAGGCGTTGGGCATCAGCTATCACCTGTACGTTGATGGAATGCCAATGCTTCCGATTGCGGTATATGTGCTCTGTGGCACTGGGAGGCTGGAGTGCCACATGTGTGCAATCAATGGCCCCGATGGTGCGTGGGAATCTGGCAATGTTGTAGAAATCTGTCATTGCCTTCAGCCGCAGCTCCTCAGTGGTGGGTCTGATGAACTGGTTGGACATGCGTCTGAGGATTGCAGGGACAACCTGGTGCACACATCTGCTCACGGAGGACTGTGACATCCCAGCCACCACTCCACTTGTACGCTGGAATGATCCACTGGCAAGGAAATGAAGTGTTGCCAGGACCTTCACCAGTGGCTGCACTGCTTGTGAGCGGTGTGTTGGGCTGGTGATGTCATCCTGCAGGGTTGTGGTTAGTTCAAGTATTACATCAGGGCTGAATCTGAAGAGGCGATACACCTCCTCATCCCCCATGCCAAAGAGGTTCATACGAGTGCGGTATATCCTCTCACGTGCCCGCCTCCTCCGTAGCGAGGGACCCAGTACTAGTCTTAGGACCACAATTGCCCCTGGCATGTTGGCACACAGAGGTGTTGTCCTTGCAAGTGTTGTTGTTCAGCTAGCTCCTATCGTCGGTAATGCTGCTGTAGCTGCTCTCCTGCTGACCTGTGACCGTCTGGAGTAAAGATAAAGCAGCCTTTTGTAGAAATAACTTTGCGCCGGACGGACCAGATACGCGCGGCGCATGTAGCCAGCGTATGGTGCTAATCCGTTCGTGAATTGGGAAAAATACCTCATTTGCATATTTGCAGGGGAAATCAATGGGCGCGACTGATGCGCCCAGCGAAAATAAACGCTGACGATACTCTGGCGTCGGAACGTTCCGCCGGTCGCAAATGGCCCGTTATTGGGCGCATCTAGTTTGGTGGGTACGGGCACATAGAAACGACGGCGCATCATCACAGTTACGCGGCGCATATCGAAATACTCCAGCGCAAGTGTTCCTGAATCTGGCCCCTATGCTTTATTTTCTGTTCTCTTGTGCTTTCCATGGTTGTGGTGCCACAATAATCATAATGTGTTTAAACACTCAAGTAGAGTGCTGCCTTAATGCCACTTTAAGTGTTTGCATGTAAACACCTATAGCCAGATTCAGAAATATGCGCTATGCCGACGTAACATAGAGAGGCAAGTACAGTATTCACAAAGCACTTGTTTCCTAAGTTACGGCGGCGTAGCGTAAAGGGGCCGGTGTAAGCCCGCCTAATTCAAAGTAGCAAGGCAGTGGGCGTGTTGTATTAAAATGAATCGTTACCCTATGCAAATGATGGGCGAACGAACGGATAGAATCACATCGGATAGAATGCCTAAGATATGTCGAACACTGACTACGACGTGAACGTAACTTACTACCAGCCCCATTCATGTACGACTTACGTAAACGACGTAAAAAAAAGGACGGCTGTTGCGACGTCCATACCTTTGCATGGGATGCGCCACCTTTTTGGTGGTTTATCTTCACGCCAGAAAAACGCCTTACGTAAACGGTGCAGATTACTGCGTCGGGCATACGTACATTCGTGAATCGACGTATCTTGCTCATTTACATATTTGACGCATAAATCAACGGAAGCGCCCCTTCCGGCCAGCGTAAATATGCAACCAAGATACGACGGCGTAGGAAACTTACATCGGTCGTATCTTGCCAAAATTCAGGCGTATCTGATTTAAAGAATCAGCGCATAGATACGATGGCGCACATTTGGATTTACAACGGCGTATCAGTAGATATGTTGGTGTAAGTCTTTCTGAATCTGGCTACTAGTCAGTAGGTCGGTACAGTTCAATAATACATCTATACTTCTACCCCTCACTAAAATAATTAATGCAGGCACCATAGTCAAGGATGGGTAAGCTGCAATATATTACATTTTCTTTTGGGATTCAATATGACTTTTATGCTATTTTTTACCAGTACAAAATCAGTATTTGTCAAATCTACGAATATTTGTCTTTGTCATTGTAAATTTATGAAAGCCATACACTTACAAACATCAAGGGAAATCCTCAACTCATTCTGCATTCTGGTATTACAATTATGTCGCCATATGTTTGCGTAGGAAGAAAGGGAACCCCCAGGTTAGATGCAACCTTTAAAAGCAATTCCCATATCTTTTTTAGTATTACAGCTTGTGTTAACATGCTTTTGTATGATGAGATGTTAAAGTATGATATATAGTTTTGGAGAAATATGAATTGTGCTAATACATGACTTAATCTATGTTTCAGTAGATATGTTTGTACATGTGAAAGTGAAACCCTAGACAAGAATAAGTATTTCTGTTTCTTAAAGAGTTGAACAAAAACAGTAGATAAGATAAATTGCAAAATAAACATATGATAAATTGAGATTTTCCTAGCTTGTGACGGAAAATATTAGTTATATGAAGACAGGAGGCGAGTATCTTATGCATTATCTTCCTTTAATAATGCCCACAGCAGAAATACAAACTTCAGTGAATTTCAATAATAAAATAACTTTTTTAACACCAAAACTACAAGTCCCAGCAGCCCTCAGTGTATGACTGCCAATCACGTGGCAGGTCAGACCGTATATAAGGTACTGTCTCTTTAATCTCCTCCTCTTTCTTGGAGCGAACTTGAATGGACTTGTAATCGGATCTTCAGATGTAACTATTCTTCCGACCGTCAATGAATCGGATCCGGTAATTCGAGCAGGTAACATCCCAATGGATAACATCCCAACGGGGAACAAAGGAGACCACTCCGGAAAAAGTTTCAGCACTTGACTCGCGCGTTGTGGTCATCAATAACCTTGAATAAAATAAGATAAAACCGTGACAGGGTTGGGTTGGGTGGGAAGATACTCGCCTCCTGTCTTCATATAACTAATATTTTCCGTCACAAGCTAGGAAAATCTAAATTTATATATCAGACAGGATTCTCATATCTTATGCAAGTTCAAAGTCATACAATGATATATATACAGTAATAAAAATGACAAATCTACCCAATAACAGGATCATAGAACTGACATAGATACGTGTTCCTCCGGTCTAAAGTAAAATTGGCGGAAGGTGGTCTCGGAAGACCAGTCTGCCGCCAACAGGAGATCTGAAAGTGCACCTCCAGAGGTGATTACCTTGGTAGCCATAGCACCCCTGGAAGAATGAGCACCGAACAGGGAAACGTCGATCCCTGCCATGGCCATGGTGGACCTCACCCAACGGGCCAATGTCGCCGAGGAAACCGGGTGATGCGGGCGAGTGTAGGAAATAAGGAGTTGGGAAGAGGACGACGGACGCAGTGACGCTGTTTGGGACTCATAAGCCTGTAAACAGCGAACCACACATAAGCGTGGGTGTGTGGGAAAAAACGGGTAGAAGACCGATTGAATCCTTGTCTTTGTTCTGCGCACGACCGAGAACTGAACACCATGAGGTGAGAATTGACGCCTAGATATGTCTAAGGCTTTGACGTCGGAAACGCGTTTGACGGAGATCAGGCATAGGAGAACCGTAAGTTTGAAGGATAGTAGTTTAAGCGGGATAGCATCATTGTCGTCCCACCTGGCCAACATGTTTAATACCGCCATTACGTCCCAAGTGCTCTGATATTTGGAACTTGACACCTCTCAAAAGACGGCACACCAAGGGGTGTCTACCAACGGGAAGGGAATCTACTGGAGAGTGATACGCCGAAATCGCCGAGCGATATACGTTAATAGAGCTATACGATCTACCAGATTCAAAAGATTCCGCCAGGTAGTTAGCTACTACTGATACAGGTGCGTGAATGGGATCAATTTGCCGTTGATCACACCAACGCACCCAGGTTCGCCAGGCTGATCGGTATGCCGATCTAGTCCCGGGGGCCCAGGCCAAGGCGAGGAGGTCCCTAGCTGTTCGTGAAAGGTCGTCGTCAGCGTCTGGCAGCCCGAGACTAGCCAAGCCAGGAGCTGAAGGTTGTGATCCACCACCAAGGGGTGTGGTTCCCCGGTTGGATTAGATAGGAGGTGGGGAACTCGAGGAAGCAGTCTGGGGAGATCGACAGTCATTCCCAGGAGAAGGGGAAACCACGGTTGTGTTGGCCACCACGGAGTGATCAGCACGACTGAGGCCCCCAGGTTTGCAACGTGTAGGAGAAACCTGAGGATCATTGAGAAGGGTGGGAACGCATAGTGCGTCCCCTGTGGCCAGGTCTGACGAAGAGCGTCTATCGCCTGGGCATCGGGATCCGGTCTCCAGCTGTAAAAGCGTGGAAGCTGGCGATTGAGGCGGGAGGCGAACAGGTCCATGGAAAAAGGACCCCATAGTTGCATCAGGGAGAGGAATACCGATCGGTCCAGACGCCAGTCGCTGGAATCGGTGAGGTACCGAGAATTCCAATCCGCGATCCAATTCGAGGTGCCTGGAATGTATTCTGCCAAGGTAACGATGTTGCGTTCTAGGCAGAAGTGCCAAAACTCTTTTGCCAGGTCCGCCAGGGTTCTGGATCTGGAGCCCCCCAAGCGGTTGACATATTGGACTGCGGTCACGTTGTCCATCCGTAACAACACACAGCAGTTGGATACGTTCGGAAGAAGACTCTTGATGGCGAAAAAAGCCGCCATGAGTTCCAACGCATTGATGTGGAGCAGAGACTCGTTTGCGGACCAGGTTCCTCCTGTGGAGGAGGTCCCGCACCGGGCCCCCCAACCGTGATGGCTCGCATCTGATTCTATAATGTAATCCGGATTGGAGCTGAAAATAGTCTTGCCGTTCCATTCGACGGCATGACGTAACCACCAGCGTAACTCCACTACGGCTTCTGAGTCCAGTGGTACTTCGTCTGCGTAACGAAGGCCCTGGCGTAGGTGGAGTGCTTTGAGCCTCTGAAGGGCCCGATAATGGAGAGGTGCCGGAAAGATGGCCTGTATGGAGGCTGATAAGAGTCCCACTATTCGTGCCAGGCCGCGTAAAGACACTCGTCGTTTGTGCAATATGGATCGAATCTCCTTGCGGATAGTTGCAAGTTTGGTTTTGGGTAAACGAAGGACAGATCGATTGGTGTCCACCAAGAATCCCAAAAACTCCATCTCTTGGGATGGAACCAGGATGGATTTGTTGTGATTTATGATGAACCCCAGCCCCTGGAGCAAATTGACGGTCCAGGAGGCATGTAGGTCTGCCTGGGGGCTGGATCGGGCCATAATGAGCAGGTCGTCCAGGTAGATGATCAATCGTACGCCTCTGCTTCTTAATGCCGCCACCACTGGCTTCAGCAGCTTGGTGAAACACCATGGGGCGGACGATAGCCCGAAGGGGAGGCAAGTGAATTGCCACATCCTGTCCCTCCAAAGGAAGCGTAGAAGGTGTTGGGAGGAAGGATGAATGGGGACTGTGAGGTAGGCGTCCTTCAAGTCCACTTTTACCAACCAGTCCCCGGGTCGTAAGAGATCTCTCAGATAGTGGATCCCCTCCATCTTGAAGTGTCGGTAAACGACATGCTGATTGAGGGTTCTCAGGTTTATAACGGGGCGGAATCCGCCATCCTTCTTTCTGACCAGGAAAAGGTTGCTGAGAAACCCTTGGGAGTGAGGGTCCACCTCTATCACCGCCTGTTTGGTGAGAAGAGTTTGAAGCTCTTGGTCTATAAGTGTCGAGTTTTGGTTTGAGAACCGGATGGGTAGAGGTACCACATTCATCTCCGGAAGGGAATATAATTCTATTTGGTATCCCGTCACTGTGTTTAGTATCCAGGCGTCTGTCGTAATTGCAGACCAGGCGTGGATAAAATGTCTCAGTCTTCCCCCCAAGAGAATGTGAGAAGAATTCGGGTGTATAGTACTCACCGGTAGGTCGTGAACGGGTGTAGCCTCTCCCTCCGCGTCCTCTCCAAGGGCGTCCGCGGGGTGGGAAGAAAGGTGCTGGTTGTGCCACCGGGACTGAGTATGATTGAGGAGCCTGGCTGTACTGAGCGGGAGCTCTATAGTATGGCCTGTGTGCAGAGTAGCGACCGGCAGAACGGCCCCTGTTTCTGCCGGCCCTAGGAAAAATTCTAGGGGTACCTGATTTTTTCAGTGATGACTGGGCTTTGTCAAGACTCGAGTATAGTCCGACCATCTTATTAATGTCCTTAATAAGTGAGTCGCCAAAAAGCAAGCCCTCGGCCGCTGGACCGGGTTCCGTTTCTGCAAGGTGAGACAGTTGAGGGTCCAGTCTCATTAAAATGGAGCGGCGACGCTCCGTGGAGCAAATGGTATTTGCGCACCCCAAGAGGCAAACCGTTCTCTGGGCCCAGCCTCTGAGCTGGTCCAGGTCCACAGGGTTATCAGAGGAGTAAGCCTGCTCGGCGATATTCAGAATCTTAGTGACAGGGCCAAACAGGTCTAGGATTCTGTCCTGGATGGAACAAAATGATCGTTCGATACCCTTTTTTGAAAATTTGCCCTGCTTCGTAAGGTACCTGAGGAGTACCGGGTCCACCTCGGGGGTGACTACAGCCTTGTTTGGGATACAAGGTCAGGGGCATTCTGCCTTCAATTTATTTCGGTTGTTTTTGTCTACAGACTTGCGAGCCCAGTATTGGATGTATTGGGCGACCTCAGGGAGAGGGGCCCATTCTCCAGATCGGGGGTGAGAAATCCCTTCTGGGTCGAAGAAGGGGTTTCCCCGCGAATCTAGAATTGTTTCGCCCTGGGTTACAGGGGTGGCGTTTTCAGGGGGCGCCATATGCCCACTACCCTCGTATACTATATCAACATCAGACTCATAGGCGTCTGCCTGTCGGATTCCGCGGATGACTCTGACGTATCCACAAAGGAATCTGGTTTGGACCGTCTAGCGGACCTGTGCCCCTGCGAAAGCTGCTCCCCGAGGCTCAGGGGTCGGTGAGAGTCTGGAAGGGTAGTGGGTCGACAGCCCGGGTAGGGTGCTGCCTGAGGCACATTATTTACTTCCCCTGCCGGGGAGTCGTGTAGTGTGGTAACGTTTTTGCGTTTCTGAGACGCTTTGCCCTTTTTTGTGGGCGGTTCACCACAGCCTGAGGGACCAGGCAAGACAGGCGCAGTTGACTGCGTTATGGGGGTAGAAGCCATGGCTGCTTGTACCGATTGATTAATCAAATCTTGGATTTGGGCAGCGGTCAAGAATATGGGACTATTAAGGACAGGTTCCCCCCCAGCCGGGATGTTAGGGGACCCAGTGTATCTGTCATCAGCCATGATGAAGTTCCACGGTAATAAATAATGAGTAGCCCAGTGAGATTGGACTGACAGTGCCTTTAAATGGGGATCTGTACAGAGATGGGGAGGCTGGGAGGAGGATTTCACACTGTAAGCCTAAGTAAAGGAAAAGTTTTAAGGAGAAGGCTTCCTATGGGTCGCGCCGCCAGAGAGTGTTATAGGAATTATTTTAAATTACTAGCTCCGCACAGGGACGTCCTACCCGTTCAGCCGCTCACTCAGCACTGGAGTAGCGGCGAAGGATAGTGACGTCCTAGCTCTGGAGAGCGTAATCTCGCGAGATTACGTCTCCCGAGCCGTGATAGGATGCTGCGGAGGCCAGAAGGAACCGCCCCCCGCAGCGTGAGGTTCGCTGAGTGGCGGAGGTGCAACGCCACGCCCCCTCAGAGACGAGACGTTCTGAGGTGAAGCGCGCGGTGCTCGAGGAGAGAGTAAGAAGGCGCCAAGCGATTTTTAAAATGGCTCAGATCTGAGGGAATGCCTGTAGCAGGTGGGTTACCTAGTTGAGCACGGGATGAGCGGCGGAACTAAGGAGAGGGAATAGAGCGGTTACATGGTGCTAGAACGACTAAGCAAGCTGAAAATAAAAGAGCCTAAAATAAAATAAAATACCTAAAATAAAGCAAATAAGAATGTCCCATGATAGTAAATATCATAAGGGTACAAGAACAATATTAGTAAAATTGTGGAGCTGCGGGGAACAAACCCCGCCTGGCAAATTCCCAGGTAATAAGCTAAACGAATAACAAATGAAAAAGACTTATCTGATTTCTGTGCTGTGAGCAGAAAGAAAGAGGAGGAGATTAAAGAGACAGTACCTTATATACGGTCTGACCTGCCACGTGATTGGCAGTCATACACTGAGGGCTGCTGGGACTTGTAGTTTTGGTGTTAAAAAAGTTCTTTTATTATTGAAATTCACTGAAGTTTGTATTTCTGCTGTGGGCATTATTAAAGGAAGATAATGCATAAGATATGAGCCTCCTGTCTGATATATAATTAAAATCAGCTTCATCATTACAAAAATTATTTTGTAAATACAGAATCTTTAATTTCATTAAAATTAACAGAATTAGGCTCCATGCACGCAGAAGCTGATAAACTGCAGTTTATTGGCTTTTTGGTTTTTTTTTTTTTTAAAAAGCCCATAAACTGAACTCTATGTTAGCTTTGGAGTTTATTGGCTTTTTTCTGAACGCCCGAAATTTGCGCTCAAAGTGACATTTTTCGGCAGGGAAAAATGCTAAAAAACGCCAAAAAAAATATCAATAACTAACAAATCTAATAAAATGATACGTTTTGGTATTTTTTTTTCTGTGGGGGGGGGGGGGGGGTAGTATAGATTGCATACAGTGCATGACATATGGAATGGAAATGGAAGTCCTCCTGAATAAAGAAGTTCGCAGAGAGAACCCCATAAAGAGAAAGAATGTGACTACAGATTAATAACCCTCTAGTGGCGTAGCGTGGGGGGGGCCAGGGGGACCGTTGCCCTGGACGCAACATTTGGAGGGGCGCAGTGACAGGCGGGAGATTAGTTAATAAAACTCTGAGCGGCTGTTCGCTATAAAAAAACAGTTGCGGTGCAGTGCAGCTTAGGCTCCAGCGCCGCGGCCGGGACCACTGAACACTTTGTCTTTGGCTGCAGCATTATCTGCATGGACACCGTGAGTACTCGCTCTGTTACACTGGTAGTCAGTGTAGTGTAGTCTGTGTTGCAGTGGTCAGTGTAGTGTGTGTTGAAGTGGTCAGTGTAGTGTGTGTTGCAGTGTAGTGTGTGTTGCAGTGGTCAGTGTAGTGTGTGTTGCAGTGGTCAGTGTAGTGTATGTTGCAGTGGTCAGTGTAATGTGTGTTGCAGTGGTCAGTGTAGTGTAGTTTGTGTTGCAGTGGTCAGTGTAGTGTAGTGTGTGTTGCAGTGGTCAGTGTAGTGTAGTGTGTGTTGCAGTGGTCAGTGTAGTGTGTGTTGCAGTGGTCAGTGTAGTGTAGTGTGTGTTGCAGTGGTCAGTGTAGTGTAGTGTGTGTTGCAGTGGTCAGTGTAGTGTGTGTTTCAGTGGTCAGTGTAGTGTGTGTTGCAGTGGTTAGTGTAGTGTGTGTTGCAGTGGTCAGTGTGGTGTCTGTGTTGAAGTGGCCAGTGTAGTGTAGTGTGTGTTGCAGTGGTCAGTGTAGTGTAGTGTAGTGTGTGTTGCAGTGGTCAGTGTAGTGTAGTCTGTGTTGCAGTGGTCAGTGCAGTGTGTGTTGCAGTGGTCAGTGTAGTGAGTGTTGCAGTGGTCAGTGTAGTGTAGTTTGTGTTTCAGTGTAGTGTAGTGTGTGTTGCAGTGGTCAGTGTAGTGTGTGTTGCAGTGGTCTGACTGGTCAGTGCAGTGACTGTGCTTGATTGGCCAGCAAACTCGCCTGACCTGAACCCCATAGAGAATCTTTGGGTCATTGGCAAGAGAAAGATGAGAGACATGAGACCGAACAATGCAGAAGAGCTGAAGGCCGCTATTGAAGCATCCTGCTCTTTCATAACACCTCAGCAGTGCCACAGGCTGATAGCTTCCACGCCACGCCACATTGAGGCAGTAATTTCTGCAAAAGGGGCCCAAACCAAGTACTGAGTACATATGCATGCATATACTTTTCAGAGGTCCGATATTTGTTCTTATGTACAATCCTCTTTTATTGATTGCATGTAATATTCAAATTTTCTAAAGATTTGGGGGTTTTCATGAGCTGTAAGCCATAATCATCACAATTATGGCAAATCACAGCTTGAACTATCTTGCTTTGCATGTAATGAGTCATATATTAGTTTTAATCTCATATATTAGTTTTAACTTTTAAGTTGCATTAGTGAAATAAATGAACTTTTGCGCGATATTTTTTTGAGTATCACTTGTATAGTAAACAGTTTTTGTTCACAAAAGCCTATGTGTAATGCCCTGTACACACGATCGGATATCTGATGGAATCTAGTCTGATGGATTTTTTCGTCAGATATCCGATGAAGGTGACTTTCAACAGTCTTGCCTACACACCATCAGTCAAAAATCCGTCCGTGTCCAACGCAGTGACGTAAAACACTAAGACGTGCTGAGAAAAACGAAGTTCAATGCTTCCGAGTATGCGTCGACTTGATTCTGAGCATGCGTGGATTTTTCTCCGATGGAGTTCCACACAGACGATCAATTTCTTTCTATAGTTTTTTTTATCCATAGGAAAATTTTAAAACATGTTCTATTTTTTTTTCTCCGATGGAAAACAAACGGACGGGGCCCACACACGATCGTTTTGTCCGTTGAAAACGGTCCATCGGTCCCTTTTCATCAGACAAACCAATCATGTGTACAGGGCTTAAGTGCCTCTAGGTGCTGGAGTACTGTGAGCCTAGCCTGCTCAATGAGCGCCCCACCACCCTCAACTGGTGTGTAAATAAAAGCCTGCGATTACAGGAAATAATCTGAATGACCGGGAGTTGGTACAGAGAAATTGGAAATGTTGTTTTTATACAAGAGGCATGGTGTGGGGGTCCAAAAAAAATAAAATATTTGGATGGTTACTTTAAACTTACAACTATTTAAACTGTTGACTAAAGTAAGAAATCACAGCAATAGACATCTCCTGTCACATTATGTTTTATTGCATAGAATATTGTTTTCAACAAACTATGTGCTCACATTTTCAGGTCTGTGCTAACAACACACTTCATATATATATATATTTTTTTAACAGGGAAAACTTCATATATTTTTTACTTGCATGGCAATACCCACATTTTAAATGGTTGCAAATTGGTAACAATGATAGTCTAGTTACAAATAAGTAATTACTAATTGCAGAATAGAAGCATAACATATCTTACTTATATAAATGCATTAAAATGAATTAGAATATGTAATGAGATGATAGCAAATGTAATGAAAAAGGAATATCATATTTTACTTTGAGATACCTTCATGAAATCAAAATCACCAAGAAAATCATCTTGGCAGAATTAACTGTTGGTGCATAGTTTGAAAAAACAAGGCAGAGTTGTGGAATTTTAAAACTATAGTACACCCACCCAAAGCTGTCAGGTAATTTGGGTTTATGGGATGGAAAATTTCTCAGGTGTACATTTAAAAAGCAAAGGTATGGCCATTTGGCGGCTTTAAAATAAAAAAATAAATAAAAAGACTGCAATCTAAATGTTATGAATGGGCGGGTATTCCGTCACTTCCTCGATGCCGCAATGTCTCCAGGGACCTTTTGTCATTGTTTCCAGGAGACATTGTGGAGGTCTGCCGCGAGTTATTGCGGGATTTAGAAAGAACTTGCGGTTTAGTAATTATGTATATCAGCTTATCATTTTTTTTTTTGGTGGGGGAGTGGATCTTGGGTGGGAGTTCCCACACTTTTTTTCCCAGGACTTGACCCCTGGAGAAGGGTATATTCCTCTGTGTTCTCCCAACAGTCAAGACAGTGTAGTCAAAGCAATGCGACTTTTGTGGATATCTTCGGTAGCTATTACACACTTTATGCAGATCAGGGTGAATTCTATGCTCCCTCTTTGGCTTCCCACTCACCAGATCCAGATGCCCTTGCAGGGGTAATAAGCGTGAAGTGAGTGTCTTTTTTCTTTCTGCCAAGCTGCTCCTGCTCCATTCAGACTCCAACTCCCCAAGCCTTTGTTCAGTTTCACTGTATACACTTCCTGGTCTCAGCGTCCTGATTCCTGGTGCCCAGTATCCTCACAAACAAAAATGGCTATTTTTGTTTGTGAGGAGATCGGGCACCAGGAATAGTAGTCATTTTACCCTACCACAGGTGTATAGTAATTATTGCTTAAATCACACTATACACTACTGTGATGGATTATACTAAAATGTTCTATTTTATGTTATTCTTTTATTGGAACCACTGAAATGTTTCCTCTTTTTATATTATTTTATATTCTCATATTGTTTTTCTTTTCTTTATCTATATATGCATGTGTGAAAAATATATATCACAATAAGTGTTTGTTTTCCTTGAGAATTTATATCAGATATGATGTTTTAAAGAAGTTAGACAAGGGACAAGCAAGAGTTATTCAATTGCCGCTTTCTTCCCCCATGCCCCAGATTTGTTCAACCTCCCCCTTCTGTCCTTGTTTACTGAATGAACTTTGTGTCACGTGACAAAAGAACTAAGAGGAAATCACCCTCTCCTCCTCCTTCTTTCTCTCCCTATGAGCTTACATGGGTTTGAAGAGAAAACCCTCGCAGAGCTGACCAAGGGCCCCTGTATATGGACATTCCAGAATGGCCTTACACGAGGCATTTGTGCTTATTGAAGACTTTAAAACGTGTGCAGTACAGACGTCACAGGGGCGTGTAAAATGGGAGTGAATTGTATAGACTGAACCAATCTGTATGCATGTATTTGTGATGTCATATTGTTAATAAAAGGAAGCCCCCTGGCTATACCTCTTCCTCTTTACCATTTGGGAACAAAGCAAGCAGACTGTGTGTCAATCCTTGCTGTACAATTTGACCCAGTAGGCAGTACAGGTTTCCCTGTCTTGAGTCAGGACTTCATCCTTATCACTACTACAGACATTTTCTTCAAGAATTGTTGCTGTGATTTTACTTGCTGGCTTTGAAGTGATGTGATGTGAGTGTAATGGTTGAAGTTTTTCACATAGCGTTTTATTAAACTGGTTTTACAATATTACACTATTTGGAGCACTTTTTATTTACATGTGGAGAGATCCTATTTACATGTTTGTGGCTGGATAACGGAGATCAGCTAACCCTATCTGTGTGGTTTAAAGCGATTTTGCCATGCATGAAAGTGGCATAAATATCTGGTGAGTGTGTTATCCAAAGGGAGCAGAATCACCTGCACTGAGTGGTGTGGTGGAAGATCAGAAGATCTTTTTTTATTGAATGCAGTTTATTTCACTTGTCACAGGGTGATATTTAGAATTATCACATTGCCATCATCTTTATAGAGATACTTTAAATTGTACCGTGTATGAAGTTGTCTTTATTTAATTTTATTTTGAGTTTTTTCTTTGCACTCGGTTGGAGGTCCATACACATAAGTGCAATTTAGCGCCACTTATTTTTTCTGTATTTGCCTGTGTCCCTGTTGGCGAGAATTCCCATCAACTCCTGTTCTGCCAGAATGTGCCAGGAAATCTTACAATTTTGGACATAGATGGCAAAAGAAACCTTACAAAGGTTCTAACCCTTCCCTGCTCTATCCAAAACAAAAAGCTTTGGCTGGATTTAAACTTATGTCTCATTCTCTGATAACTCCTGTGTAGCGTTACACAGGACTGTCTAGGGCAGTGATGGCGAACCTTGGCACTCCAGATGTTTTGGAACTACATTTCCCATGATACTCAACTACACTGCAGAGTGAATGAGCATTATGGGAAATGTAGTTCCAAAACATCTGGGGCGCCAAGGTTCGCTGTCACTGGTCTAGGGGGTGCCTAATATACTTGCCCATTTTTTTTATATTGTCTACGGGTACCTGTGGATAAAATGGGATATCCCACAGTCTAAAGCCTCATATACACAATCGGATTTTCCGCAGACAAAGCGTCAGACTTTCGTCCCAAGGGGCGTTGGTCAGAAACTTGTCTTGCAGGCAAACGGCACACAATTGTCGGCCAACAAACATGAGTGCAGTGATGTACTACGTGAAATTTCAGCTCTTGAGCGCCACCCTTTGGGCACCTTCTGCCAGCATCTAAAGGTGTACGCATGATCGGATAATCTGACAACAGACCGCTGTCCGGGGAAAATTTTTAAGCCTGCCATCCAACATTTGTCGGCAGAAAGTTGGACAACAATTGCCTGGTGGAGCGTACAAACAGGATTTTAAGCCAACAGTCTGTCATCACACAATTCCCATCGTAAAACCTGATCGTGTGTATGAGGCTTTACTTGTTACCGGGAGTGACTTGTGAATTCACCTTGATACATTGGGGGTTATTTACGAAAGGCAAATCCACTTTGCACTACAGGTGTAAACTACAAGTGCAAAGTGCACTTGAAATTGCACTGATAGTGCACTTGGAAGTGCAGTCACTGTAGATCCGAGGGGGACATGTAAGGAAAATAAAAATCAGCATTTTAGCTTGCACATGATTGGATAATAAAATCAGCAGAGCTTCTCCTCATTTCAGATCTACCTCTCAGATTTACAGCGACTGCACTTCCAAGTGCACTTTCAGTGCAATTTCAAGTGCACTTTGCATTTGCAGTTTTCACTTGTAGTACAAAGTGGATTTGCCTTTCGTAAATAACCCCCAATGTCTGCTAAAGATCTCGATATATGCCAACATAATATAAATAGTTGCTTCTGAAGCAGAAACATTACCAGATGTAACAAAATAAATTACACATATTTATGAAAAGAGAGTCTAAGTGACATGTCCAACCCTATACTGGCTTGTCCTTGTACACATGCTTTCAAATGCCTTTTATGTGATAACTTACATACGTTTAGGATTGTAGGGTTGAACTGATACCGTTTGTTTTTTTACCGGCGAATACAAGTACCGATACTTCCAGTCAAGAACTCGTTGATAGTGAGTACCAATACCTTTGCGTTGCGATTTGAATCCATACCAAATTAAAAGGCGCAAATTGCACTGTAAAGAATTGTATGTGATTTGAACAGGAATGTGGCGTGATTCCAGTCCAAATCGCATGCGTTTTCCCCCAGCGTTCCTGTGTGAAACCAGGCTGAAATCACTATGAGAAGCCAGGATTCACACAGGAGCGATGGGGGATATTAAAATGTGGTTCAGACAGGAATCGCTCTGCATTCCTGTTCAAATTGCATGGGTTTCTTTGCAGTGCGATTTGAGCCTATTCATTCTGTATGGGCTCAAATTGTACAACAAAGGTATCGGAGCTTTGCACGAATACGAGTACTCATGCAAATGCTTAGTATCAGCACTAATACCGGTGAAACCCTACTGGTATCAGTGCAACCCTACTTTTCAGAAAAATAAAAGCAATGAATGCTAGATTTAAAACGATAATTATGCTTAGTACTAAAACATATAATAATATACAATATTATATGAAAACATAGAAAAGGTTTTAGTAAATTAATTTTTGAGCAGCCATCAATGTATTTTTCAGTAGCATTGCCACAGTCATTGGCCCAACACCACCTGGAACAGGGGTGATAACACCGGCTTTATCTTTCACTCCTAAAAAAAAACAAAAAAAACAACAGTATTTGAACCAATATACACAGGACTGCCAAACTATACTTTAAAAAAACAACCATATTCAATAAGAGAGTGATAATATGAATAGTGCAGAAACACATAGCAACCTAATTTCATCTTTCTATTGACTAAAGCTTGGTAAGCATGCATAGATTTTTTTAGTCCAGCTTGAGGGACAGATTTTCCCATTCACCCTATTATATTTTGAGAGCAGCAGCTAGCTGCATCTGATTAGAAGCAGCCCCCGATGTCAGGGGCCTGACTTGAGTATCAATTAATTTGAATAACAGCACCCTACCATCTGCCATTGTAAGTTTACTTTCAAGTATTATAGTGAATTATTGTATCAATCAACTAAATAGTCCATGGCCCAGATTCACAAAGCACTTACGCTGACGTAAGTGGAAATTTGCGGAGGTAAGTGCAAATGTGCACCGGCGTATCTGTGCGCCGGACCCACAAACCAACATACTCCTAAAAACTGGCCACCCTATGCCGACATAGCTTGCATACGCTGGTGTAGCATGGGCCCACTTTTCGTCTGGACGCATGTTGCAGCTCCCATTGACTAGGCATTCAAATATGCAAATGAGGGAAATACGGCGATTCACGAACGTACGTGCGCCCGGCACATGCTATGCGAGGTGCTTGTAAGTTTTACGTCCGGCGTAAAGTTATTCCACATAGATGAGCCAGCAACAGACATGCAAAAGTCTGCACCAGAGAACACAGGCCGGCGTATTGGGCATACGTTACGTTCAAGGGGGACGTGGTGATGCGGCGTAGCTTAGGCATTTGTCCCGGCGTGGTTGTGAGCATGCGCATAAGGGTGCTGTTTCATGCGTTCACATCACGGCGCATGCGCAGTTTGTGATACGCCGGGCGTTAAACATTGCACCATGCTCGGACCATCATTTGCATGCTCTCTCCCACTTCCACCTACGCCGGCCTGCACCTTCGAAACTTACGCCATGCCGACGCAGTGTTGGGAGCAATAGCTTGCTGAATGCAATGCTTGCCTCTCCGCGCTGCGTCGGCATAGCGTACATCGTTTGCGCTACGGTGGCGTAATGTGCGCCCAACTCTCTGTGAATCTGGGCCAGTGTCTGCAGAGCAATGGAATAACAGAATGGGGTTGATTTACTAAAAGCAGATTGACTGCACACTTTGCAGTGCAGTTGCGCGCATTTTCCTAGAACCCATTATATGTTGGAAAGTTTCACTTTGCAAAGAATAACCAATCAGGTGCTAGGAAAATTTGAAAATTTAAATCAGCAGAGCTTTACCTCATTCCTTTAAAGTGGATGTAAACCTGATTTATGAAATTTGAGCCGGCACATACATCTGCAGTGTTTTCTTATCTCCCTTTAAAGCAATAAGTCCCGTGGCTTTCTCCTGCTCTGTTCTTCTGTTATCAGCATGACTACTTCTGTCAAGTTCTCAGACACAGGAGATAAAACCAAGCTGAAATTTGTGTTGTAAGAAGTTGCTATAAATATATTAGCAAAGAGCTTACCATGTCACAGGACAGCTCTGGAAGTCTCTACCTATGTGGAGTGGGGGGGGGTGCCTTTCCTCCAATCAGCTGTCTATATGCCCAGACTTCACTCCCAGTGCTGATCAGGAAGAGAAAACCTCCTAACACGGTCTGAACTTTATAAACAGTATATAAACCTGGTGACAGCAGATACAGTCATGGCCGAAATTGTTGGGACCCCTGAAATTAGTGGGCATCCTGACACTCCTATTTGCCCCCTCCCCCCTCAAGAAGCTTTTTCCACACCGGGAAGAAAGCCTTGCATTACGGTGTGTAGTTACAGACAGAAGAACAGGAAGTGAGCATTTCTCAGAAGAAATAAGAACATTTAAAAGAATGAGGTAAATGAAGGAGGACTGCACTAAGGTAAAGAAAGCTATTTAGGGAAAAAAATGTTCCTTAACAACCCCTTTATTATTTGGTTGCACACCCTCTGAAAAAAATAACTGAAATGATAATGTTGTGCACTGTGGACAAAGGTAAATCTAGATCTCTGCAGATGGACTTGTAACCTTGAGAATGCTGATACTTTTCCACAATTTTGATTCTCAAGTCCTCAGACAGTTCTCTTCTCCTCTTTGGCCTTGTACACACGACGGGAAATATCCGCTGTAAACGGTCCCCGGACCGTTTACAGCGTATATTTGCGCCGGGATGTTTTGATCCGATGGCTGTACACACCATCGGATCAAATTCCCCGCCGGCGGACAGCGCGGTGACGCGGCGGTGACGTTGACGCCGCCACGTGACCGCCACGTCACCGCACCAGGAAGTAAACACTTCCGCGCGCATGCGTCGGATCCATTCACAGGATACGACGCATGTGCGGCAAGATATGTCCGCTGGTTTGCCGTACTAACCAGCGGACATATCTGCCAGCCAGCTATCCGGCGGAAATATTTCAAAGCATGCTTTGGAATTTTTCCGCCGGATGAATCCGGCAAAAAGCGTCCGTTTGCCCCTACACACGAGGGGATTTTTCCGCTGAAATGGTCCGTCGGACCATCTTCAGCGGATTTATTCCCTCGTGTGTACAAGGCCTTTCTGTTGTCCATGCTTAGTGTGGCACACACAGACACACAATGCAAAGATTTATGGCCCGTACACACGATCCGAATATCGGAGGAAAACGATCGTCCGAGGAAGAATCGTATGATTTTCAGATCATGTGTACACTACTTTCGAGAGCCGATCACGACCGTTCATCCAATATTATTCGATCAGACAAGCGTGAAAATTTTCCTCGTACGATGTCAGATCGGACGAGTTTAGTTTAGTCAGTATAGTTGTCGTCCGAAAATACAATATAATACAAATACATTACATTACTTTGTGTGTGACAGACCTGGAAGAATGAGGATCCATTCTGCGCTCAAGCCTCTGATATCTAGAAATAACTAAGTGCATTGCAGAGGGGTGAACTGCAGGCAAACAGGATAAAATGAGCCAGCAATCCAAAGGTCGGAAAAGGAGAGTTTACTTCCAGGCATGAAAAATCAACAGCAGCACTGCTTTGAAGTAAACTTGTGAACTTTGCAGTGCTGGCTCATCATATCCCATTCACATATCAAGGTTCATAACTTAACTCATAACATTGCTGTCTGCATGTTATTTTTTATTGTTTTCACAGTTGATGGTTTACAAATTGCAACCAAAAACTACCTGGTGCTAGGTTGTTCATAAAGGAGTCAGCAATGGCAGAGTGCATGTTTTTGTCTGCACAGGTTCCCTTTAATAAGGAAGGGGCTACCTCTAGGGAACATCTGTTTTCCATGTGTCCATTATAATATACAGTATACATGTCCCTGGATGGGAGCTCAGATAGTATGGCATTATTTAGGAATCACAGTATGCCAATGTGTCTTGGCATTGCAGTGTGGCTTCAAAGACAGCATATTCGCAAATAAATGCAAACTAAAAACTCTGGCCCAGATTCAGAGAGAATTAGATTCTCGTAGCGTATCAGAAATACACTACGCCGCCGTTTTTTACCTGGCTCTACGTGGAATCCAGGTAGATTTTGTCCAGTAAACGACGGCGGTGTAGTGTATTTCTCCCGTCGCAATCCATCTGCGCGAGTAGGGGGCGTGAAGCATTTAAAATAGGCGCGTTCCCGTGCGATCGAACTGCGCATGCTCCGTTCGCAAATTTCCCGCCGTGCATTGAGCGAAATCACGTCGTTACGTCGTAGTAGCGTCGTTTACGTACATTCCTATTCCCGAACGAGTTACGTTAAAAAAAAAAAAAATATTTTCAAATCGACGCGGGAACGACGGCCATACTTTACATGGGTTACGCACTGTTAGACCAGCAAAAAGCTCCTCTAACATTACGTAGCCAAAAAATGACGTAGGCGATTGCGAGGGACACTCGTACCTTCGTGGATCGCCGTAAAAACGAATTTGCATATCCCGACGCATGAAAACGACGCGAACTCCTCCCAGCGGCCGCAAAAATATCGCAGCGTAGATCCGAAGGCTTACGAAGACGTAAGCCTCTCGGATCGAAGCCCGAAGCCGCCGTATCATGGTTTGAGGATTCAAACTAGTGATACGGCACGCGAAATTTGAAATTACTCCTGTCTAACACCAGTTAGACAGGCGTAATTGCTCTATGAATCTGGGCCTCTGTTTTTTTTTTTTTTAATTCTTTATTTAAAGATGTGTCACAGATACAATAAAGCGGTAACTTCACAGAATCAACAATAAACTTGCGAGGTATTATCCATACTCTTTGCCCAATCACAAAACGGCCACAAAAAGAAAAAGGAAAAAGAACGTCCGAAAAAATACAGATATGCAAATTCACAACGTTCCCATTTCCCTGGGGGATAACCCCCCAGGCAGGTCCACCTGGGGTGAGCCCACTCAGGGGGGCGGGGTATCCTTAAACCGTCAGGAAGTTCCACCATATCATAGAGGGAAGTCTAAAACTGGGTAAAAAGTGTTATCTTGAACACACCAAATTTTCAATTATATATCTGAGGAGAATTGGAAGAGAAACAGGAAAGAAGAAAGAGAGAAAGAAAGAAAGAAAAAAGAAGAAAAAAAAAAAAAGGGGGGGGGGAATGGGTGGTCACCAACCAGAGGAAGGCGTCCCCTGCATCAGTCAGGCAGCAGAAGCTCCCATAAAAAACAAAAGGATAGACTCAACTAGGTATATTGGAGGTATTCATCCGAGAAGCGAAACAGGTCCCAGTGTATCCATCTAGACTTGTGTTCCTCAGACTTATCCTGCAATTCCGCTGTCAGCTCCTCCATCTACTCTATGTCTTTCACTCTCGCGAACCATTGGGCCACCGTTGGGGCAGACTGTTGTTTCCACAAAGGCGGGATGCACGCCCGAGCGGCATTAAGGAGGTGTTTGAGAAGAGATTTATGGTATTGTATCCTGGACAATGGGGTAAGGTTAAGCAGGACAGCCGCTGGGTCATCCTGCAGTGAAAAGTCAGTAAGCATGTGTATGAGTTTGAGCACTGGTTGCCAGAAAGTGGCTAGTGTAGGACACTCCCAGAAAATATGGAGAATTGTACCAGAGTGGAGGCCACATCGCCAGCAACGGTCTGTCTGAGGGGGGAATATTTTAGCTAGAACCGACGGGGTCCTATACCAACGCGTCAGAATTTTGTACGTGGTTTCCTGGTATCTACTGCATAGGGAGGATTTCTGCGCAAAGAAAAGTATCCTCTCCTTTTGAGGTTCAGTAAAGGTGACCTGGAGGTCTCTCTCCCATTTCGCTACAAACGGAGGATCCGATGTAGCGTGGAGGTTTAACAAGCATTTGTATGAGGTTGATAAGGACCTCCGAATTGGACCCTCTCCCAGGCAGAGCTCCTCAAAAGAGTGGAGCTGACGAGTGAAAAGAGCCGGGCCAGGCAGTGATCTAAGAAAGTGTGATAACTGCAATATTCTCCAGTGGTTCAATGTAAGAGGGGCCTGGGCCTCTGTTTTTAATCTACTGTATATATTCAAGTATAAGCCAAGTTTTTCAGCACATATTTTTGGACATTCTCCCGGACTTTGGGGACTCGGTACTGGCCGAACTTGGCACACATGTAGCCCCACGCTTCCTCTATAAGTGTTCAAAGTTTTTTTGTCCGGGGGACCCTTCCATAGACTCCAATGTTAACCACTTAAGGACCGCCTCCTGCAGATTTACGTCGGCAGAATGGCACGGCTGGGCACATCAACGTATATATAGGTTGGTTTTAGTACCCAGCCGTGGGTCGCGGGCGCGCGCCCGCGGGCGC
Organism: Rana kukunoris; assembly: GCA_029574335.1. Taxonomy (NCBI): domain Eukaryota; kingdom Metazoa; phylum Chordata; class Amphibia; order Anura; family Ranidae; genus Rana; species Rana kukunoris. The sequence goes on along the minus strand of CM056049.1, from coordinate 500,871,966 downwards.
GCGCCCGCGACCCGGTCCGAAGCTCCAGGACCGGGACCGCGGGATTCGCGGACCCGATCGCCGCTGCAGTGCGGCGATCCGTCCCTGGAGCGGAAGAACGGGGAGAGCCGTGTGTACACACGGCTTCCCCGTGCTTCTCTGTGGCCGGAGCATCGATCGCGTCATCCCTGTAATAGGGGGACGCGATCGATGACGTCACACCTACAGCCACACCCCCCTACAGTAGTAAACACACACATTAGGTACACATTCCCTACAGCGCCACCTGTGGTTAACTCCCAAACTGCAGCTGTCATTTCCACAGTAAACAATGCAATTTAAATGCATTTTTTGCTGTGAAAATGACAATTGTCCCAAAAATGTGTAAAAATTGTCCGAAGTGTCCGCCATATTGTCGCAGTCACGAAAAAAATCGCTGATCGCCGCTATTAGTAGTAAAAAAAAAAATAATTAATAAAAATGCAATAAAACTATCCCTTATTTTGTAAACGCTATAAATTTTGCGAAAACCAACCGATAAACGCTTATTGCGATTTTTTTTTACCAAAAATATGTAGAAGAATACGTATCGGCCTAAACTGAGGAAAAAAAATGTTTTTTTATATATTTTTGGGGGATATTTATTATAGCAAAAAGTAAAAAATATTGCATTTTTTTTTAAATTGTCGCTATATTTTTGTTTATAGCGCAAAAAATAAAAACCGCAGAGGTGATCAAATACCACCAAAAGAAAGCTCTATTTGTGGGAAAAAAAGGACGCAAATTTTGTTTGGGAGCCACGTCGCACGACCGCGCAATTGTCTGTTAAAGCGACGCAGTGCCGAATCGCAAAAACCCCTTGGGTCATTTGCCAGCGTATTGGTCCGGGTCTTAAGTGGTTAAACGGTCATTTCTCTGGTAACTTTGGGGACCGGTAAAGGCTGGCCATAGGTCCTGGACCCAAAACTTGGTACACATGTAGCCCCAGTTCTTCTCTACAAGTGTGCAAAGTTTGCTGTCTGGGGGACCTACGGCCGGCGAGCACAGATTTTTCTAAGCCGGGCACCCCCTCTATATACTCCCATGTTAAACGTAAGTCTAGTCATGGACACAGTGAGGAATGGGCACAGTGAGGCATGGACACAGTGAGGCACAGTGAGGAATGGACACAGTGAGGCATGGGCACAGTGAGGCATGGACACAGTGAGTTATGGGCACAGTGAGGCATGGGAACAGTGAGGCATGGGCACAGTGAGGAATGCACATGGACACAGTGAGGCAAAGTGAGGCACAGTGAGGCATGCAGATGGACACCCTAGGCTTATACTCGAGTCAATACGTTTTCCCATTTTTTGTGGTAAAATTAGGTGCCTCGGCTTATATTCGGGTCGGCTTATATACAGGTAAATGTTACAAATCTAATTATTGGCAGATTTCAGCTTGTTTCTTGGCTTTCTGTGCCTTCTTGCACCTCCCTTTATTCATGTGTTCAATACCTTTTCACTGTGTCATTCCATTTTTTACACATAACTTTATTTCTGAACGTATTTGTTTTGGTTTCAAAGAAAGAAATCAAAGCTGCTAGAATAGCCCAAGCAATCATCTGATTCAAATCAAACAAAAAATCTATGGAAAGATCAGAGTTCATAGCTCTTCCATGGAAACCTTCAAGATTTGAAGACTGTTTATGCAGAAAAATGGGCCAAAATCAGACCTAAGCAATGCATGAGACTAGTTTCTCCAGATATATCTACCTAGAAAAATGGTGACATGCTCAATACTTATTTTACCCGCTGTATAGTTCAGTTACTATGGGAACACATGCTAGTGGCAAATAATTTTTGATAGTTTAATTATACATTTTCACTATCTATGTGTAGCGTGGGGGTGTTGCTTTTATTTATTTTAAGTATCTTCTATGTGCCATGGTAAATAAATACTACATAGTATCTATTCTGTATATTCTGTACTAATTACCTTCCAAATCCACATCTCCAACTATTATTGTTTTTCCTGTAGCTGGATCTTCTATATGATTAATGCCAACATCAATTATAGCAGCCCCTTCTTTAATCATGTCTGCCGTGATCAACTTTGGAATACCTACAACGACAAACACAGTCACATTATTAGTAATAAGCCCAGTAATAGTAATAAGCCTGGCATATGCAAGCATCTCAGGTTTGACTAAACAATTAAAGGGTCACTAAAGGAAAAAAATTGTTTTGCTGAAATGACTGTTTACAGGGTATAGAGACATAATAGTTAACTGATTCCTTTTAAAAACAATTAAAAACAGATAAAAATCAATCATATAATGTGCCTCTAGTTTCACTTTTGTTTTTGCATCTAGCTTAGTTTTTGCATGTAATTTAATGCCTCTGTGATGGACAGTGCCATAGAGAGTGATGGTTAGGAAAACGAAACTAGAATCTCCCAGTACTGTGGGCATCAGGAAACAGACAACCAGGAAGTGAGCAGAATTACAGCAACATCAGAGAAAAAATTAACAACGAGGACATGAAACCAGTAAGGTAAAGGAAGCTATTTAGCTAAAAAAATATTTCCTTTAGTGACCCTCTAAGTAAAAAGAGACATTTCCTCTTTGTTTCCTTTTTTTTTTTTTTTTTAGTTTTTTCTTTCAAAATTGTCAGTGTGAAGGGAGCTGCTGCAAGGGTGTGAATATCATTTTTATACTCCGTACTTTAATGAGAACAACAGTTGTAAAGCAGGCCAAACACGGTCAAATTTCGAGCAAATTTTTTTTTCAAAATCAGAAAGTTTTTTTTTTTGTGATCTGATGATGCCACCATTGATTTTCCAAATTCAGCCGACCAAACCTTCATGTTGCCAGAAATATTAGTTTCTCTCCAGGAATATTCTTTTCTCTCCGGGAATATTCTTTTCTTGCACATGAGCATTTTATTTTCCTATTACATTTCGCGCACGATTATCCCATCATTGATCAGAAAATCGTTAGTTTTTTAAAAAAAATCCAACATGTCGGATCCCTTTAAATTTGTTTGCCGCACGAAAATCTTCTGTTGCTGCGCCCACTAACGGTGCGAAATTCTTACGAAAATTCTTTGATACGGTTTTCGAAAGAAAAACCTAGTTTCTATTCTCTCATTCACTTCCTGGTTTGCAGCGCTCGTTCATGTAAGAACTACATTTCCCAGTATGCATTGCGGCACGCCTAGTAATTCACACCTCCTTGAAGTCTCTAAAACCACGTCCACACGATCGGTCCATCCGATGAGAACGGTCCGACAGACCGTTTTCATCGTTTCACCGATGAAGCTGACTGATGGACTGATGTGCCTACACACCATCGGTTCATGAACCGATCGTGTCAGAACGCGGTGACGTAAAACACAACAACGTGCTGAAAAAAAAGAAGTTCAATGCTTCCAAGCATGCGTCGACTTGATTCTGAGCATGCGTGGCCCTTTAACCGGTGCTTTTGCATACTAATGATCGGTTTTAACCCATCGTTTAGCCGTCCATCGGTTGAATTTTAAAGCAAACCATCTGTTTTTTGACCGAAGGATAACGGACCGATGGGGCCAACACACGATCGTTTTGGACCAATGAAAACTAAGTCCGTTTGCATCGGTTTGAACCGATCGTGTGTACGAGCCTTAACACGTAGAGAGCGTCCTGCCACACAGTTGTAGTTCCCAGGAGGGGGCGAGCATGTTACTGACCACCGCAGTAAAGTCTCCCTTCACGGTGGTCAGTAAAATCAGACAAGCAGGAAGCGAACAGAACAGAGAGGAAATAGAGCAACTTCTGAGCGAAAACGAACAATGAGGAAGTGAAAAGGTAAAGGATGCTTATTATGAAAAAAAAATTCCTTTACAACCCCTTTAAAGATAATAAAAAAACGAGTTGGGACTTTAAATGAAGCACATGGGGAAAGTGCTTCCATCCCTAATAGACAGTAAAGAGAGGGGTAATTTGGGACTTTAAATGAGACAGTTGACAGGTAGGGGTTGAGCTAGAAAAGATCAAGTTTATTACATGTATATAGTACTGATACCTCACAATGTGAAAGGGAGCATGATATATGTACATAACAGTCAACATGATAAACGTGATAAAAGTTGGTAGTAGCAAATAACATTGTATGGACTAGACATTGTATGGACTAGACTATATACATGTAATAAACTTGATCTTTTCTAACTCAACCCCTACCTGTCAACTGTCTCGTTTAAAGTCTCAAATTCCCCCTCTCCTTACTGTAAAATTAAAGTGGTTCTAAAGGCAGAAGTTTTTTTTCTACCTTGATGCATTCTAGGTAAAAAAAAAAAATGAATGCAGCTCCCCCAGCCCCCCCCCCCTTATACTTACCTGAGCCCCATCTGGATCCAGCAATGTTAATGAAAGCAGCGTTTCTCCCAGGTCTCTCTCTTATTGGCTCACACAGCAGAGGGAGCCATTAGCTCTTTTTTCTGTCAATCACAGCCAGTGAGCCAATGAGGAAAGTGCAGGACCAAGCCATGCTCTTTGTGTGAATGGACAATGTTCATTCCACAGGAGCATGGCTCGAGAGGAAGCTTTTTTGAGTGCCCCCCTAGCAAGAGGCTTGCTATTAGGGGCACTCGGCAGGGGGGAGGAGCCAGGACTGCCGACCGCGACCCAAAAAGAATTGGATGGGGGCTGCTCTGCTTTTTTTCTTCTTTTTTTATTTCCTTTTTCTTAATACCTTTAGGATCACTTTAAATAGAAAGTAAACCTCCCTCTAATGTGTGTACCTAAAGGTAAGCTTATAATCAGGTTACCTATAGGTTCTATTAAAATGTACTGTATACTGTGCATGCTAACTGAAGGAAGACCACTGGTGCAGTTTCTTCAGAGCCCTGTGCCATGACTGGAGGCTCCCACGCGCATTCCAGCCAGTCACAAAGAAAGACGCAATGCATACTAGCACATTATGCTTTTGGAGGTAAGGAAAAAAACAAAAAACCCAGCAATGTAGCTACCTCCAACACACCAGCCTCTGCATATGTCACTAATAGATGACTTGGCTAGAGCTCTGGCTGGTTTGGAGGGTAAATTGGCTAGTTGATCGCGTTCACCTCCCAGTCTGGGAAAAAATGTGACATGTCCCCTTCCCCTGCTTCTGGGCCATCGGCTGCAGATCAGGAGTGGGTAGAGGATTCAGATGTGCCTTGGAGGACCCATTGGAACAGCATGAGGATGGTTCCTCATTAGTGGGCTCAGCCCTGGAGCCTTTGCAACCTCACAGTCTCAAAGGTTGTTAATTCAATCGCTCACTGAGGCAGTGTGGATTGGTTATAAGTTGCCCCTAACAGAGTCGGCTGAGGCCTCCCTTTCCTCTCTGGGTTCTCATGCTTTTCTTATGCACCCGTTGCTGAAACAGCTTATAAATGCTGACTGGGAATACCCAGACAGGCATTTTTATTCCTCAAATTTATCCTATGGAGAAGACATTCGCTAAAGAATGGAGTATGCCAGCGGTAGACGATGCTGTCGCTTCTCTATCCAGTTGACAATATTCAGGTGTTTAGGATCCAGCGGATAAAAGACTGGAATCTTTGCTTAAAACTTCACTCGTTATGGCCAGTGGAGTTGCACAGCCTGTGATAGCAGCTGTTGGTGTCTGTCAATTCTTTAAGGATAAGGTGAAACAGGCCATTAGAAGGAAAGAAGTCACAGTCCTCCGTAACTTCTTAAGGCCCCTTTGTTTTGAAACTTGACGCCATTGAGGATTCCATCCATCAGACATCGCGCTCTTCTGCTGTTACACATGCAAAGAGTGCTATGGCTTAATGATCGGTCAGCAGAGTTGCCTTGTAAGTAACTGTTGACTGGGTTTCCTTTATGGAGAGTGTTTAATTAGGGATGATAAGTACACCCATGTGGAAAGAGTACCCTTCTTCCTGTGAAGAGAAAAAGTAAAGCATCCTTCATTTAAATGTTCTACCTCTCTGGCGCCTGGAGAATTAGCCTCCAGACAGTCGCGATGGCCTCCGCCGTCAGCCCGAGAGGAAGGCCCCAAAGCCAGGTTTGGAGCCAGAGAAAAGCCCTGGGGGTAAAAATCTGCTAAGCAAGAGTCCTCAGGCTTTCTTATAAAGGGGTGCCCCTGCTCGCACGAGAGGACGGCTCCTGCAGTTTCAGGAGTCTGGCAGGAGGAGACTCAGAGGGATGGGTAATCTCCATGGTTTCTCTAGGCTACAAGCTAGAGTTTTGGGATTTTTCCGCCTCGTTTTCTAAAATCAGGTGTTCCCATGGTCCCGATATAGAGAGCATCGTTTTTGTTCAGACACTGGACCTGTTGCTGTCTCAAAGGGTGTTCACAGAGATCCCCTTGGGAGAACAGGGAATGTATTTTTACTTTAAACTCTGTTCAGTGCCCGAACCAAACGGTGATGTCAGACCCATTTTCAGATTTCAAGGGTCTAAACCAGTTTCTGGAAATCTTTTCCTTCTGCATGGAATTTGATCAGTGGTATCCTCCCTTCGGGAGGAGAATTCCTAGTGTCAATTGACATTAAGGATGCATATCTTTATGTGCCTATTCCCTGTGATAGAACAGCGACAGTCCAGTTTGTGGTCTTACCCTTTGGGTTGGCCACTGCATCAGGAGTGTTTCCATAAGGTCCTGGCTTATCAACTTAGGAAAGTCATCCCTGTGGCCAGTAAGGCTGGAATACTTGGGCCTGGTAGTGGATACAGCCCATAAGAGGGTGTTTATTACCCCCGGAAAGGGTCTGCACAATAAGAGATCTGCTTCACACGATCAGGACAAAGGGAGAGTCTCCCGTCCGTCTCTGTATGAGATGGTTAGGAAAGATGGTAGCTTCATTCGAAGCAGTTCCCTATGCTCATTTCTATTCAGGACTGTTGTAGAACACTATCCTGTCTGCCATGAGCAGAAGAAGGCAGGATTTGAATTGTCCAATGCCTTTGACTCCAAACGTACACCAGAGTCTCAACTGGTGGTCGCTTACCGGAAGTTTGCAGAAGGGTAAAAAACTGGTCACCTGAAAGATAGTGACGACCGATGCCAGCCTTTTTAGGCTGGGGAGCATTACTAGAAGTGAATGCTGAAAATGGAGAATGGTCAGAGTCCAAGAAGACCTTGCTCATCAACATTATAGAAATTCGGGCAGTACGCCTGACCCTAAAGGGTCTGGTCGGGCAGACTGCAGAGATACCCTGTAAGAATTCAGTCTGACAATGACATGGCAGTGGCCTATGTCAATCACCAGGGCGGCACCAAGAGTCGGTCGGCACAAAAATAAGTAGACCATAGTCTGGTGTGGGCAGAGGAACATGTTCCTTGCCTATCTGTGGTGTTCATCCCAAGGGTAGAAATTGGCAGGCAGACTTATAAAGCCACCAGCCATTGATCCCAGGGAAATTATCCCTATATTCAAATGTTTTTCTGGCCATTTGCCGGAGATGGGATACTCCGGACGTGGATCTTTTTGCATCCAGGTTCAGCATGAGACTGGACAAGTTTGTGTCCCGAATAAGGGACCCACTCCCTTGCAGGATAGATGCATTGGTAACCCCATGTGATCAGTTTCTCTGTTTTATGCGTTCCCTCCAGTTCAGTTGTTCCTGTGTCTGCTGCGCAGGATCAGAGGAGAACGGAAATGGGTGATCCTAATGGCCCCGGCGTGGCCCAGGGGGTCCTGATATGCGGAGATCGTAAATATGGCAGCGTCAGATCCTTGGGTCCTATCAGCCCACCAGAATCTGCTGTCACAAAGGCCGGTATTCCACCCTGCCTTACAAATGCCAAATTTTGGCGGTTTGGCTGTTTGAGGACCTTGTTCTAAAAGGTCAGGGGCTTTCAAGTTCAATGGTAAATACCCTAATTAATCCTAGGAAACCAGCTGCTAGAGCCTATCTACTATAGGGTCTGGATGGCCTATATTTCTTGAGTTAAAACAAGGGATGGCATCCTATCAAGTAGAGCATAAGCAGGATTCTAGACTTTCTACAGTTGGTAGTAGAAATGAAGCTAGCCTTGAGTACTATTAAGACACCTTTCACACTTGTACGACTTCAAAGTCTCGCGATTTTACCGCGATTTCGCGGCTGCGATTTTGCCGCAATTTCAATAAATGCCTGTCTAAGTGGCATCAAAATCGGACCAAAGTAGTGCAAGGACTACTTTGAAGTAGGTACAACTTAAAGTCGTGACAGTATGAATGGTAGTCATTGAAAATAATGGAGAATGACTTGTCATACGATTTTGCAGTCCAAAATTGTGGGACAAGTCGTATAAGTGTGAAAGGGGACTTAAAGTCAAGTCTCGGCCTTGACAGTTTTTTTCCAAAAAACTCTTGCTTTTCAGGCCCTAGTACAGGCTTTTATGCAAGGTGTGACACATATAAATTCTCAGGTCAAATGGCCGATCTGCCCATGGGATCTGAATCTGGTCTTGTTAAGTCCTTCAGAGGCCTCCCTTTAAGACGATGTGTGCTGCCCCATTACCCATGGTCACGAGGAAGCTAGTGTCTTTGTTGCAGTAAACTTCTGCAAGAAGAGTGTCAGAGTTGGCAACGTTATCTCGCAGAGAACCATTTCTGGTGGTTCATATAAGACAAGGTGGTGTTATGTCCCCGGCCATCTTTTCTGCCTTAAGTTGTGTCCAGTTTTCACTTAAACCAGAACTTTTTTGCTGCCTTTATTTTTTTCCAGCGCCCAGTTCGGCGGTGGAAGAGTCTTTACTTTCTCTTGATGTAGTAAGAACAGTTAGTTTCTATCTGGAGACAACTACTCAGTTTCGGAAAACGGATGCATTGTTCGTATTGTCAGGAGGCCCCAGGAAGGGGCAGGCAGCATCCAAGTCGACCACCTTTAGATGGGTTTGTCAGATTACTACTCAAGCTTATGAGTTACATGAGAAAGTTCTGCCTTTCCATCTTAAAGCGCACTCAACCCGAGCAGTAAGCACTTGTTGGGCAGTGTGTCACCAGGCCTCTCTAGCTCAAGTGTGCAGGGCCACAACTTGGTCATCTGTGCATACATTCACAAAGTTTTATCAGGTGGATGTGAATCAAGAGGAGGATGTCGCCTTTGGGCACAGTGTTTTGCAGGCGGCGGCATAGGTCTCATGTGTGACAAAGGTCTGCTTTATCTATTGGTGTCTTCCTCCCCTCAGATGGCATTGCTATGGGACATCCCATATAGTAACTGTTGGCTCTGTGTTCTGTGATGTACTGAAAAGAAAATAGGATTTTTATAACAGCTTACCTGTAAAATCATTTTCTTGAAGGTACACACAGAGGTCCCTCCTTTCTTATGGGGATACTTATATATTGCTTTGCTACAAAACTGAGGTGCTTCCTGTGTGGGAGGGGTTATATCGGGAGGGAACTTCCTGTCTTGATTATGCCAGTGTCCATCACCTAAAGGTGGCCTATAACCCATATAGTATTTTTTGGCTCTGTGTCCCGTGATGTACCTTCAAGAAAAGGATTTTACAGGTAAGCTGTTATAAAAAAAATCCTATTTACTCATGATGCAAATGAAAAATGCAGCACTTGAGAGGCAGTATGTGAAGAAGAGATGAAGCAGGGTGGGAGGAAGTTGGTAGTTGGTGCTGAGGACTGTATTTCAGGCATGCCCGCATAGTCTGGCACTACCCTAATACACACAGTGGATGGTTCAGACCGGAAGTCTCAGACTCCCAAGTTCCCCCACTACAGCAAGTCTCAACACAATTATGTCACCTATCGCTGTAAAATGAAAAATGCAGCAAGTGAGAGGCAGCATGTGAAGTGGAGAGGAGGGAAGCAGAGGGGGTGGAAGTTAGTGCTGAGGACTGTATTTCAGGCATGCCCGCATAGCCTGCCATTACCCTGATACACACAGTGGATGATTCAGACTGGAAGTCTCAGACTCCCACGTTCTCTAACTACAGCAAGTCGCAACACAATTATGTCACCTATCACTATAGAGAACTACAACAGGGCAGAGATAAGATCCATGGCCACAGGAATACACAACACAACAGCCACCAGTCCTACAACACAGGGATGTCACAGGGAATGAAGCCTTGATTCAAAAAATGCACCCTGGATTCTCAGATACAAGATCAATAAGATTTTTATATGACACCAAGGGAAAAGAAACAACAACCATATTACATCAAGGTATGAACGCACTTGTACTAACAGGTAATACATGTTCTGCCCAGAGTTCAGCTTTAACTGCAGTATATAAACATGAATAACAAAATGTGATTTGGAACAAAATATTTTTACGGTAATTTATATATGTAATTGCTCAACAAAGTTTAGCCTCACATGAAATATAGTATGATGTGTTATATACCAGGGTTGCTTTTTCACCAAGCATGGTCCAGCTGCTCAGGTAAGTGACAGGTATGCTTTATGATTACAGGAAGTTTTTTTCCCATAGCAAACACTCCTGCAGTCTGGGAGTTGATTCATCAAGTTCCCTTTCTTTGCAATTATGTAGGGTGTGTATAGTGTAGAAAGCTGGGAGTGTAGCACTTTTTGAAGCTTTGTATACAAATAAACTATCTTATAATAAACTGTACATGTAGATGCATTTATATAAGATTATAAATAAATATTTACATGTTCTTTTTAGAAAATATACAGTAAAATGTAGCAAAGTGATAAATTATTATTTTAGACTAAATATTGTTTTTAACCAGATTATATTGAGGAGATCACAATAGACTAAAATGCCCTCTATGCCTCTGCTAAAAAAGTGAATCTAGCAGTAGATATATTTTTTAATATTAAAGCGGAGCTCCAGCCGCGATTTTTTTTTTTTTAAAGTCAGCAGCTACTAACAGTGTAGCTGCTGACTTTAAATAAGGACACTTACCTTGTCCTACTTGCCCGCGCTGATGGGCCCCCCGATGCCGGTCCCACGATCGCTCCGGGTCCCGCGCCGCCATTCACACTATGGGAAACAGGCAGTGAAAACGTACGGCTTCACTGCCCATTTCCTACTGCGCCTGCGTGAGTCTCACGCTGGCTTGTGAATGGGCGCGCTGCTCTCTGAGAACACACACAGTTCCCAGAAAGCAGCACGCCCCATTCACAAGCAGAAGGACAAGAAGAAAAGGCACCGTGGAGTGGAAGAGGCAGATTACGGACTTCCGCATAGCAACAGGTATTTCGGGTAAATATTTTTTTTTTTTTCAGGTTTTTTTTTTTTTAAACAACATGGAAAAATGTTGCTTTCCTGGGTGGAGCTCCGCTTTAAGTATAGGCATTCTAATAATGTGTAACATTACAGGTATGTATTTACTCTCACAGAGATCACAGTAGCGCTCTGACAATTGTTTTTTTCTGAGGAACAGCACCATATTTGTGCAGACATTATACAGGGGTCAGCATCTACTTCCTGACTGAGATTCTGACCCAGCTATATGTACAGCTATAACGTGATAAAAGAAAAGAAAAAAAATGCAGGTAGATAAAAAATGGTAAGCTGCCAGCACAAAGATCTATGATTCCAAATCAGTTATAACTCAAATATGCAACACTATAAAAAAATAACGTACATGTGTCGTAATTCACATTAACATAAAACTTCACACACAAAAAATGATATTTAAAAAAAAACACACAATAAAGTGTCCATATACACCAAAAAAAAAAGAGAAAAGTCTGATGTATAATAAAGGCAAACTCCCCCTGATGACGTCTAAGACGGGCGAAACACGTTGGTTAGGGTTAACGGACATGATGTCATCACACACGCTTGTGACTGAAGTTGGACTGAAAAGAGAGTCTTTGCCTATCAGGTACATGCAATAATGTATAGCTGTGTTTGCCTTGTAATAACACATTTGAGTGAGCATTCTAGCGTTTAAATAAATGTGGATGTTTTAACATAACTACAGGGACGGATGGTGAGGTCAGTGGCTGGCGAGGCACTAGCTAGTATCAGAGCCAGATACACACAGGTTACATATTCCGTGATCGATAAAGCGAGAGCAATAATTCTAGCACTGGACCTCCTCTGTATCTCTAAACATGTAATTTGTAAAAAAATAAAATAAATGAAGGCATCGCCTATGGAGATTTTTAAGTAACGGTACTGAAGTTTGGCACCATTCCACGAGTGTGGAATTTTAAAGTGTGACATGTTAGGTATCTATTTACTTGGCGTAACATCATCTTTTACATTATACAAAAAAATCGGGTTATCTTCATTGTTGATTTTTTTATTTTATTTTTTTATTCATGGAACAGTTTTTTTCTTCCAAAAACACATTTGACAAATTGCTGCGCAAATATCGTGTAACATAAAAAGTTGCAACGACCACCATTTTATTCCCTAGGGTGTCTGCAAAAACAATATATATATATAATGTTTGGAGCTTCTGAGTAATTTTCTAGCAACCAAATTATGATTATTACATGTAGGAGAGAAGTGTCAGAATTGGCCTGTGGCAAGGGGTTAATTACCATAAGTAATATACAAATAATTATTATATATTGGTTTTAAGGTCATTTACTATATTTTCAAAAACTGTACTCAAGCAGGTGGCTTAATGGACAAATTACTGAAGTTTGAAATTATAACTTCAAACCAGTCATTTCATAGCAAGTAGATAAATAATATGATTTAGCTTGCTTATAACAGTACCTTTTCAACAACCCCAGGTTCTAATTTTTCCTCTTAACTGAGTGAGAAAAACATGGGATTGTGAGTAAATCCTATACCCATAAACCCATGTAGTTCCTGAGAGTCATGCCTCCACTGAAGCATTTTTATTGGACAGCTGGGGCTAATGGTACGTTACCGTTGGTCCAAGATTTCAAGCTATCCATTGAGTTCAGTGCCTCCGACAAGAAGTGAGGAGAGGCACTGTGAGCTCATCCTCTCAACCTGCTACAAACAGAAGGTGCCAGCTTGTATTTAAACTGGCCGCTCTGTATGTAGCTTCAGACAGGCTGCTCAAGGAGCCCCATATCTCTGGGTCATAAGAGCCCCACATTTGTACCAGTGGTGGGGTGGGACTTACACTACCTACCCCCCAATTGGGGTCTCTGTGACCTCAGGTCGATGAGCTACGACCTTCGAAGCTCGATTTTTTTCTTTAACATTTAAAAAAAAAAAATATGTTCTTTGCAGGTGAGGTTCTACCTCCCCGAACTGCACGTCCCTGCATTACTACACCACGAGTGTCCCTTTTTCCTTTTATGTGATCTTTGCAAGGGAATATTTGAGTATTTTCCAAAATGATGGTCGACTGGTGTAGCAGTGACCGAGATCACTAACCATTTATGCGCTAATGACCATTTATAATTTGATGGTCATTTTAATCCGATAAGAGCCTCTTGTGCACACAGAGGATTCTGTGGTGGATGGGCATTGTTCTTACTTGCAGCAGATCACAATAAGTGGAATATCTGACACTTAAAGGGGTTGTAAAGGAAAAAAAACGATAAAAAAATAAATAACAAACATGTTATAATTACCTCCACTGTGCAGCTCGTTTTGCACAGTGTGGCCCTAATCCACGTCTTCTGGGGTACATTGGCGGCTGTCCACACATTAATGCTAAAGAGCTTGCATGGTGTGGAGTCCTTGCGGGCGCATTTCACATGATACAGCCGACGGCCATGGCCGCCGACTGTATCACACGGCGCTGCCCCCCGACGCACTGCATCATTGGTTGTGTTTAATAGCAGCGCGAGCCAATGATGCCAGCACCTTCACAGCACAGGACTTCCGTCAGGTAAGTAAATGGGGAGGCCGGTATTGTCGGAAGTTTTCACCTTAATGCATAGAATGCATTAAGGTGAAAAAACGTTTACTTTTACAACCCCTTTAACCTAATTTGAATGTTATTTCTTCACAGAGTGGATGACTATTCTCTTTTTTGGTGTATATGGACACTTTAATGGACACTCTTTATTCAAATATCATTTCTTGTGTTTAAAGTTTGATGTTGATGTGAATTATGAAATATGTATGTTATTTTCTTTATAGATCTGAACATTTGAGTTATGAACAGTAATTAGAAAAGAAAATACACTTTAACATATTTAAATGGGCTAACAGTAGATCTTCATTCAAACTGATAAAGGTGATATACTTGAATAAGAACATCTAGACACCAACATAAGAAGATAAGAAAAATTAGCCTTTTCAATTAATTATGTGATGGTGTAATGTGGAAAAAGTACACATTTGGCATCAAAACCTGGTATAGCCCCCTGTAGTGGAAATATTGCCTTTTGCATAACTCCCTACAAGTCACTGACATTGAATTCTCAATGCAAAATTCTATCGGTTGCAATGTGCTTGTTGTTTCCTTGTATTCAGACTAGTTTCACATCTATGTGGTTGCAGTTGATGCATTTTTAAGGCATGTTTTGTAGTGCGTTTTTAAACCCACGTTTTTGATGGGCCATCAGGTGATGTCGCTCGTTGGCTCCACCCCATAGCTATTTATGAAATGTCACATGGCCTGGCAGGCAGACCGGAGGAGCTCTGGAGGTGGTGGCAGTGTCGTAATTGCTGGATTTACATCGGGGGACATTGTTTTTTTTGTTTTTTTTAATAAAGGAATTGTCAAAAACTCTTGTACTGCCTTTATTCACTTTTACATTTTTTTTGGTGAATGGGTTGGAGCACTATATACCCCATACTCTTTCACATGGGGGGCAAGATCTTTGTTAACTACTTTCCGACCAGCCGCCGCAGTAATACGGCGGCAGGTCGGCTCGTCCAGGCGAGAGCCCGTAGCTCTACGTCGGGCGCGTGAACGGCCAGGGAGCGCGCGCGCTCGCCTCCCCGCCGTTCCCGACGATCGGATTCGATACAGAACCGATCACTCACCAGGTCCAGGCCAATAAAATCTGGCCTGGACCTGGTGATCACCCTCAGCCAATGGTTGTTCTCCCCTGCCAATGTTTTGTAAACATTGACAGGGGAAATGCTGCTCTCTCCCTCGTGTCGGTCTTTCCGTTCCTGACCGAGAGAGAGAGAGCATCTAAATGTGAGTTGCACAACACTACACTGACACCAGGTCACGTAGGCACACAATTCACCCCTGTTAACCCCCCGATCGCCCCCCAAATTAACCCCTTCACTGCCTGTCACTGTGTCACCCAGTACAGCAATCAGATTTTTTTTTGATTGCTGTACAAGTGTCATTAGTGACTAAAATAATTGTTAGGGTGATTAGTCTTAGGCCCTAATAAGTCTAGGGACCCCCCCTAACCCCCCCCAATAAAGGTTTAACCCCTTGATTACCCCCTGTCACCAGTGATCACAGTATAAGTGTCACGGGTGACGCAGTTTAGCTAGTTTATTTTTTATAGCATCAAGGCACCCGCCATATTTTTTGCAATAAAGTTTTAACCCCCTGATTACCCGGCGGGTGATCAAAGTTTGGTTTTAGCGCCAGATAGGCTCTGCGTCGCCCCAGGCAGCGTCAGATTAGTGCCAGTAGCGCTAACACCCACGCACGCACCATACACCCCCCCTTAGTGGTATAGTATCTGAACTGATCGATACCTGATCTGATCAGATCTATACTAGCGTCCCCTCCAGTTTAGGGTTCCCAAAAACGCATTGTTAGCGGGATCAGCCCAGATACCTGCTAGCACCTGCGTTTAGCACCTTCGCCCAGCCCAGCCCAACCAAGTGCAGTATCGATCAATCGATCACTGACACAAAACACAAAAACACATAACTGCAGCGTTCGCAGAGTCAGGCCTGATCTCTGCGATCACTAACAGTTTTTTGGTAGCGTTTGACTGTCGCTAACAGGTCAGGTGCTTTTTTTCCTGTGAATCTCACCAC
This sequence comes from Rana kukunoris, assembly GCA_029574335.1. Taxonomy (NCBI): domain Eukaryota; kingdom Metazoa; phylum Chordata; class Amphibia; order Anura; family Ranidae; genus Rana; species Rana kukunoris. Next base: position 500,856,192 of record CM056049.1, on the reverse strand, counting down.
CGTACCCCTAAATTTAGAGCCCAAAATGGCAAATAGAATGTACGGTGATGAAGAGGCCTACTTGTTCATGAGCCTGTCAGATAGTGATGAGGAGGTCACGCATCTGTCAAATTCTAGCTCATATGAACCTGTAGACGACAGTGGCTCCCTGACAGATAGCTCTGACGACGGAGTGGTCCCTGCTAGGGTCAGGTGTACCAGATCCCGATCTTCTGCTGTCGCTGAGGTGCAAGAATCGCAGGGCTCTCGTATGGGGCAGAGTAGTACTAGCGCCGCTATTCCTTCGGGTGATCTGGCAAGCACCAGCGGCCTAGTACATCCTGGACATACATTCAGCACTGCAGTAACACTTGGTGACGTGGCGAGTCCCATAAGTGCAGTTCAAGCTGGCGAGGTGGCAAGCACAAGTAGTGTCCCGCTGCCACCAAGAAGAAGAAGATGACAAAGACAGGCCCGTCGTGCCCATAGTGCCCTTCCTGCTGCATTAGCCAATCCTGATTGGGTCCCCGCCACTTCTGCAGCACCCGTACTTCCCCCATTCACTGGCCAACCCGGAATTCAGGTGGAAACAGTTGATTTTACGTCACTGGATTTTTATTCACTGTTTTTCACGGAAGATCTCTATAGATCTATTGTGGACCAAAGCAATTTGTATGCTGGTCAATTCATCGCCGCTAATCCCCAGCTGTCCCTTGCCAGAGATTGGAAGCCAATTACGGTTTCCGAATTTAAGATCTTTCTGGGCCTTACCCTCCTCATGGGCATTACTAAAAAGAGTGAACTGCGGTTGTATTGGTCCACGTGCCCAATTTACTATATGCCCATTTTCTCTGCCTCCATGTCCAGGACACGATACGAGCAGATCTTGCGGTTCATGCATTTTAGTGACAATCAACTCTGTCGTCCTCGGGGAGACCCTGAATTTGATCGGCTCTACAAAATTCGGCCCCTCGTAAACCACTTCAACGAACGGTTTGCAGCCTTGTATAATCCCCAGCAAGTTGTCTGCGTTGATGAGTCCCTGATTACGTTTTCTGGTCGCTTGTCATTCAAACAATACCTTCCCAGCAAGCGTGCCAGATACAGGGTCAAGTTGTATAAGCTCTGTGACAGGGCAACAGGCTATACATCTAGCTTTATGGTTTACGAGGGAAAAGACAGTCACGTAGAGCCGGAAAATTGCCCTGATTACATAGGGAGCGCTGGTAAGATAGTCTGGGAATTGGTGTCACCCTTATTCGGAAAGGGGTACCACTTGTACGTGGACAATTATTACACGAGCGTGCCACTTTTTAGTCATCTTTTTGATTATGGAATTGGCGCATGTGGCACCGTGCGACCTAATCACCGGGGCATCCCCCAACGGCTTGTAGAATCCCGTCTTAGTCGGGGGGAGAGAGCCTGCTTACAGTGTAACAATTTGTTAGCAGTGAAGTGGAGGGATTCACGGAATGTTTTCGTTCTGTCCTCGCTTCACGCAGACACGGCAGTCCAAATTCCTACGGCGACTGGTGTTGTGGAGAAACCCCTCTGTATCCACGAGTACAACCTTAACATGGGAGGGGTGGACCTCAATGACCAGTTGTTGGCGCCGTACCTAATTACCCGTAAGACCAAACGCTGGTACAAAAAAGTGTCGGTTTATTTGTTTCAATTGGCTTTGCTGAACGCTCATGTGCTATACACAGCTTCAGGACAGACTGGATCCTTCCTAAAATTCCAGGAAGAGATCGCCGTAGCCCTTCTGTTTCCAGACGGTGCTTTGCCCCACCTTCCCAACGCAAATGCAGTGAGCCGGCTGCATGAGAGGCATTTTCCTTTTATCATCCCTAGTACCCCTTTGTTGTTCTCTTATGTTCACTCTCTACTGTCTACTCACTATTGTTCTATATCTATTCTCTCTATTTTTTTTTTATAGTATTTGCTTTGCAGGTATGGTATGTTATACTGTAATGTTTGTTTTATTGTTAACCATCATTTACTTAGCAGGTATGCCATTTAGTTGCATCGCAGATTTATTTAGCGTGACAGCAACAGCGTTTGCTCCCACAATATATAAAGCCACGACTCCAACACTGTGGGAGGTGATTTCACCACCACAGCTAAAAAAAGAGCATATATGACGAAGCATGGGGGCATTAGGGGCGGAGGAGCGATTTTGCTCCTAATGCCGCATACATACGATCGAAATTCCGTCGGAAGCTTTCCCGTGGAAAAGTTCAACCGTGTGTACGCGGCATAACTTTTTTTGAGGGAGGATGCCCCCATGCTTCGGCATATATATTTTTTAGGCACAGGTTGCGTTAATTTATTTTTTACTGTTTTTTTATTTTTTGGTATTTGATTTGCAGGTATGGTATGGTAAGATCTTACTGTTAGAATGTAATGTTACTTTGTTTTAATGTTAACCATCATTTGCTTAGCAGGTACGCCATCCAGTTGCATCGCCGATTTATTTAGCGTGACAGCAACAGCGTTTGCTCCCACGATATTTAAAGCCGTGACTCCAACACTGTAGGAGGTGATTTCACCACCACAGTTAAAAAAAGAGCATATATGCCGAAGCATGGGGGCATTAGGGGCGGAGGAGCGATTTTGCTCCTAATGCACGTACATACGGTCGAAATTCCGTCGGAAGCTTGTCGGTGGGAAAAGTCCGACCGTGTGTATGCGCCATAACTTTTTATGCAGCGTACATACGTCTGTGAGCAGCATAACTTTTTTGAGGGAGGATGCCCCCATGCTTCGGCATATATAACTGGTGCATGTATGCCCATCATTAGAAGTGGGTGGATGAAGGGAGGTATTCTAATGGTGGGCATACCCACCGATCAATCATTTTTTTTCGTTCAGCCAACAGGCTGAATGAAAAAAAAAAGATTACAATACATGTCCAACAAGAACCATCAACGTATGGTATGTTGCTGGACTTTGAATGGTTATACCAGAATGATGCCTGCGGGTTTAGGTATCATCTTGGTATCATTCTCTTCAGCCAGCGGTCGGCTTTCATGTAAAAGCAATCCTAGCGGCTAATTAGCCTCTAGACTGCTTTTAAAAGCAGTGGGAGGGTATGCCCCCCCCCCCCGGATATAAACTGCACCATTGGGAAAGTGGGAAAACATTTTATCACACCGATCTTGGTGTGGTCAGATGCTATGAGGGCAGAGAAGAGACCTATGGTCTGATAGACCCCAATTTTTTCAAAAAAGAGTACCTGTCACTAACTATTGCTATTATAGGGGATATTTACATGCCCTAAGATAACAATAAAAATTATAAAAAAAAAATAAAAAAAGGAAGGAACAGTCTAAAATAAAATTAAAAAAGCAAAATAAATAATAAAAAAAAAAAAAAAAAAAGCACCCCTGTCCCCCCCTGCTCTCACGCAAAGGCGAACGCAAGCGTCGGTCTGGCGTCATATGTAAACAGCAATTGTACCATGCATGTGAGGTATCACTGCGAAGGCCAGATCGAGGGTAATAATTTTAGCAGTAGACCTCCTCCGTAAATCCAATGTGGTAACCTGTAGAGGCTTTTAAAGGCTTTTAAAAATGTATGTTGTTTGTCGCCACTGCGCATTTGTGGGAAATTTTAAAGTATGTCGTGTTTGGTATCTGTGTACTCGGCCTACGATCATCTTTTTTATTTCATGAAATATTTGGGCAATATAGTGTGTTTTAGTGCTTTAAAATAAAAAAAAGTGTATTTTTTCCCCAAAAAATGCGTTTAAAAAATCGCTGCGCAAATACTGCGTGGGAAAAAAAAATGCAACACCCACCATTTTAATTATAAAGGGCCTTTGCTTTAAAAAAATATATAATGTTTGGGGGTTCAACTTAACTTTCTTGCAAAAAAAAAAAAAGTTTTTATGTAAACAAACAGTGTCAGAAAGGGCTTTGTCTTCAAGTGGTTAGAAGAGTGGTGATTGCGACATGCTTCTAAATGTTGTGCATAAAATGCCAGGACAGTTTAAAACCCCCCCAAATGACCCCATTTTGGAAAGTAGACCCCAAGCTATTTTCTGAGAGGTATGTTGAGTACATGGAATATTTTATATTTTGCCACCAGTTGCTGGAATATGACAAACTTTTTTTTTTTTTTGCACAAAGTTGCCACTAAATGATATATTGCTCAAACATGCCTTTGAAAAAGTTGATCAAATCTAAATCCAAATATTATCACTAACTACCTACAAAAGGGCCATCTCGATCAAGGATCGACTGGTCCGAAGTGAATACATAAATGCCTCTTAGGTGGCGTACACACGGCAGAGAACCTCGACGGGCAGAACACATCGTTCCGCCCGTCGAGGTTCTCTGCCGGCCGTCAGATTCGGCGACCCGCCCGTCGGGAATGGCAACCAGCCATTCATCCAGGCGGGCCTTCGAGCAAATAGAGAACATGCTCTCTATTTCTGCTCGACGGCATTCCCGACGGGATGCTCGCCGAGAGCGTACACACGGCCGAGGTTCTCGCTGGAATGCAGCTTCCAGCGAGGTTCTCGCTGGTTTCCAGCGAGAACCTCGGTCGTGTGTACGCCGCCTAAGAGAGAAACACATTGCATGACTTTTGGTACTTTCCCCTGTGGACACTGTTCCTATTGCCCACTTATGAAGAGGTAGAGGACCTTCCCATTACCAAATGGCAATACATTCAAATCCTCACATTTTACTAACTGTCAAACTAGGGGTATAGTATATATCATGGAATGCAACTGTGGTGCCTATTATAATTATATATGAAAAACTAAGCAAGAATTTTGGCGCAAATTTTCCAAACACGTGTATAGCATGAAAATCGGAAACCTGCACCTGCCCATCGGGAGACATGTAGCATTAAAGCATCAATATATTGTACCCAAAGTCTCATTCGCCGCCCTATATCGGATACACATTCCAAATAGAGGCGGTGATCAGAACAAAACACTTTTTGCAACATGAACAGCGTTGGATCTTCAGACTACAGGCCATTACATATCCTGGTCTGAACGAATCTTGTTCATTTGCTCCTTTCCTTAAAGGCTTCACGTCTGGAAAGACACAATAATTTTAATCTCCTAATTCTGGCCCCTGTTTTTGCATGTCCATGTACGCCATCCCCGTCCTAATATCAGTTCACGATCAATATTGGTCTAATATGATTCAGCTTTGATAACTAGGATGTTTTGTTATTACTATTATTGCCTTTGTATTATTTGATTTCTTTCCCCTCCCTCCTCGCAAGCATACACTCCTTCCAGTTGATCCCATGCCATTGATTATCACATTGTCTGTTGTATGCTCTAATGACCGCCTTTTTAGATAAATACCTTACCACCTTTATGGATTGCTCCGTTTATGACAAAAAGTTTTAGACCATTGCATCTTTCAAATATTTTATTATATTAGTTGGCTGTTATATGTAATAACACCTTGTTGTGATACATTCCAAATGCATGATGTATTTTATTTTGATTGTTTTTCTTTCTCTTCCCTCACAGGCTCTCGTGGGGTTAATATGGGGAACCACTTCCACCTTTCTCTCTTCCTTGTCCTCTGCTTGCCAGCGCTCTGGTACGTGGTTGTCCACGTTCGAGTTAGCCCTATGTTACCGCCCAGCAGGGTGAGACAATACATGCGTCACCACGCTGTAATTCTGGCACCAGCCGGGTGGGGTCACTACCCTAGCGGTTGCCAGGTCTCCCCTGCTGGCGGCATATGCGGCCATTTCCGTGATCACATGACGCCCTGGCGTGCGCGTCATTTTTGGCGGCCGCCACGGCGCCAACGTTACTTTTGGGATGCAGAAGTGGCGGAGGTGTCCGTATTCTTCCGGACTCCGCCTACGCCGGAAGATGCACCCGGCCTTCCACGCTGGTCTCTGGAGGAAGGAGGAAGATACATCCCCTCTTCTCCCATCAGGGGTGGGACAATCGTAGCCCCGACCCGTCAGGATAGAGGAAGGCTACACACCTTTCTCTCCCCTCCTAGTTGGGGTGGGGCATTTATACCCCCGACCTATCATAGGTCCTATAGCGGTATATATTTCCACTTCCGGATCAAAGTACTCACAGAGCCGACCACGTCTCCACGAGTTACAGCATCCTCATTTTGGTAAGTCCTGCCCTTCCTTTAAAATTCTATTATTCCACCTTACTGATCCCACTAAGGGAACCCTGGCAAGATATCTTACAAAGGGTGTCTTCTTCTCCTTTCAATCTTAGGTGCCAATACTCCAACTTGATACTGCTACAACTGATTTGGCCTGTTAGCCAACTCTCCTCAATCCTTACCCATTTAAGAATCAAGGTAATCTATCTTTCAGCCCCTACCTCCTCAAATCTTCCCTTTTCTTTTATCTTTCTCTCACACCCAGCCCCTCACTTTACCTCTCACTCCATCACCTCGGTTCACTATTTCACTCCTGGCTGCTGTGTTTTACTTTTTCAAGCGCCTCCATTCGTATATAACTTTCACTTATACCATCACTGGCCCCTTCTATGTTTTCTCTCTCTCTTTCCTCTCTCTCTTCATCCACCTTTCACCCCCACACCACTTCCCTTTCCCTCCCACTCCACATCCTCACATCCCCAATTCTTTGCACTTATCCCTCTCACACAACTTTTTAGTCACCTTGTCATTTTCCCTCTCCAGCAGCCCCCCCTCTCCTTTTCCTTTTCCTCTTCCCCATTTGTAGTCATTCTTCTTAGTTTTCTTCTTTTTTTCTTTTCCTTTTCTTCCCCCGTACCCCACTCTGGCCCTTCCCTCATTCCCCTCCCCATCCTCCCTTTTGTCTTTTCTCCCCTACCCCCACACGTCCCCCCTTTCCCCTCCTTTCCTTTCACTTTCTCTCCCCCCCCCCTGTCTTTTCACCCTTTTCCCTTTTTCCTTATTGTTCTGTCCCTTTCATTCCTTTTTTCCACTCCCCAGTCACCCCCCCATCACTTTCACTCCTCCTCACCCCCTTCCCCTTTTCCCTATTGCCCTGTCCCCTTCACTCTTCTTTCTCCTCCCCAGTCACCCCCCTTCCCCAATCATTTTCATTCCCTCACATACAAAATCCCCCCTCCCTTTCTCACTGCATTTTTCTTCTTTCCACCACCACACACCCCTTTTTTTTTCCCCTTTTCCTTTTCTTTTCCCTTGTCCGCTCTGGTAATTTCCATCACACCTCATCACTGCCCCCCCCCCTCCCCCTTCTTTCTTTCTTTTCTTTTTTTTTCTCTCACTCTTCCCTCTTTCCCCAACCTTTCCCTCACATTGCCCTTCCCTCTGTGGTCCCTTTCCCATTTCCTCTCCCCTTTCCCCATGCTCCCACGCTCCCTTCCCTTTTTTCCCCCCTCCCCTCTCCCCCACTCCAATTCCTCACTTTTTGGGTGTTCTATCATCCCCCATATACCTTATTCTGTGTTCGCTTTTGGGTTTCCAAATCCTTTTTTTTTTTTTTTGGAATATAATCCACAATACCTCTAAATCTATCAGCATTATGTGCACACACCAGTATACTTGTCATACGTCTATATCCTGGAGGGTTTCTTTAAGCAAGTACCCCCCTTCCTTTTGCTTTTAAATATTTCTTTACTTATTGTAGGACACACCACTCTGCCCACCCCCTCTCCTCCAGTGTGGTAACCTTTTCCAGGTGCTTCTTCGTCTGGTCACATACGGCCACCCTTAGATGGCGCCCGTTTCGGAATGTGGCGATGTTTGAGGACTCGGGCCTGTGAGATTTGTAGGTTGGGACGGTTCCCTTTTTACCACCACATGAGAGCTCTGCTTTGGGATACTCCATACCCTTTTAATTTGGTAAATGGCTGATTTCTTATTTAAATATTTTAATTAATCTTTTTTCTCTTCGCCCTCTACATGTTTTCCCTCCCCCCAGTCTGGGACCACCCATGTCCCCTGACAGGGCAGGGTTCCATGTGGTGGTGTGGACAAATGAGACAACCCATATACAGTATTACTTATGAAATTATTCTTTTTCAGCCACAACCAATAAAAATCCTCTGAAGAAGACCTTTTGGTCGAAACGCGTTAGTAACTACGAATGCTTGTCACTTTCACAGGCTATGTATTTTATTGTTACCCCATGATCTGTGTATGGATATTTTTATATTGTGCAACATGTCGCAACTCATTCCTTACTTTTATGTCATAACTTTTTCTTAATAAAACGTTGTACTTTACACGTCGCATCCTCATAATTCTTCAAACCCTAGCTGTTTTAAAGCCCCACCGGGACAATTTCTTTTCTAAACATGCCATGGTTATATGTGGAATTACACCCCAAAATACATTCTGCTGCTTCTCCCGAGTATGGGGATACCACATGTGTGAGACTTTTTGGGAGCCTAGCCGCGTACGGGACCCCAAAATTCAATCACCACCTTCAGGCTTTCTAAGGGTGTAAGTTTTGATTTCACTCCTCACTGCCTATCACAGTTTCGGAGGCCATGGAATGCCCAGATGGCAAAACCCCCCCCCCAAATGACCTCATTTTGGAAAGTAGACACCCCAACCTATTTGCTGAGAGGTATGGTGAGTATTTTGCAGTTCTTGCTTTTTGTCACAAAGATTAAAAAAAAAAAAGAGAAAAAAAAAAAAAAATAATAATATCTTTCTTCATTTTCAAAAATAAATGAGCGCTGTAAAATACTCGCCATGCCTCTCATCAAATAGCTTGGGGTGTCTACTTTCCAAAATGGGGTCATTTGGGGGGGTTTAGTGCCATCTAGGATTTCCATGGCCTCCGAAACTGTGATAGGCAGTGAGTGGTAAAATCAAAGATTTGCGCCCTTAGAAATCCTGAAAGCGGTGCTTGGTTTTCGGGGTCCCGTAAGCGACTAGGCTCCCAACAAGTCCCACACATGTGGTATCCCCGTACTCAGGAGAAGCAGTAGAATGTATTTTGGGGTGTAATTCCACATATGCCCATGGCATGTTTGAGCAATATATCATTTAGTGGCAACTTTGTGCAAAAAAAAAAACGTTTGTCATATTCCAGCAACTGGTGGCAAAATATAAAATATTCCATGTACTCAACATACCTCTCAGAAAATAGCTTGGGGTGTCTACTTTCCAAAATGGGGTCATTTGGGGGGGTTTTGTGTCACCTTGGCATTTTATGGCCTTCAAAACGGTGATAGGTAGTGATAGGTAGTGAGGAGTGAAATCAAAAATGTATGCCCTTAGAAATCCTGAAGGCGGTTCTTGGTTTTCGGGGTCCCGTACGCGGCTAGGCTCCCAAAAAGTCCCATACATGTGGTATCCCCATACTCAGGAGAAGCAGCAGAATGTATTTTGGGGTGCAATTCCACATATGCCCATGGCATGTGTGAGCAATATATAATTTAGTGACAACTTTGTGCAAAAAAAAAATAATTCATATTTCCGCAACTTGTGGCAAAATATAGAATATTCCATGGACTCAAAATGCCTCTCAGCAAATAGCCTGGGGTGTCTACTTTTTTTGGTTTAGGGGCCCTGCACGCAGCTAGGCTCCCCAAAAAGTCCCACACATGTGGTATCACCGTACTCAGGAGAAGCAGCAGAATGTATTTTGGGGTGTAATTCCACATATAACCATGGCATGTGTGAGAAATTTATCATTTAGTGACAACTTTTTGTAATTTTTTTTTTTTGTCATTATTCAATCACTTGGTACAAAAAAAAAAAATATTCAGTGGACTCAACATGCCCCTCAGTAATTTCTTTTGGGTGTCTACTTTCCAAAATGGGGTCATTTGGGGGGGTTTTGTACTGCTCTGCCATTTTGGCACCTCAAGAAATTAGATAGGCAGTCATAAAATAAAAGCTGTGTAAATTCCAGAAAATGTACCCTAGTTTGTAGACGCTATAACTTTTGCGAAAACCAATAAATATACGCTTATTGCGATTTTTTTTACTAAAGACATGTGGCTGAATACATTTTGGCCTAAATGTTTGACTAAAATTGAGTTTATTCGATATTTTTTACTTTTTGTTATAAGAAAAATCATTTTTTTTCATAATTTACGGTCTTTTTCCGTTTATATCGCAAAAAATAAAAATCGCAGAGGCAATCAAATACCATCAAAAGAAAGCTCTATTTGTGGGAAAAAAAGGACGCAAGTTTCGTTTCGGTATAACATTGCATGACCGCGCAATTACCAGTTAAAGTAGCGCAGTTCCAAATTGTAAAAACACCTCTGGTCTTTAGGCTGACAAATGGTCCGGGGGGAAAGTGGTTAAAGGGGCTTCCGATAAGCCCCCTGCCCGCAGACCCCTACAACCAGGGTTGTGGGGAAGAGGCCCTTGTCCACATCAACATGTCCACATCAAAATTAGTTCTGAGGGTCTCAGAAAGCTAAATTGATCTTGGCACCAGAACCCAGATATCAAAGGTTTAACCGTTTGCCGACCGTAAACAGTACGTATACGATGACAAGTAGTGTTGCTCACGAATATTCGCATTGCGAATATTCGCTACGAATATTGCATATTCGAGTATTCGCGAATAACACGAATATCGCGGCGAATATTCGCTATTTCGAATATTCAAATTTTTTCCATTTTTTTTTAGAACAGATCACATCCTAGAGATCCCCATCGACGTCTAAAAGCATTGCTGGTATGATTAGAGACCTTGGGCCGAGTAGCTGCAGCGCTCATTTTATATTGCCGAAAAATCGCAATGCGATTATTCGGCAATAGCGATATCGCGCGATTATTTTATATTGTAATATATCACGAATATTCTGAGCCAATCAGAGTGCTCCATTCCGCATTTCTCGAAATTTCGCAATTATTTTGTATTGTAATATATCACGAATATTCTGAGCCAATCAGAGTGCTCCATTCCGCATTTCTCGAATATTCGCAATTATTTTATATTGTAATATATCACGAATATTCTGAGCCAATCAGAGTGCTCCATTCCGCATTTCTCGAATATTCGCAATTATTTTATATTGTAATATATCACGAATATTCTGAGCCAATCAGAGTGCTCCTTCCGCATTTCTCGAATATTCACAATTATTGTGTATTGTAATATATCACGAATATTCTGAGCCAATCAGAGTGCTCCTTCCGCATTTGCCGAATATTCGCAATTATTGTGTATTGTAATATATCACGAATATTCTGAGCCAATCAGAGTGCTCCTTCCGCATTTCTCGAATATTCGCAATTATTTTATATTGTAATATATCACGAATATTCTGAGCCAATCAGAGTGCTCCATTCCGCATTTCTCGAATATTCGCAATTATTGTGTATTGTAATATATCACGAATATTCTGAGCCAATCAGAGTGCTCCTTTCCGCATTTCTCGAAATTTCGCATTCGCAATTCGCAATTCGCATTCGCAATAGCGAAAAATTCGCAATAGCGAAAATTCGCAATATTTTCATTTCCAAAAAATATCACGAATATTCGTATATAGCGAATATATCTCGAATATTCGACTATATATTCGAGATATATCGCGAAATCGAATATGGCATATTCTGCTCAACACTAATGACAAGGTGGCTCTCCTGTGCAAAATCGCGTACAGGTACGTGATTTTGCACTTCTGGGTCTGGGGTGCGCCACCGGTGACCAACTAATGCTGTGATTGGACACAGTGGGAGCCAATCAGTGGGTCCGGCTGACTCGTTGTCTGCCGGGACCTGCCAATCGTTCCTGAGAGAAGCAGAACAGCAGTAAACAAGGCAAATCGCCATTTTGTCAGTAGGGAAGGTAGTGATCCTGCATTTCTGCTAAGCAGGAAAATGGATCTCTGCCTTACCACAGTACAAACACCTCCCCCACAGTTATCAAGCACTCCCTAGGAACATATTTAACCCTTTGATTGCCCCCGATGTTAACCCCTTCCCTGCCTTTGTCATTAGTACAGTGACAGTGCATATTTTTATCACTGATCACCGTATTATTGTCAGTGGTCCCCAAAAAGGTGCCAAATGTGTAACTTAGTATCTGATATATCTGCCGCAATTTCTCAGTCCCACTATAAGTTGCTGAACGCCGCCATTACTATTAAAAAAGAATATCCATAAATCTATCGCATAGTTTGGAGAGGCTATAACTTGTCCACAGACCAATCAATATATGCTTATTGAAATTATGTTACCAAAAATATGTAGCAGAATACATGTTGACCTGAATTGATGAAGAAATTAATTTTTTTTTATTTTTTTATATATGTTTTATAGCAGAAAGTAAAAAATATTGTGGGGTTTTTTTTATGTATTTTTTTTTTTTATAGCACAAAAAATAAAAACAGCAGAAGTGATCAAATACCATCAAAAGAAAGCTCTATTTGTGTGAAAAAAGGATAAAAAAAGTATTTGGGTACAGTGTCCGTGCAATGCTCAGTTAAAGTAACGCTGTGCCATATCACAAAAAATGGCCTGGTTATGAAGAGGGTTAAACCTTCGGGGGCTGAAGTGGTTAAAAAAGACATACATACTTCCTAAAGAGATTGACTGAATTCTAATTTCATTATTTTGAAGAGGTGGTAAATGTGGGGTGTACTTACTTTTTCCATATTACAAATCTGCTTTTATGTTAATTTAGAACATTAATAGTAAATAGAAAAATTGGAAAAAACACTGCACTAAACCAAATGGGGTGGAAGTGCTGCTAGTACCAAATAATATAGATACATATATTGGAAGAACTTGGAAAAAGGGGGTGAGGTACAGCGCAAAACCAACAAAGTTGAAAATAATGATAGTGATATCAAAAATGTAAAAAAAGTGAGTGAACAGTAATAGACCAATCAGAGGAGCACGATTGGTTGTATGCAACATAAAATATAAAACATGAAATGACAAGTGTATGATAAATAATATACCGTGAAATAGTTGGATGAATATAACAAAGGTAAGTGAAACCTAGAAGTTTCACTTACCTTTGTTATATTCATTCAACTATTTCACGGTATATTATTTATCATACATTTGTCATTTCATGTTTTATATTTTATGTTGCATACAACTAATCGTGCTCCTCTGATTGGTCTATTACTGTTCACTCACTTTTTTTACATTTTTGATATCACTATCATTATTTTCACTTTTTTGGGTTTTGTGCTGTACCTCACCCCCTTTTTCCAAATTAATAGTAAATACTCCATATGTCAATTTTGGGTGTCATTTGTTATGAGTATGTTACAAGTATGAAGGCATTATCTGAATCAAGATCTATTTTTTACCTGTTCAAATGTTAAACCTAGAAACAAGGGCCCAGATTCACAGAGCGATTACGCCTGCGCAACTGCTGTTGCGCGTGCGTAAGTCTAAATGTGCGCGTGCGTATAGTTGGACGCGATTCACAAAACAATATACGCCAGAAATCTACGTTTTTTGGTCCGGCGTAATTGAATTAGACATTCGCTTCCCTTCGCGCAAAACTGCGCTAGACACACCATTGATTTGCTAGTCAAATATGCTAATGAGGGAGTTACGGGGATTCACAAAAAAACGCAGTTGCTGCGCAGGCTACGCGATGTGCGCAACTGCAAAATGTTCTGTCTAAAGTTAGAGGACCTAAAAGCTGGTCTAAATTTTGAAAAAAAGTCTAATTGTCAGATAAAGCAACACTGTTAGTGAGGAGTTCAGCAGTCACACGTGTTGCCCAACAATCTGTATGCCAACATGCCAGGGGCATCGTCGCGCATAGCTATACTACTGACTTTAGATGAACAAAGAAGGATGAGGGCACGGAGGATGGCACTAAGGAGGGCACGGGAGATGTTTTTTTTTTTTTTGCTTATATAAAATTTACAATTTAATCTAATCTAATACAATATTCTTATCTGATACAAGCCCCTCACTCTTCACTTGATATATCACACACGCATAGACATCTTTGGCATGAGAGATTCTGAGGTGTCTCGCATCTTCAGATTCACCCCTCATGCCATCGTGGAATTACCACAACCTTGCAGGAGGACATCAGCAGCCCAACACATGGCACCACCCATGACACCCATGACAGCTACATATACAATCAGAGCCCCATCCCCACAGATTTCAAACAGAACATGTATGGGGACAGCTGGCTGGTTGGTGAGTGACATGGGAGTCAGGCATGACTATCCCCTCCCGTGATGCACACCTCACAAGTGGCACATGCATGACTAACATCCTCCTGTCTTTTCCCTTCAAGGTGACTCTGCATATGCACTGGTACCCCATCTCATGACCCCATCTCATGCCAGCTCACATTATGCATCTTTGCACGTTAAACACACACATTAATCATGGCACAATGAGAATGCATGCATGCACACCACTGTGGTCCCTAGCACACAAAGAGAAAAAGAACACCCAAAAATCACACTAGCACTCAGCAAGAAACAGACACAAAAAAATCAGATGAAAAAATAAAGCCAGAAAACAAACGCTCAGAAATATATCAATCAAACAAACAGTCTCAAACACTTATCAAAATACACTTTCACAAAACTACCAACAAGCACTAGATCACACAGAACACTAATCTGACAACTACAAAACACACTCTAACGAACAACAGAGCAAAAGCACTTGATTCAATGGGAAGGGACACAAAGGGATGTACTTTTGCAATGGAAGGGCGTTTGTGTGTGTCTATTTATGCTGTCTGCGTAGTTCACAACATTGCCCTAGTCCATTTCCTATTTCACTGATTGCGCCGCTCCCGAGTTGTGAGCATGCGCACAACGGAGCTGACATGGTTTCCTTCACGCGCGCATGCGCGAGTCGGCCGGCCCTTCATTTGCATGGGGTCACGGCTCATTTCAATGTAACACGCCCACGTCCCTCCCAATTTGTATTACTCCTCCTTACGCCTCCGGAAAAAACCTTACGCTTGCGCAATCTCTTGCGTAAAAGCTACGTGAATCGCGGGATTACGCGGCTAGATTGCGCAAGTCTAACGGAAAAGTGGTGCGCTACGCCGGACCGATAATGCGCCGATCTACGTGAATCTGGGCCAAGATTTTTAAAACAAAGAAAATGCTACATGTTTCCATTAACAGTGGAAGATCGGTTGTAGTTTGCTGGACTTGGTGTATGTTAACTGCCCATACCTACAATGTAGATTGATGAATAATATTGAATGGCAGGCGAAAGTTTTTTATTTTTTAGCGTAATTACTAGTTCCATGAGTTACACAATGATAAAGAACAATTTTTATTTCCAGTTAGAAACATTAAGTAATTAGACTGGCATGAAAAAGTAGACAAAATCAAAGTGGGTTAATTAAAAACCCACATATCAAGTTTAACTGATTTATGGCATGGGCAGATCCTGGGAACTCTGTGAACCAAAGCCTTATTTACGGTAAATTAATCTATAGGAAGTGACACATAATGACAAGAATAAGGGACACGAATATCTGCAAAGATAATTCTTTATGTTTAATGTCGCGTACACACGACATTAAACATAAAGAATTTTTTATGTCTTGGAAAAAAGAAAAACAAATTCTCGGCGTGATTCCTCTCAAGCCTGCCTTGCATTCGCGATCGTGAAAAAAAATGCTCGAGCAAAGCGCGGTGACGTACAACACTATAAAGGGGAAGTTCCATTCGGATGGCGCCATCCTTTGGGCTGCTTTTGCTGATTTTGTGTTACCGTGTGTTAGTAAAAGTTTGGTGAGAGACGATTTGCGCTTTTTAGTCTTCGTGCTTTTCAATCTGTTACAGTGTGATGAATGTGCTATCTCAATTACAAACGCTAGTTTTACCAGAACGAGTGCTCCCGTCTCATAACTTGCTTCTAAACATGCATGTTATTTTTCCTGTTGTTAAAGCCTACAGACGACTGTTTTTCACGACGTGAAAAACGTCAACGTGAAAAACGACGAGAAAACATAGAGACTGTTTTGTAAATTTTTAATGCCCATTTTTCACGTTGAGAAAAATGCTCTGGAGCCTACACACGATCGTTTTTAATGACCAATTTAAAAAATTACATTTTTCTCGTCATGTATTATGCCGCGTGTACGCGGCATAATACAGTGTTTCCCAAATATTTGTCAGCCACATATCATTATCATAGCATTTATCACTCTCAAGCAACAAGTTTTTGTTACAATTTTAGAATAGTGGTGATATAGATTTGTTTGGTCAAATTTATCCTTAAAGTTCCCTCCCCTCCTCTAGAGCGCATCCCAGGATTCCTTTCTTCCTTTTTACTTTGTTCCGGTAGTCAGAAACAGCATTTAGTACTGCTTTAAAGTGATAATAAGGGTGATAATTTTGGTTGAAATAACAAAAAGGTCATACTTATCTTTGCAACAGTATTTCACACTCAGCAGACATGTGCTTGCTTCCAGGGAGAAAAGGGAAAAGGCCTGAAGAACCTGATGCAATGCCTGATGGGATTGAAATACGGAGGCTTGCATGGACCAAAACCAACCAGCTATTCAAACTGACTGCATTGAATGGAAATGGTGCAGTTAAACAAAATGGCCATTAGATGGCAGCATAGATTTAATTAAACCAAAGTCAATGAAAGATTATGAGCCTTAATAATGAAGTCATGAAAATGCACGTGGCGCGAAACCACCGTTGAGCTTTATTTTACGTGCCTGAGGTCCAGCCTCCATTTTGTTTTCAGGGTGGTGGCACCGGATGTAAGTTATCTACTACCAGCTTTTATTCTGAACATACATAGTTGGATGTTATTACTGTAATATGCTTGAGGTCCAGCCGCCATTCCCCTTGTAGTTTGGTGGCATCAGATGTAAGTGGTGTGACCCAGCAGTATACTTAATTTCATATCATAGCACTTTAACTTGTGGATTACTATGTTGTTTCTAATGTTTGTTTTTTTTTATACTTTTAATCTTTTAATCTTTTGTCAAAAATAAATACTGCAGTATAAGCATTTCTTTCTCTTGCATTGGTGATTCACTGCTCGGATGGATGCGAGTGAGTTTCCCTTTTGATGTCCATGCACAAAATTGTAGGAATAGTCATATCCAGTGAATACTGCATGCAACCCTTGTGAAGAAGAGACAGAGAGTAATGAACAAGTTTTGCTGTTCTAAATGTTAGACAGCCATTGGTTCTGGTGAGTTCGCACTCTGTATGTTTGGTGGAGGCAAGAACAACAAGGTGGAAGTTCCCACACGGTCTATTATCTTTGTTTTCATATGAAATTTACAGTTTATGCTATAAGGGAATATTTATTTTTTATTTTGGCACCATGTATGCAGTGTAATACCAAGTCACTTCAGTTTTGTCTACATTATTGATTGTCCATATTCACTTTAATTCAATGTTTATGTAAGATATATGAAATAATTTTATATTTATCTTATAAAACACATTTGGCATTTGATAGAGTAAAGAAAAAAAAAATTTGTGAGCTCTAACTATGTTTTAATTAATGATGAATTCCACTTTTTTAAACAATAAACATGAGGCAGAAATGTCAAAACTTTCTTCTAAATCTTGGGACAATGCTCTTAATAAAAATGCTACTAACTCCTAATTTCCCCTATAAGTAAACTCCCAAAAGTCCCAAATTCACACCATAGATCCGGGAGCGCAGAGAGTGGTGGACCCAGACCATCAATTGATTTGGGTATCTTTAATAGGATATTTGGGTATCCCCATTTCTGCACAGGTACGGGACTACTGTCAGCTTAATTAGTACCCCATGGGACAGGTCATTAGGTAGAGGTTAAGAGTCTGGAGCAACCTTCTTCCCACTATTATTTGTTCAATTAATGTAATTTAAAAGAAAGTGCTCCCTTTACTGTTAAGCCGCATACACACGATCGGTCAAACCGATGAGAACGGTCTGAAGGACAGTTGTCTTAGGTTAACCAATGAAGCTGACTGATGGTCTGATGTGCCTACACACCATCAGTTAAAAAAAACGTTGGGGTATGCCCAGAGGTTCTGTTTTGTAATCCCTTCTATGAAATTAAATAAAAAATAATATATTTTTTTTTTTTTTACAAGTTTTATTTATTTTTAACAAATATTAGAAAAACCATGCCCACAATTTTGGATCGTCCAGCTGGTGACAGAATTTCCCTAATTATTAACCATATACAAAATATCTGGGAAAATTCTATCATGATATAGGAAGATGATTTTCTATCGATTTCACAGGGCATATTAATATTGAATTAAAACTAACAAATTCCCACAAATAAATTAATTGTTGCTAAAAAATCTTTATCATAATTTTTGAGCTTGCCCTGTCATTAAACGCTTCTGGTGATAAGTCATTTATATATTAGGATATACGTTATATTCATGACACTTCTTGGATTTGGGGATTGGCAGATATTTATCATAATTTTTAGGCTTGCCCTACCATTAAACGTTTATGGTGACTCCTATGATTTTGGGGATGGTTGGGCAGAACGGCCAGCGGTTCTCAAAAGGTGATAAATGCCTAGCTCTCCTTATCTCCTTATTTGGCATCCTTCCAGATCCTCCCTCCACAGTTTTTGTAAAAGCTGTGAAATATCATTAGGATGAAGTGTGTAGAGACTGCACGTAATATATAAACCCTAACATAACAATTTGAAATGTGGGAAAGCTTTGACAACACATTAAAACTAGTGATGAGCGGAATACGCCATATTCGATTTTGCGATATTTCGCGAATATTTCGAAGAATATTCGCGAATATTCGTTAATATCGAATATTCGTGATATTTTATTAAAAAAAAAAAAAATTGTGAATTTTCGCCAATGCTATTTTTTTTTGGATAAAATATCACGAATATTCGATATTTACGAACATTCGCTATATTTTATAAAAAAAAAAAAAAAAAAATTGCGAAATGTATTGCGAAATTTCGCGAATGCGAAATTTATTGCGAAATTTATTGCGAAATTTGAAAAATATGAATATTCGAAATAGCGAATATTCGCCGCGAAATTCGAGTTATTCGCGAATACTCGAATATGCAATATTCGTAGCGAATATTCGCAATGCGAATATTCGTGAGCAACACTAATTAAAACACTAAACAGCAACTACTCCAAAGTTTCAAACTTACAGCCCTGTGCTTAGATTGTGTAGCAAGCAGGTACAGCCTACATGTGGGTGGCAACTCTTTTCTGAATTCAGGAACACTAGCATTGTTGCCACACTATCCTAGCAAGCTGCATGAGGTGGACTTCACTGTTAGGCTCAATAAATATTTGTGGAACCTTGCAGAGGGACCAGGGGGGAAACTGTACAGTATGTACAGATGAAGTGCTGCAGCGCAAATAGTTTTTTTTGGTTGGCCATACTTCTACTTTAGTGATTATAAAGGTTGTTTTTTTTCTATTTATTGTTTAGGTACTGTATGTATATAACACCAAAAGAACAAATTATCTAGACATGTTCACATTAGTTCATGCCCTAGGGCAGTTTACAATCCAATGTCCATGTCATAGCCACACATACACACACTTTAGGGTTGATTTAGTTAGAAGCTGATTAAAGGAAACCTATGCTTACAGAATTATGTAGGCTGCTATTATTGTTCTCTCATTCTAGTTCAAATATGCAAGTTGATTGGTTCTTGATGATCCAGAAACATAAGTATTTTCTGATACAGTATGTGTCAGGCAGTGCTAGGACAAGGAACCTCTGGCACACAAAGTGAAAAAGCATGCATTTTATGTTTAGGACCAAAAATTTATGTTTTTTGTCTGGTAAATATGAAATATTGCATACTTGCTCAGAGAGTGTGGGCACTGTTGACGGGAGCACTTTGCAGTGGACATGTTAAACCACTGCAGATAAGGACCACTGCACTCTGTGTGATATCTGGATCTTCAGCATGCTACTGGCATAGACCAATGTGACTAACTTCAGAGGGGGGTGCAAAGGAAAAAGTGAGAATTGGCAGATCAGACTAAATCATTTGATTAGGACCGGATGCATTTACACTGTTGTAAAACTGTTGTAAAACAATTCTTTAGTAATGCTTGTTTTTGGACTTAAAAAAAAATAATAGCATGACTAGCTTAAAAGAAAAATACTTTTACCTGCTGCCACAATTATAATATCTGCTAGTTGAGTGTGTCTCCTCAGTAGATCTTTCGGAGTATATCTGTGGGTAATTGTTACAGTGGCATCACCTTAAGAGAAATCATAAAGTTATAAATAGTCTCATCATAATGATTTTATCCTATGAATGGATATGAAATATAAAAAAAAAAAATACTGACACTATCCACTGTCCTACTGACATCATCCTTCTGCTCTGCTGACACCATTCACTGCCCTACTGACACTGTCTAGAGCTCTACTGGCACCGTCTCCAGCCCTACTGGCACCGACCACTGCTCTGCTGACACATCCACTGGCCTATAGACACCAACCTCTGCCCTACTGACACTGTCTGCTGTCCTACTGATACTGTCCACTGCCATACTGGCACTAGCCAATGCTCTACTGACACCATCCACTGTTCTACTGACACCACAATCTGCCTTACTGGCACTGTCCACTGCCCTACTAATACTGTGCACTGCTCTAATGACTGACACTGACCACTGCCCTACTGACACCATTCAAGGCCCTATAGGCACTATGCACTGGCGTAGCGGGGGGCAGGGGGGGCTGTCGCACCGGGCGAAAAATTGCGGGGGGCGAAATCCTGGCGTCCGTGTCACAGATTGCGATCCGCGGAACGCACCGGTGCCGCCGCCTTAGGAAAGGCCGCGGCTTTAGCCTAGCTCCCGAGCGGTCGGCCATCTTGGTACACCCGGCGGCGGTGCGCGATGACGTCATCACTACTCTGCTCGTGGGTCTCTTCCTATCAGAGCGCGCGCTGATGCTTCTGCAAGACTGCAACAAGTGAGTTGAATCATGTTGGGCAATGCTAAAACTACTGGCTATTTTTACTAATATTTGGGGGCAATGTTATTCTACTGGCTATTACTAATGTCATGTGGGGGCAATGTTATACTACTGGCTATTACTAATGTCATGTGGGGGCAGTGTTGTTCTACTGGCTATTACTAATGTCATGTGGGAGCAATGTTATTCTACTGGCTATTACTAATGTCACGTGGGGACAATGTTAAACTACTGGCTAGCCTATTATTACTAATGTCATAAACAAAAAGACAAAACGTATGTTTGTCTTGGTTTTTTTTTTGCTGATCAGAAAATGATCCGATCCGTGACTCCCGATCCGTGAGTTTTTTGATCCGTTGCACCCCTACTGTACTGTGTCCCGAGTGAGTACGGTACGCGGCCACCATTTTGCGGCAGATGGCTCCCTGTGATTGGGCGTATGTGGTCATGTGCTGGCGCCGAGGGGGGGGGGCGGAAAAAAAATCTGCCCCGGGCGCCCATAACTCTGGTTACGCCACTGGCACTATGCACTGCCCTACTAACACTATCTACTGCTATACTGACACCATTCCCCTACTCTACTGACTGACACCTTTCACTGCCCTGCTGACACCATCCACTGCCCTACTGACACCATCCACTGTCCTAGTGACACTGTCAACTGCCCTACCTGCACTGGCCACTGCTCTACTGACACCAACCACTACTGGCATCAAACTCTGCTCTACTGACACCATCAAATACACTACTGGCCCCAACCTTTGTGCTTCTGACACTGCCCACTTCCCTACTGACACTATCCACTGCCCTATTGACAGTGTCCACTGTCCTATTGACACTGTCTACTGCCTTACTGTACAGGGTCTGCAGGACTAAGTTATTATAAATGTGTATTTTAAATTATTTTTAGGGACATGTTATGGTAGTAAGGATAGCGAAGACATTACCAGAAAAGATATTGAAGCTGAAAAAGATAATACATTCTGTGTTCAGTCTAGACCATAAATACATCTAGTCCACTTTGAAATACAGAAAACATTTTTATGTAAAAGTATCATACTTACCACCAGGTCTCTCATGTCTGCCATCTGTGTGCAACAGCATAGCAATTGGCATGCCAACATTTTTTGATCTTCCCGCAACTACAACATTTTTACCAAATGTTTCTATCCCTATTTAAAAAGAAAAAGACACAATGTACATGTTTGTGTTTTTAACAGTGTAAAAAAGAAAGCACAAAAAAAATACGTTTCTCCCCTACATACACACCATAATGTAGTAACTACTGTTCAACTTAAAATGATTCTAAAGGCAGATTTTTTTTTAATCTTAGTACAGTCTATGTATTAAAGTGGTTGTAAAGGCAGAAGGTTTTTTATCTTAATGCATTCTATGCATTTAGACCCCTTTACACATGGGTGGGGGGCGTTAGCGGTAAAGCACTGCTAGTTTTAGCAGCGCTTTACCGCAGTTATGGCATCACTATTCGCCCACTGGTGGGAGCGCTTCGGCAGTGATGCCCATTTATTTCAATGGGCAGGGGCAGGGGCAGTGGAGGAGCAGAGTAAACACCACTCCCACACCGCCCCAAAGATGCTGCTTGCGGGACTTTTTTTCCTGTCCTGCAAGCGCATCACCCCAGGATGAAAGCATTCGGGCTTTCACACTGGGGCTGGAAAAGAGGCAATTTACATGCACTTTCAGGTGCAATTTTTAGCGCAAAAATGCCTGTAAAACACCTCAGTATTAAAGGGATCTGTGATGTGAGGACACGTGGAACTCAGGATCCCTTGGAGAAATTGGGAAACCCTTGTTTCAGCTCCTAAGCCTAAGTTAACCTGTGTCTCTAATAGAGGCACAGGGTGACCGAGAACCCCAGTCTGATCTGTACTAATCAGACTCACTGTACAAGCACACTGACATGTTTTATATATATATATATATATATATATATATATATATATATATATATATATATATATATATATATATATTGTATATTGTCTCATTTAGTTGTGGACTCTTTGCTGGGTCGTTTGGAGTGTGGCTGTATTCCAATGTTTAATCATGTCTGTCTGCCTTGGATATTATTGGATGTGTATGTAGATTATCCGTGAGATTGGTGGGGGTGAAATCCTCCAACAGCTGTCCCTGCTTAATAGACAGTCTACCCCACCCAGGATGGGAGGGATTGTTCCGAGTATTACCTGTGTACATGTGTTTCAATAAACATTTCATATTGAGCAACCAAACAAGTATTTGTGGTTGACTGCGGTTGAAAAATCTGATATCTATATTCAGACTGGAAGGGTTTATGACGAAAGCACTCAAGTGGAGTGTGGGATGTTTCGTTACATTGGTGGCAAGCAGTGGGACGCTTCCTGTAGTCAGGGACATCCAAACCTCCACCTGGATCCAAGGTCTGGATAGCAGGGGGGGAGAGATACAGAAACCAGCTGCCATGGAAGGAAAGGTCTCCAGGGAGAAGGGCCAGTCCACGCCTCTTCCCAGCAGCAGATATGTTCTCTTAGAGTGGCAGACGTAGGCTGAGTAAGTAATGTTCTGTTTGGGACAATTTATTTGGCCGCATACACACGATCGAACATGTCCGCTGAAACCGGTCCGCAGACCAGTTTCTGCGGACAGTTCCGATCGTGTGTACGGCCTAGCGGACAGGTTTCCAGCGGACAAAAGTTTCTTAGCATGCTTAGAAACTTGTCCGCTGGTTAGTATGCCTAACCAGCGGACCGAAATCCCCTGCATGCGTCGAATGGATTCGACGCATGCGTGGAAGCATTTTACTTCCTTGTTTTCGCACGTCGCGGCGTCAATGTCACCGCCACATCACCGCGTTCTCTGTCCGCAGGGATTTTAGTCTGATGGTGTGTACACACATCAGACCAAATTATCCGAGGAGACATGTCCGATGAAAACGGACCGCAGACCGTTTTCATCGGACATGTCTCCTTGTGTGTACGCGGCCTTTGGGGTATTGTGTTGATACCGGAATTGGGGGACTAGAACTACTGACTAATCTCAGAGTCAACCCATCTGGGGTCTCCCCTTGTGTTAGTCTTCTGCCAAAAGGGGAGAGATGTGACAGGAGGGCTCGTGGAATTTAGAATCCCTTGGAGAAATTGAGAAACCATTGTTTCAGCTCCCCATGCACCTTCTATGTCTAAGTCACCCTGTGTCTCGAATAGGGCCACAGGGTGACTGAGAACCCCAGTCTGATCTGTACTAATCGGACTCACTGTACAACCACACTGGAATGTTGTGTATGTATGTATATATATATATATATATATATATATATATATATATATTGTATATCGTCTCATTTAGTTGTGGACTTTTTGCTGGGCCGTTTGATGTGTGGCTGTATTCCAATGTTCAATTGTGTCTGCCTTGGATATTATGGCATATGTATGTAGATTAGCTGTGAAATTGTTGGGGGCAAATTCCTCCAACAGCTGTCCACACTGATTGGACATTCTACCCCGCCCGGAATTCAAAGGGGGGATTGTCCTGAGTATTATCTGTGTACATGTGTTTCAATAAACAGTTCAACTTAAGAACTTTGCAAGGACAAAGCTATCTGTAATTGCACAGAGTCTGCGTGCTAAAAGAGAGAAATCTAATAGATTCCTCCATCCATGTTAACAGCATGTTACTCTCACTTTCCGGCTGTTTTATTCAGACACTTTAGCAGAGAAAGTGTGGATCTTTACCAGAGCCCCCAGATGTAGTAAAAAAACAAACAAGGAGAAATTGTTTTATTTGGCATACACATTAAATGAACTTTTAGTTGCACATTCCAAATTGTTACCATTGTTAAAAGTAATTACTCATTTCATTAAACTAGTTGGCTAACACCTCTTTGGCAACCCTTGGGTCAAGCACTGTGTTGTGGAATACTTTATTCATGTCAGAGTGCACCCTTTAGCAAAAGTCTGGCTTGTGAGACCTAGGGCTTTCATTTCAATTACATGACACCCTCTGTAGAGATCATGCAGGCTTACACATGTCTGTAGCTGAGTGTATATAGATTGTTGATCTAATCGTTAAAGGGATTTTTAGTTTCAGTAATTACAGAGGCTGTAATGATCAGTAACAAAACAGAATGTAGTTTCTGCTTTGTGATTCTATCAATACATTAGAAAGGTTTCTCCTGATCCTGCTGAAATATCATCTATAAAGTGGAACTAATGTCAAAATGTAATTTGAACAGAGTGATGAAGGATTTAATCTGTGGCCCTGGGACAAGGACATTAATAAAAATACATTTTAGCATTAGCATGGGAAAGAACTGATGGGCTGTTCCCCTCAGTACCTGGTGTTGTGACAGGTGGTTACTGGTACAATTGAGAAAAAAATATTACTGGTGGAAACACAGACAGCAAAACTTTTTGCTTAGTTTTGGCCAGAGTTCCACAAGTTAGACGTGCTTGACAATAAGGCCCCGTACACACGACCGAGAAACTCGACGAGCAAAACACATTGTTTTTCTCGTCGAGTTTCTCGTTCAGCTGTCCAAAAACTCGTCGAGCCAAATTTTCCCATTGCCGTCGAGGAAATAGAGAACATGCTCTCTTTTTGGTTTGACGAGTTTCTCAACGGTTTTCTCAGCGAAAAGTGTACACACGACCGGTTTTCTCGACAGAATACGTCTCCCATCGAGTTTCTTGATGGATTCTGCCGAGAAAACCGGTCGTGTGTACGGGGCCTAAGGGCTTTTTCACACCTACGGATGAAAAACGGACATACATGTATCATCCGCTGACATCCGAATTTATCAGTCTCTGCTATGCTCTGTTTCTGCAAATGGAGGGAAATCCTATTTTTATATCCGCCTGCCGATCGGATTGGATGAACACGGACAGACGGTCCATGTTCATCCGATCCCCTCATAGAGGAGAGCGGATTGTGTGTACAAGGCATTAGTCCATAATCCATTTTGGGAGACAGCAGGGTGGCCATGTTCCTTCATACAGTGGGACCATGGTCAACAAACATAGCCACCTTGACAATGATTAGGCCATTGAAGCCTATGGGTGACGTCACCCCTCCAGGCTTTACTAGCTGTTGTCAAATCCCTCTCTCCTCTGCCCTGCAGCTGCCACTGTCTGACACAACGAAGAACACATAAATAGACCGGAAGAGCCGGAAAATATATAAGTGTATATATTTTTTTTGCACAGGATATCCAGCATAAGTGTTAGTTGGTAGAGCAGGACATTTTTAAAGCTAGTTAGGGTATAACTACTTCAATATATTTTTTTCCATATAAACCATAGATCATTGTCACTTTAAGTTATTATCTCAATTAAAGAATATAATGAGCTGTACACTACTTACTGTATATATATATATATATATATATATATATATATATGAGTTGTTTGTTATCTTACCCGTTCTTTTAATAATTTCCCAAACAGCAGCAGCTGTAGCAGGAATAATAGATGACTGATCTAAGCAGAGTCTTCCAATATTTACAATATGAAATCCATCAACATCTTTTTCTGGAGCAACAGCATTGCAGACATCTCGCTCATTGATATGTTCTGAAATAAATTTGGATTGAAACATTTTGATCATTTAGTCAGTGTCATTGCAAAATTGAGTGCCTTTGACTAGCACAGAGATTTTCTAACTGGTTATCTTTTTGGGTCCTATTATTGTATAGATACATTGTTTGTCTTGAATTTCTGCCCTGCTTTACAATCATAATATCCTTGAAACATCTTTGGTTGCACTTGTTTCATTAAATGAGATACAACACATTACTGGAGGTACAGCTGTATGAGCTTCAATATTACACGTTTTGTTTTTGTAGCGGACTGCTCCTGTTGGGCAGGCGCTGCTTTAAATTTAGAGGGGGTCTGAGTGTTAGTTGACTTGGACATGTGTAATTTTGACTAAATGTAGCCTCTGTTTCAGCCATGGCTGTGCTGGGAGTAACCACCAATGTTCGCCTGGGGGTGTTATTACCACTCCAGGTCAAGGGTAGCAGCAGCAGAGTCAGGGTGTATTGGGTGTCCCCCTCGGCAGCCAATCAGTGGGGGTGATGGGGAGGGGTACTTAAGGAACAGACTGGACCGGAGTCGTCGGTCTGTCGTCCAAATACCTCGTGGCCTACCTGGCCGCGGGTGTGTGTCCCTGAAATCCTGGCTCCGGGGACCACGTTGGTCCGGGGTTGTGATCTGTCTAAATAGGCCCAGTAGTCAGACTGGGGCCTGTGCTTTCAAGGTGATCCTGTGCTGTCTGTTCTGGAGGGAAGAAGCCGCTTGATGAAGGAAGCCAGGGGAGGACCTATCCCGGAGAGGACCATGCAAGAGGCTGGTATCTCAGGAGGAGGCCTGGAAACTTCATCGAAGGATGCACCATACACTGAGAGGCTTGATAGTGATCGCCTGTCAGATCTGAGTTCTAAAGAAGTGAATCTGGAGAGATCCGGGTGCTGAATCCTGTGTTAAGGGGATTCAGGACAAAAAGTGTCCCATCGTAAAGGAAGGTCTGTGGCAGAGGCTGAACTTTACTCCGTGCGCCATTCCGGCTGCTAGGCCAATGAGAGGGGTCTATGCGGGTGAGCAATACCCACTCTGGAATGTTTCCGAACTGAGATTATGCACCTGAACTTGTGAACTTCTGCTTGTTTACCCTTCCACCCCATCAACCACATCTTCTTTCCTTACAAAGTTCTGTAAATAAATCTTAGAAAAAGAAGTGTAAAGTGTGGACCTTGAACTTTTTCAACTCTCTTCTACTATCCTGGATGGCGAAGACATCGAGGTAACATGCTGCCCGAAATATTCAGCAGCTCCTTCGTGGGTTAGTGCTACATTCTCATTCAACTTTTTGATGGATTAATGATGAATAGTTTAAAGTATTTAATGATACAAGGTTTTGTTCCCTTGTCAGTGTAAAAAATAAATTTCCTGCTAGCATATAGTGTATGTAAGCCCACGTACACACGACCGAGGAACTCGTCGGGCGAAACACATCGTTTTCCTCGTCGAGTTCCTTGTTAGGCTTGTCGAGGAACTTGACAGGCTTGCTTTGCCTACACACGTTAAAGACCAAATCTCCTCGTTCTCAAACGCGGTGACTTCAACACATACAACGGCAGGGGCTGCTTTTGCTAATCTCATGTTACTGTTTGTTAGGAAAAAGTTTGGTAAGAAACATTTGCACTTTTCAGTCTGTTACAGCGTGACAAATGTGCTATTTCCATTACAAATACTACTTTTACCAAAGGTGCACAGGTTTCTTAGCATACACACGCTCGAGTTTCTCGTCGGAAACCAGCGCGACGAGAAACTCGACGAGCCAAATTCGACTCCCGTCGAGAAAAAATGGAACATGCTCTCTTTTTGGCTCGTCGAGTTCCTCGACAGTTTCCTTGATGAAAAACGTACACACGACCGGTTTCCTCGGCAAAACACGGCTTCCAACAAGTTTATTGCTGGATTCTGCCGAGGAAACCGGTCGTGTGTACGCGGCCTGAGATTAGGTACTTGTATAAGGGCTAGAATAAAGGGTTGTTGGAATATGTTTGTTTTTTTAGCACTCAAACTTTTAATACCCTTTCATTTCAGTCTTCCAAAACACTTAAAAAAGATTGAATGGTATAATTTATTCTGGTATTTTGCTATACTGCTAAACATCGGCATAATCTGAAATTTTTTAATAAATAATATACAGGCATTTACATAATAATATACTACATACTATACATACAGAAAAAAAGAAATAATAGTGCATTTTTACCTTTTTACGCCTTTGCTCTCTACCTATATGTATCCCAGCACCACTCCCATGTGGCTGGTTTGAGTAGATATAACTCTTCTGCTTTCGTTTATTTTACATTATGGATAATAAAGAAGGATTGGGCGTAGAGCAAGGGACAATCCTACCTAAGAAGTTCCTGAGAGATATAAGGCAACAGTGGTTGATGAAGTCCACCAGTGTCTCATCCATGACTTGAATAAACATTGGGTTGACTTTCTTCTTCTGTAAACTGCCTAAGCACTAGTTTCTAGTCACCTAATGCCTGTAATGTATTACAATGACACTGTTCAATGATGGCTGGGCACACTTTCAAGTTAAAACAATGTGAATAAGGGGACAATAAAATAAAATATAACAGGTTATAATGCCTAAATTATGTCCGTCACTGAGGTTATGGCCCAAGTTTCAAAATATCAAAGAAGGTCTGGAATGTTTGCTATGCTGTAACATAGGATGTCCTCACTGAAAATGGCAGAATCTGATACTTCAGCTTCCCATCATAAAAGCACAAAACCTTCTGATTTACAGTATCTGTTGGTCCCATCTACACTATATGACTTGTTTGTTACTTAAAAGCTCAGTTCAGTAATATTGTTTTCTTTATTGGGCCTTGTACAACAGTCCCTAGGCTGTGTTCACAAACAGCTGTTTAGCATAGAGGTGCCCCTCAAATAATATGCATGAGAACTTTGCAATTTAGAAAATAGATGCATTCATAAAAAGTGTGGTTACATGTCACATGATTTAAAAGAAACTATATGCAGCAGTTTCTAAGCACAAGCATGATTCTTTCAAATCAATTTCACTGTGTGTCAAAATACACAAAAAAAAAACTAGTTTAACAAACTATTGTTTTAACTGTAGTTTAAAAATGTTTAAAATGCATGTATGTTTTTTAAGGCAAATAACTGTCTTAGTGTACTAAAACATTTTTACTGTTTTGGAAAACCAGAATGCCTCGGTATATTAATTACAAGTGAAAAGTCACATTGTTTGAATTCTAATCTACTTTCTCACCATACACTGGAGGCCAATGAAATACCTGCTCCACCGAAAGGCCCATGAATTACAAAAATCAGTTGACCTTCATTTATTTAATATAAATAACTAAAGCTGTCTGTAGTATACTCTGCTGATTGCCTGTGATATACCGTAGTTCACTTGGTTGATAAAAAAGTGTCTCTGTAAAGATCAATCTTTAGCTTCCAATAGTCCTTCTATAAGTAGAAATGGCACTGGACAGAGTAATGGGGTAGCCTTGGGGTGGAGATGTTGACAAGCAGGTGCTTCAGCATGAGACCAGACAGATACATTATTTAAAGGCCAAATTTGCCTCCTGGTATAAATTATGTTATCAGCTTTAAGCCCTTTTTATATGGCATTTTAATAAAATATATATAGGCTTGTATTTTTTTTCCAAACATTTAAAATATATTGGTTATAGCCACATGCCTGGTATGGTTTATTTATATGCTGTGATCCATATAACTGGTCCGCGTGTAGACATGTCCTTGTTATCCTGCTTGATTGTGTTATATTGATTTGTGAATTGGTTTATATGACTTTAACCGCTTGCCGACCAGCCGCCACAGTTTTACGTATAGCTACGTGATCTCGTCGAGCAGCCAATAGGGGCGCGCGCACGCCGCCGGAGGTGTAAACACACAGCTCCCGGTCCTGTCACGGGGAGAAATGCCTGACCGTCGGTTCATACAATGTATGAACAGCGATCAGTCATTTCCCAAGTCCGTCCACCCCCCCTTCAGTTAGAACACACCCAGGGAACATACTTAACCCCTTCTTCGCCCCTAGTATTAACCCCTTCCCTGCCAGTGGCATTTTTATAGTAATCAATGCATTTTTATAGCACTGATCGCTATAAAAATCCCAATGGTCCCAAAAATGTGTCAAAATTGTCCAAAGTGTCCGCCATAATGTCGCAGTACTGATAAAAATCGGCTGAATTGCCGCCATTACTAGTAAAAAATATTAATAAAAATGCCATAAAACTATCCCCTATTTTGTAAACGCTATGGCCCAGATTCACAGAGCAATTGCGCCTGTCTAACTGGTGTTAGACAGGAGTAATTTCAAATTTTGCGTGCCGTATCACTAGTTTGAATCCTCAAACCATGATACGGCGGCTTCGGGCTTTGATCCGAGAGGCTTACGTCTTCGTAAGCCTTCGGATCTACGTTGCGATATTTTTGCGGCCGCTGGGAGGAGTTTGCGTCGTTTTCATGCGTCGGGATATGCAAATGAGTTTTTACGGCGATCCACGAAGATACGAGCGGTCTTCGCAATCGCTTTCGTCTATTTTTTTCTACGTACTGTTAGACCAGCTTTTTGCTGGTCTAATAGTGCGTAACCCATGTTAAGTATGGCCGTCGTTCCCGCGTCGAATTTAAAATATTTCTTTTTTTTTTTACGTAACTTGTTCGGGAATAGGAATGTCCGTAAACGACGCTACTCAAGAAAAAATGACGTAACGACGTGATTTCGCGCAATGCACGGCGGGAAATTTGGGAACGGAGCATGCGCAGTTCGATCGCCGCGGGAACGCGCCTATTTTAAATGCTTCACGCCCCCTAATCGCGTATATGGATTGCGCCGGGAGAAATACACTACGCCGCCGTCGTTTACTGGACAAAATCTACCTGGATTCCACGTAGAGCCAGGTAAAATACGGCGGCGTAGTGTATTTGGGAAACGCTACGATAATCTAATTCTATCTGAATCTGGTCCTATAACTTTTGCGCAAACCAATCAATAAACGCTTATTGCAATTTTTTTACGAAAAATATGTAGAAGAATACGTATTGGCCTAAACTGAGAAAAATTTTATATATATTTTATATATTTTGGGGGATATTTATTACAGAAAAAAGTAAAAAATATTATTCATTTTTTTCAAAATTGTCGCTCTATTTTTGTTTATAGCGCAAAAACTAAAGACCACAGAGGTGATCAAATACCACCAAAAGAAAGCTCTATTTGTGGGAAAAAAGGACGCCAATTTTGTTTGGGAGCCACGTCACAGGATTGTCAGTTAAAGCGACGCAGTGCTGAATCGCAAAAAGTGGCCTGGTCTTTGACCAGCAATATGGTCCGGGGCTGAAGTGGTTAAGCTTACTGATTTGGTCTTTTAACCACTTCAGACCCGCGCTATAGCCAAATGACGGCTACAGCACGGGTCTGAATATCCAAGCCGTCGTCTTTTGATGGCCGCCCCTTTGGGCGTTCCCCGCGCGCGCTCCAGAGCGCGCTGCGGGGAAGCTCTGTGTTGGCCGTGTCCCTTGGACACAGCCAATCACAGATTGCGGCGAACGGCCAATCAGAGTGGCCGTTTGCGATGCGATCTGTGCAGCGAATGAGAGATGATCTCATATGTAAACATATGAGATCATCTCTTATTGCCGTTTTACACAGAGACAGCGTCCTGTCTCTGGAGAGGAGGAGACCGATCTGTGTTCCTTGTACATAGGGACACACCTAGGATACACATTTAACCCCTTCCTCACCCCCTAGTGTTAACCCCTTCAATGCCAGTCACATTTATACAGTAATTAGTGCATATTTATAGCACTGATCGCAGTATAAATGTGAATGGCACCAAAAATGTGTCAAAAGTGTCGGATGTGTCCGCCAGAACGTTGCAGTCCCAATAAAAATCGCAGATCGCCGCCATTTCTAGTAAAAAAAAATAATAAAAAATAATAATTCTGTCCCCTATTTTGTAAGCGCTATAACTTTTGCGCAAACCAGTCGCTTATTGCGATTTTTTTTTTACCAAAAATATGTAGGAGAATACGTATCGCTCTAAACTGAGAAAAAAAAATTTAAGATTGGGATATTTATTATAGCAACAAGTAAAAAATATTGTATTTTTTTTCAAAATTGTCGCTCTTTTTTGTTTATAGCGCAAAAAATAAAAACCGCACAGGTGATCACATCCCACCAAATGAAAGCTCTACTTGTGGGGAAAAAAGGACGTCAATTTTGTTTGGGAGCCATGTCGCACGACCGCGCAATTGTCAGTTAAAGCGAAGCAGTGGCGGAAGCTGAAATTTCACCTGGGCAGGAGGGGGGTATATTTGCCCAGTAAGCAAGTGGTTAATACTTGAATGCAAGTTTATTAACTGAAGAAATGTGGATTCTCTCTGCCTGGGACATACGGTATGTATGCTGAGATATTGCCAAAGTGTGACAGTGTTGAAGTACTGTCAATTTTATGGTTAATTATGTTACCATGTCATTCTTTAATTATAGACAAGTTGCATCCCTTGGGATGTTGGGAGTGTTTCCTTTTGGGGGGCCTGATCGTTGACTCAATGGGCGCCGGAGCCAAGCCCTGTTGTTTATCGGGCAGTAGGGCACCACCAGTGACACCATGGCTGATTTCTGATGTGGGCCTCTTTGGGGGACGGTGATGTGCACATGTTGGACTTGTTTGTTTGGGTATGCATGCCTCCCAGCACCCAGGGACCCAGTGGCTGGCGTGGTTCTCCATCAGGCTGCAGTATAGCAGCGATAGAGCACTGGGCATGCGTCGTGGTGGCCAGCAATGGGCGTGCGTCTCCTTGTGCTCTGTGGTGGCCATCTTTAAACTGCCTGAGCACCCTGTGGCCAATCTAGGGGACTTTATTAGTGGGGCGGCATGCCCCAGACACTCAGGCTCCTCATTCCTCCAATGCAGATATTCCTGTGATATTCCTGTGTGTCTGAATTA
Organism: Rana kukunoris; assembly: GCA_029574335.1. Lineage (NCBI taxonomy): Eukaryota > Metazoa > Chordata > Amphibia > Anura > Ranidae > Rana > Rana kukunoris. Next base: position 500,822,880 of record CM056049.1, on the reverse strand, counting down.
GTGAAGTTTGTATATGTAATTTTGTGATAAGGAATAGCTTTTTGCACTGGCTAGCATTAAGTTGCTATATACCCTTGGGTGTGCTGCACATGATGTTTATTATTTTCTGCAATTGCCACTTCTTTCAGAGAGTTGGTATTTAAGGCTGTTTGTCAGAATGACAAAAGATATTTTTTGGAGATCCAGTGTGTGGATCATTTAAATTTTTCTTAAAGTGACAGGAAGATTTCTATCAGTGATATACATATAACAACGTATTTAACGTATTTAATAGAATATGCCACACATGGTTTTTTTATATGAGACATGGTGTCCCAAATATGAGTGGGCTTATAAGGTTTCGTTTTATTTGTAGATTATATTTCACAATAGTTGGTCGTGAAGGTATGGGGAAACCAGGATGCAATGTGGAATCTTCAGTAACAATGAAGGTTATTCATTGGTAGTTATATGCTTTCACCTGTGTATGAGCTATAACTTTTTTGGAGGCCTAGCAGTTGTGATGAGATTTCTGTATAATCAGACCCCATCTGTTATATATATTTTTGTACATTTTTTAGAGTTTAAAACCAACTTTCATAACAATTGTCATTTCGAATAACTATTGGTGAATAGGCTGATGTGTCCGGGTGGGTGCTGCTTCTACTAGTCTGGATCCCCATTTGGGTCTCTACTTTGGTCTTTAGCCTCTCACCTGGGCTGGGGTAAATTCAACCTTGTCTGTTTACAATTATATACACTGGATGACACGTATTTTGTTGTTTACTTTTTGTATTTATTCTAAACAACAATGCATACAGTATATAGCTCTTAAAAAAGTGGACTATGTCCAAGAAATGCATTGAGCTTTACAAATCTAAAATGAAATAATTGATGATGGATATGTGTCACCCCCTTGTTTAAAATGGTGTAATAAGGGTGTGTTGTTTAATTGTATTTTAAATGTATTGTTTTTTTTTGTGAAAATGTCTTGAGAAATGAGAGTCTAATACACTCTTTTATGTGATAAAAGAAATTCAATAAAAGAAGATTTATATTTTAAATACAAGTGTTGTGCCTCAAAAATCCCATTTAAAACAATATGTTTCTTTCCTGCTTTCTTTATTTACCAATAGTGTTAAGGTCACTAAGTGGCGGTTCACACAGGGGTGGCTTCGAAGTCGCCCATCTCTCGTCTGACTCTGAAGCCGGGTCAGTGCGGCTTGCAAAACGACTTCTGTATAGAAGTCAATACAAGCCGCTTCGAAGTCGCCCCAAAGTAGTACAGGAACCTTTTTCTAAGTCAAAGCGACTTGAGTCGTTCCTATTAGAACGGTTCCATTGTACTGACTAGTTTTTAGATATGTTGGCCTATTTTATTTTATTTTCACCAAGTAATCCTGTGGTTAACACGCCTCCTAGAGTAGCTAAGCTCACTCTCTCCACTGTATCTATGGAAGGAGCCATGGTTTTTACTGTAGGCTCCTCTCCTGATTTAGACTACAAACATGTCTTCCTCTTTTCATCTCCATTGCAAGGGAGCAGGGGAATGATTAGTTTACAAAAATAATTTTGAAAAAAAGTTTGTGAATTCAGTTAAATTCACAGAACATGACTGCAGACTGCTTTTTAAAGTTATTGACACTGCTGTGTCTCAGCCAGCTACATCAATTATAAGAAAAATACAGGAACAACCTATTATGTCTCTCGGATTGATGGCTGTTACCTGGTGGTATTAGCTTTAGTAAGGTTCCCCAAGATTCATTGGTAAGGATTCAGTAGCCAATAATCACTGTTGTTGCAAGTGGAACTAAGAGGTATTCATGGTTGTAGACGTTGACTGAGTATTAGTGGTGGAGAGGCCAAAGTTGGTACAGCCAACCATCATTTATTTTTTTCTTGTATTTTTTTATTTAGAGAAAAATATTGACTCTATACATGAGTCTAATGTATACTTCAGTTCACTGCAAAGGCATATTTATAAAACTATAAAACTATACACAGAGGTATATAGTATAACATACAAAAACCACATTGACCAACCAAAATCTATGTGTGAAGATATCAGAAGTCTAACTGAATCAGCCAACCATTCTTGACTTAATACCTGGGACACTTTTGTGGGCAGCTTCTAATTTGATATAATATTTTTCCCCAATCAGTACTGAATTTACTTGTTTAATCGAAGAGTTTCGAATTGGGAGGGGGGGGGTGGAGACAATCACTGCTGAGCAATTAACTTACAGTATGTGCAAAAAACGATTGCCTGACTGCTAGAATGTTAGAATATCAGGATGGTACTGATGCACCTAGTAAACAAGTCAGGAGGTCTAGGAGCAGATCTATATGTAGAGTAGGACCAGTACCGAGTCAGTTTGGGGCATCTCTACAACATATGAATAAGATCACCCAAATCACATGCACATTCTGGACATATTGGAGAGTCCCACCCACCCCACTGTAGGAATTTAGTAGGTGCCCTGTACACTCAATGGTTCTATTCTTTAGTATTTAGAATACCTTGATATAAGATAAGAAAATGTATCAACCGAGTGTCAGACTTGTCCTATATTGGGCCCATTAGCTTGATGTGGATTTTCATGAGACTATGCAGTCCACATGATGGCACAGCCATGTAAAGTCATGGCATAAGCTTATTTAATGGATATATATATATGTCATCTCACGCTAAAGAAATACAACCCTCATGCAAACTACAATGTAACAAAGTGCAATGAAAGTAGCTATTCTAGGCTATATAAAGTGCAATAATGATAAAGACATAAAATCATACACCTTCATGAACGTGCAGGACAATCAATTAATAAATATAGCAATACATCATAAACTACAGTATGAAAAACTCTGATCAATATCGTGCAAACGTGCAAAAAAGTGCAAATATGCAACATGCAAAAAATAATGAGTAAAAAATGTGCAAATAGTTCAATATTGCAATCTTAGGCCGCGTACACACAATCAAATCTGTCTGCTGGAAATGGTCTGCCAGACCGTTTCAGCAGACAGATTCGATCGTGTGTACGGGCAAACAGACGGATTTGGCCACCCGACAGATTTGAAAGCATGCTTTCAAATCTGTCGGCTGGGAACCCGTCCGGCCGACATGTCTGCTGGTTAGTATGCTAACCAGCAGACATATCTGCTCGCACATGTGTCGAATGGTTTCGACGCATGCACAGAAGTGTTTTACTTCCTAGTGCGGTGACGTGGTGGCGTCAACGTCACCGACACGTCAGCGCGCTGTCTGACGGCGGGGATTTTGGTTTGATCGTGTGTACACGATCAAACCAATACATCCCAGCAGACAGATTTGTTCAAATCGGTCTGTCCGACCGATTTGAACAAATCTATTTGCTCGTGTGTACGGGGCCTTAGTGGAGTCAGTGTGACATTTAAGTCAGTGTGCACAGCTTCCTTGCACAGAGCTACACCGACTTCTGAGCTACCAAAATTGTCCTTGTTTGTCAAATGTTGTTCATTTGTTGTGCCTCTTGCTCATCCACATTCTCACAGCTCATTATATCAACATTGCTGCACACAGGCTTCCCTGTATTTTTTTATTTTACTTTATACCTTTTAGGCCAGTTTCACTGGTTTGACAAATGCTTTGACATTGGGAGCTAATGTCGCATGACGTGTGAAAAATAGGATTTTTTGTACTCACCGTAAAATCCTTTTCTTTGACGTCCATGAACGGACACAGCTACTTAAGTCTTGACAAGTGGGTTATGTTCCCTGTTTACAGGAGAGGACTAGGCAGAAACATGTTAGATAATTAAATACATGTTACATTAACAGAGTTGAACAGCCCCGCCCAGGGGGCAGTCCCTCCAGACATAGCCCTCCTTACTGCAGCTGCAGCCTCAGTTCGTAACAAACAGTACAAACCTAAAAAGGAGGGGTGGGAGCTGTGTCCGTCCATGGATGTCAGAGAAAAGGATTTTACGGTGAGTACAAAAAATCCTATTTTCTCTTATCGTTCATAAATGGATACAGCTCCTTAACCACTTAAGCCCCGGACCAAAATGCAGCTATGGGACCAGGCCCCTTTTTGCAAATTGGCACTGCATCGCTTTAACTGACAATTGCGCGGTCGTGCGACATGGCTCCCAAACAAAATTGGTGTCCTTTTTTCCCCACAAATAGAGCTTTCTTTTTGTGGTATTTGATCACCTATGTGGTTTTTATTTTTTATGCTATAAACAAAAATAGAGCGACAATTTTGAAAAAAATGCAATGTTTTTTACTTTTTGCTATAATAAATATTCCCCAAAAAATATATTAAAAAAAAAAAATTTCTTTAGTTTAGACCGATACGTATTCTTCTACCTATTTTTGGTAAAAAAAAAAAAATCGCAATAAGCGTTTATCGGTTGGTTTGCGCAAAATTGATAGCATTTACAAAATAGGGGATAGTTTTATTGCATTTTTATTTATTTTTTATCTTTTTACTACTAATGGCGATCAGCGATTTTTTTCGTGACTGCGACATTATGGCAGACACTTCGGACAATTTTGACACATTTTTGGGAGCAAAAAATGCATTTAAATTGCATTGTTTATTGTGGAAATGACAGTTGCAGTTTGGGAGTTAACCACAGGGGGCGCTGATGGGGTTATGTATTTCATAATGTGTGTTTACAACTGTAGGGGGTGTGGCTGTAGGTGTGACGTCATCGATCGTGTCCCCCCTATAAAAGGGATGACGCGATCGATGCAGCCGCCAAAGTGAAGCACGGGGAAGCCGTATTTACACACGGCTCTCCCCGTTCTTCAGCTCCAGGGACCGATCGCCGCACTCCAGCGGCGATCGGGTCCACGAGTCCCGCGGTCCCGGTCCCGGGGCTTCGGACCGGGTCATGGGAGCGCGCCGCGGGTGCGCGCCCATGACCCACAGCTGGGTAGTACCTGTACGTGGATCTGACCAGTCGTGCCATTCTGTCGACGTATATGTGCAGGAGACGGTCCCTAGGAAAAAGGATGGACGAAACAATGCCCCTATTTAGACGAAAGTCTGAGACCACCTTCGGAAGTAGGGAAGATCGCGGGCGCACCACCACCTAATCCTTATGGAGGATCAAGCATGGCGGCTTGCAAGACAAGCCCGCCAGCTCAGAGACCCCTCTAACAGAAGAAAAGGGCCACCTTCTGAGATAGCGTCAAGAGAAAATCTCTCTGATGTTTCCAAAAGGAAGGCTCTTGAGGAACCGAGAGCACCAGAGTCAAAACTCATTGGGGAAGAGATGGGCCAAGAGGGGAAATAATATGACAAACCCCCTGCACAAAGAGAGGGGCCACTGAAAGAACACAGCCAAGGCTGAAATCTGCCCCCAAACAGTGCTTAAAAGCAATTTGAGATCCACTCCAAGCTGTAAAAACAGCAGGACCCTGGCCATCGAGTAAGCCCATACCTAGGCCGGCTTGCTCCAACAGATCCGGTCTGCTTGAATCCCATGGCACTAACAGAGAGGGCTTTTCTTGGGCAGAGAATATAAAGACCTCCTGGCTACTCCTGTTCCTCACAGGGCATAGGGATTTAAAGTTTGGAGTGACAGTCGTCTCTATAATATGGCTGCCACATCATGCTATATCTCCCAGAATTGTAATTGTTCTGTATCAAAGTCTACAGTAGCTTGGCTCTCCTCCTGCTGGCTTAAACAAAACGTAGCAACAGCATAACAACTCAGCAAGGGGCAGCAAGACAGAGGTATTCTGAAGAAAAGTACTTGTCTCACGCTACTGTAGCCTGGTACTTGGCTACATTTAAAACTGTTTTATAAGCTATTCCACCAATCTTCTCTGAACTACAGGGCTCCCTCCCATGTAATGGAGAGGAGGAAAGAGAGTAGTGTTTCTAGTCCAATTCAAAACAGACACTAGGGTGACAATGCTGCACCCCTCTACAGTAAAGTGACTGACAGAAAGTATTTTATAGACAGGATCTCTAGTTGAAGGGTAAGGAAACAAAACTGAAAAAGAAAACAAGTGCAGCCACCACAGAGGCAAAACCCTTTGGAAGAATTTCTCTCTATTTCTGTTCTGGGGACAGGCCATAATTTGGGATTTTCTTTGACTTTCAGTAATAACGGCAAACATGAGGGCAAACTTCCCTAATAAAGACAAGGAAAGCAGTAAAAACCTTACAGGTCTTCCAAACCCTCTCCACTCTATTTAAAACTAAAAAATTCATATTTGCACTCAGTTATACTTCAAGGTCTCGTAAGCTGTAATATATAACATTTTTGTTTTAGGGTTTGCTAAACTGTAAGTTCAACAAACTTGGAGGAATTCATAAAGGGTGTTGTGGACATTTAGAATTTGGTTGGAGCGCAGCACTGAAAGTGTCAGTAATTGCATCCAATTCATGTATTTGTCAGAAACCGGTATATGAATTTGTCTGTCTTTGCATTGAGGAAGGGCTGTCCACACTGCATAATCCTTTCTCAGGGTGCTCCCTCCCTCTTTTTAGGCCACTGCGCCCGTCACAATGACAGGCAGATGGCTGAGGATTTTTATACTATGGATGGACCAAAGAAAAATATCAGTTGCTGTTTTTAATGATTTCTACCAAAGCGTTAGAAATATTTACTATAAACCCTAGAGGTCCAGGTGGATATAAGGACAGAACACCTGACCTTCAAATAACCATGTATAACAACCCCCATTGATTTGCATGGACAAATTACATATACTGTAGCTTTGTCCCCCCCCCCCCCCTTTTTTTTTAATCCTTTGAGTATAATATATTGTCATTGTACATAGCATGTGCTGCAGAAAGTAACATGCCTTTTTTTCAGATGAATGTGTGGAATGAAGGAGTGGGTGGATTAATAGCAAAGCATAGGTGATGTGAATGGCTAATAGCTGGGAGCCAAATTGTTTTAAAATATGCTTATGTTAAGCAAGAGAAGCCTCTGATCTACAGAAAATAATAGGATATATATACTGCAATAATAAACATCATAGGAAAGTTCTCCCCAGATGTTTTTGCCCATAAAATGAAAACTGTGTTGGCAGTAACATGTGGTATCACAGAAATGACATCAATGATACTGACACAGAAGATACTGAAGCAGATGTGCAGTTACTTCAGCTAGTGAGTCATTCAACCAGTAATTTGCACACAGATTATGTTACTGTGTTAAAAACTATTTTATTCAGAATCCACACAATCCACACTACCAGATCCCACCTGTAGTACTGTTCCACTCTATGTATTTGGACGTTACAGGCTTAGTCAAGCTTACACACATCAGTGTATGGCCCCTTTGCTTTCCAACTTGTAGTGTACCAAGGGAGGACGGGTTCTTGAGCAGGCACCCAATTCATTCAAGGATAGAGCAGAGGTGAGAAATATTTATGTGGAGGGGCTTTTAATAGTTTATTTTTTTTTTTGCATTATTTTTTTATTAGCTATAGTACTATAGCAGGCACTGTCACAGTAGTAGTGTCACTCCCCCCTCCTAGTTGCAATATTATATTTCGTTTCTAAACATTATTGCCCCACTCTGCCTAATTGCCTTGAGGTCCATTTTAAGATCATACTCAGAAATGATCATCCGCATCCATGACCATATGGCACAGTCTGTTCGTTCTTTACCCTTTTATAATTATCTACTTTCCGCTTTCTCTTTTCCTTTTTCCTGTACATGATCAGCTCATATTCTACTTCCTCTCTCCTAAACTGGCTATTCACCATACAATCTGTACAATCTGGTTTGTACTTACCGAAACTATATAATGTGGTGACAAACTTAAATAGTCCATATTAGCAGGGTATTGAATTATGTGCTGGAAGCTTCTTGTATACAGCAGAATACTTTACTTTTATGGAGGAATGTCAGAATATGTCTTAACATCATGAAACACTGACAGGAACTGAACAAACAAGTGCATATAACACAATACGGATGGTACTTCCTCTGATTACCTTACCATTAAATACATATTATAACACTGCAGTGCCGCCGACTGGTATAGATAGGTATAATGCATAAAGTATTGATCACAGTACAAAAACAACTTACATTACACGCTGTTGTCCTTCCAACACCCCTTCTCAACAGAATGTGCTTTGTCTAATTATATTCAGCTTCTTCTGGAAGTTACTATGACGGTTCTTCAACAAAGGCTTAAGCCCCTTACACACGACCGAGCTTCTCGGCAGAATCCAGCGAGAAGCTCGCTGGGATCCATATTCTGCCGAGGTTCTCGGTCGTGTGTACACTTCCGACGAGCGTCCTGTCGGGAAGCTCGTCAAGCCAAAAAAGAGAGCACGCTCTCTTTTTCCTCGTTGTTCAATGAGGACTTTGGCTCAACAAGCTTTTCTGACCGCTCATCGGGAACCTCGTCGGGCGGAACGATGGGTTTAGCCCGACGAGGTTCTCGTACGTGTGTACGCAGCCTTAGTGAGGGCATCGGTAGTCATCTCCTCTGATGGGCAGTATTGAATGTCAATAACACCTTGCTCTTGTTTGTCCCTCAGTAGGTGATACTTGACATCAATGTGTTTGGTCCTAGGATTGACCCTTTCTGATTGTGTAAGCTTTATACATCCCTGGTTGTCTTCAAAAATAGGAATTGGTTTTGACATGTCTATATTAATGTCCACAAAAAGTTGACAAATCCATATTGTTTTCTGACATGCATATGCCGCTGCAATGTACTCTCTGTTTCTGTCCCCGGGTATCTATGCGTCTGATGACCCAGCTTGTTTGACCTGCTTGTTGCTTCCGAGAATCATTTACGCAGACCACGCTTTGCCTGAGAAGCAACACCCATATGCACTACTAGCGCAACACCACCAACATAGATCCGCCTTCCTGCTCACACAACATCTACTTCAGGCGTAGCTGTCCCGCTCGTCTCAGTCCGTGGTGACTTACACCGTCGGATGGTATGTGCTTAAATGCAATACTACGCTGGCCGATATGAAACTAGGTGGCGTATATGCAAATGAGCATGATACGCCGTTTCTGTCCCCGGGTATTTCTGAAAATCATTTACACATAGTTTTTGCCCCGCTTCAATACTACGCCGTAGTTTACGTCGTTTGAAAGTTTTTGCAGTAAGCGTAAGGTTACCCCTGCTATATGAGGGGTAACCTTACGTCGGTCCCCCGTATGCCATGTTGGACTCGAGACAGCGTTGTGTTTTTCCTTTGTTTACTTTGTTTACGTAACTCGTTCGCGAATAGGCCTGTATGTTAATTACGTTGCCGTCGTAATCAATGTATTTGCGGCATACTATGGAGCATGTGCAGTGGCCCATGTTTAAGGCCGGCGCATGCGCAGTTCGTTCGGCACGGGGGGCGCGCTTAATTTAAATACAAGCCGCCCCCTTTGAATTACGCGGCCTTACGCTGGGCCATTTACACCACGCCGCCGCAAATTACGGAGCAGGTGCTTGGAGAATACGGCACTTGCTCCTGTAAGTTGCGGCGGCGTAGTGTAAATAGCTTACGCTACGCCGGCATCTACGAGAATCTGGCCCAGAGTGTTAGTTGTGTGCTTTTGATTAGACCAACTTGTGGTTCCTTCCCCATACCAAAAGATTAATCCACTTGTGGATTTGGGGTCTGTGCCGTTCCTGGCCCAATCAGCATCCACTTACCCGACCAGTTTTGGATTGGATGTCGCTGGTAACCGTAACTTCAACTGATGACATTATTGTTTTTTAGAATCAAAACCTGTGGCTTTGTGTAACTTAAATCCAGACTTCGTTTGGCTCAATTTAGGTATTTTACCAAGGCACCCCTGGTTGAAAAAGGCTGATCCATAGTGTCCATAGAGAAACGGTGAAAATTAGGATGCAGCTGAATTGAATGATGCCCAATTATGAATACACTGGATCTTAAAATGTGTTTTGTGTAGAGAACAAATGTTTGTTAAATGTGTTGCTACATTGTTTATATGAGGAATTCAGGTGTGACAGCCTCACCTTACAGTATGCAGGATATTTACTAAGCTCTGGTGTTCCCTGTTCATTTTTTGTAAATTCTAATTTAGTAAGGTTATACCACAGCTTCAGGCACATTGTAATCAGATATAAGCTAAAACATTCTGTAAGCAGATATGAGACATTTTGCCTGGCCTCCTACCCTAAGTCAGCCTTGTTCTTGATAAAACTTCTCCTCTATACATTGTGAGAAATAGTAAATGCATTAGTACAATAAAGTATATATGCCCAGCTTCATACTTTAGTGGAATTTGTGAAAAAGCTAGAGGTGACTTGTGGGGGAATCACACAGCAGAGTATTATCACTTGGACAGCTCAGCAATGCACAAAGGCAACTTTGCACATGTTATTCTTCAAACAAATAGCTATCGTGACCAGCATTAGGGGTTGACTGGACATACTGGGGCAGTAAGTTCCAAAGGATGGGAGAGTCTCTGGAGAAGTCCTAGAGGTAAGCATGGGAGGAGGTGAGAAGGGAGCTAGAGAGCAGGAGGTCCTGGGAGGAGCGGAGAGAACGATTTGGGCGATATCTGCAGATGATGATGGTGATCTAGCTATGGGCAATGTTGTGGTTAGTATTTAGAATATTATACAATGGGGTTGGGGAAGCCAGTAAAGAGATTGACAGAGAAGCAGCAGTCACGGATCGGTTAGTAAGGGGTATAAGTCTAGCAGCAGCATTCATAATAGACTGAAGGGGGTAGCCTGTCTAGAGGTAGACCAGTGAGGAGAGAGTTGCTGTAGTCAAGGTGGGAAATAACTAAGGAGTGAATACGTTTTGTGGTGTCGTTAGTCAGGAAGGGGCAAATTCTGAAATGTTGCGGAGGTTAAGACTGCAAGATGCAGCCAGTGATTGGATGTGGGTGCTGAAGGAGAGGTCAGAGCTTAGGGTTACACCCAGCACCCTGGTGAGTGTGGAGGGAGCAATGGTTGTGCAATTGATCTCAATGGTAAAGTCATGGGGAGGCGATCGGGAAGGAAGAAATATTACAAGCTCTGTTTTAGAAAGATTGAGTTTGAGGAAGTGTTTTGACATCCATATTGATTTGTCACTGAATAAGTTTGTAGTATACAAAGAGATTGAGTGGATGAGTTTAGGAGTCGAGAGATCTGGGTGTCGTCAGAATAGAGGTGGTATTGGAAGCCATGGGAAGTGGCCCAGGGAAGAGGTATAGAGAGCGAAAAGAAGGGGCTCAAGGACGGAGCCTTGTGTTACCCCAACAGAAAGAGAAAGAGGAGCAGGGGGGATGGTGTTGTATGTAACACTGAAAGTGTGCTAAGATCGGTAGGGGGAGAATCACAGTCATGGAGGCCAAAAGAGTGAAGTTTAAGTGATTTACATATTCTCGGCGTAAATCAGCGGGAACGCCCCTAGCGGCCATTTTAAAATTGCAGTTCCGATACGACGGCGAAATACAATTACGCCGCTCGTATCTGAACTCAATCCCGGCGTATCTTGTTTTCTGAATACAGAAAACAGATACAACGGCGTAGGTTAGAAGTTACGTGGCTTATCTACAGATAAGCCGCGTAACTTCTACCTGAATCTGGCCCGTAGTCTTTTTGTAGTCTGAAGGAAAGACAATTTATTACAATGAAACTGTATATAAGGTTCAACAACCAAGATAAAACTGATAGACATCCCGCCTTGGAGTGTGAACTTCAGGATGTACATGACTTAGCCTAACCACTAAACTGCAATACATTTTGGGGTTGAAGAATACTTAACTCAAACATCCACGTATGACTCTTGAAAACAATGCAATCTGTGTGTTCAAGAAGGTTTTCAATGTAAGCTCCCCTTTTAAACATTTCGTAATTTTTATATTTTTTAAGTGATTTATATATTTTGGTGTCTTACTCGATTTCCACTGGTTTGCGATTTTGTCACTGTAGACTATCGTTTCTCCACTGTGCACCTAGTCCATGAACATGGCCAGTGTTTTTATGATGCTCATCTGCCCTGCCTCATAACTGTCTTTAACTATAGAAACTTGGACAAATAAAATTCAACAATCACTTTAAGGCCTCATGCCCAAGGACGTTTTTACAGCCACTTTTCTGAGCGTTTTTTGCAGCTTAAAAACAGCCCTTCGTGTTAGCTTATGGCCTCATGCTCACCATGACGTTTTTGAGCTGTAAATGGCTGAGCCGTTTTTTAATGGCGTGCGTTCTGAAGCTCCAGCGTTAGAGCTGAAAAGACGCCAGACGCTGGCAAACGTGATTTAATGAGGCTTAACGCTGTGTTAAGCCTCGTCGGGCTTTCTTTCTCTATTCAAAGTCAATGGTTCCCTATAAGAGCCCATTGATTTGAATAGAGGTCGCACCATTAGTCGGATCAAGATAATCCGACTCGCGGGGCGACTTATGTGCAGAGAATCTTGAAGGGGAACCCCCGCAAAAAAATGTGTGTGAGGTTCCCCCCAGGATGATACCAGGCCCTTCGGTCTGGTATGGATCTTAAGGGGAATCCCCCACACCGAAAAAAAAACGGCGTGGGAGTTCCCCCAGAATCCATACCAAACCCTTATGCGAGCACGCAGCTCGGCAGGTCAGGAAGGGGGGAGTAAGCACCCCCTCCTACACCATACCAGGCCACATGCCCTCAACATGGGGGGGTTGGTGCACTGCGCCCCCCACCCCAAAGCACCTTGCCCCCATGTTGATGGGGACAAGGGCCTCTTCCTGACAACCCTGGCCGTTGGTTGTCAGGGTCTGCGGGCAGGGGGGGGCTTATCGGAATCTGGGAGCCCCCCAGATCCCGGCCCCCCGCCCTATGTGAATGAGTATGGGGTACATCGTACCTCTACCCATTCACCTGGTGGAAAAAGAATGTAAAAAAAAAAACACTACACAGGTTTTAAAATAGTTTATTAGTCAGCCCCGGGGATCTTCTTCTGACTTCGGGGGTCTTCTTCTCTCTCTTCTTGTGCTCTCCACGTTCCCCGGTTCTTCTCCCGCTCTTCGGTGCCTTCTTCGGGGCTGGCCGCTGCTATCTTCTTGCAGCTCTTTTACTAGCGCCAGCCAGCCCGGTCTTCTGCGTCGCCTTCTGCCTTCTTCCTTCTTCTTGTACTTCCGATGTTGCCACGACGCATTACAGCGGGAGGGAGCGTCAAGTCAACATCGAAGAAGAGAAGAAGGCAACGCAGAAGACCGGGCCCCCGCTGGTGAAAGAGCTGAAAGAAGACAGCGGTGGTGCCCGGCAGAAGGGAAAAAGAACCGGAGAGCGGGAGAAGAGAGCGGAGAAGTCGGAAGACCCCCCAAAGTCAGAAGAAGACCCCCAGAAGTCGGAAGAAGGGAGAAGACCAGGCCGTCGCTGGTAAAAGAGCTGAAAGAAGACAGCGGTGGTGTCCAGCAGAAGGGAGAAGTCAGAAGACCCCGGAGCCATCTAATAAACTACTTTAAAAACCTGTGTAGTGTTTTTTTTTTTGACATTTTTATTCCACCAGGTGAATGGGTAGGGGTAGGATGTACCCCTTGCCCGCAGACCCCGACAACCAACGGCCAGGGTTGTCGGGAAGAGGCCCTTGTCCCCATCAACATGGGGGCACGGTGCTTTGGGGTGGGGGGCGCAGTGCACCAACCCCACCATGTTGAGGGCATGTGGCCTGGTACAGTGTAGGAGGGGGGGGGGGCGCTTGCTCACCCCCCTTCCTGACCTGCCGGGCTGCGTGCTCGGATAAGGGTTTGGTATAGATCTTGGGGGAACCAGCCAGTTTTTTTCAGTGGGAGATTCCCCTTAAGATCCATAACAGACCGAAGGGCCTGGTATCATCCTGGGTGGAACCTCACACAATTTTTTTTTTCATTTTCTTGTGGGTTTCCCTTTCAAGATTCTCCGCACAGGAGTTGCCCCGCCAGTCAGATCATCTTGTTCCGACTTCTTGTGCGACCTTTATAGGGAACCATTGATTTTGAATAGAGAAAGAAAAACGTGGCTGAAAACTAGCGCGGAAAAACGTGCATTGAATTCAATGCAAAACATGAAAAAAATCGAGTTAAAAACGCTGCTTTTTTCCTGGTGTCTGTACTAGCTTTACAGCCCATTTTCTAAAACGTTAGTGGGCATGAGGCCTAAAACCAAAGTACCCCTATGTAAAGTTGCCTTTAAATATAACAATACTGTGGGGTTGATTTACTAACAGCAAATAGTTTGTTAATTCTGCAAGAGAAGTGGTACTTTGCAAGGGAATATTCCCCATAGCTTAGAGAATATTGTAAAAAAAATTCTATCATCCAATCATGTGAAAGCAAATATGCAGTTTGTTTTATTTTATTTTACTTTCACGTGCTTGGGTATTCTTTGCAAAGTGACATTTCACCATATTCACTAAGCTCTGGGGAAATTTTTCATAGAAAGTGAACATATTATTTGCTTTTTAGTAAATCAACCCCCATGGGTAGCAGATGCCTGCATTTTCTGATTTTTGTTCTAGCACTTTCTTTGTGAAATGTAAAGGGGTTCAGGGCCGATCCTAGGCAGGGTGCGCAGGGTGCTTTGCACCCAGGCGCCTGTAGAGGTGCGGGCGCCAAAGTGCCAGGGTTCTCCCATCCTTCTTGCAGTGCTCGGGGGAGGGGCAGCTCCTCTTCCTGACATGAACGGTTCTAGTTTTCAGTGGCTGCTGAGTGCTGAAGTGCAGGAATTAATTCCTCACACTGGGAGTCTGGGATCCCGCAACTCCAGTTGGAATGCCTCCCCCTCCTATCTCTAATTCAGGCTGCAGAGAGCGCCTCAAAGAAGCTACTTGCAGGACATTTATTGACGTCCTGCCAGCGCACCACTCCAGTGTGAAAGCTCTAAGGCTCTCACACTGGAATTGCAGATGAGGATTTTTTCAGGCGCTATTTTTAACACTAAAGCGCCTGAAAAATGCCTCCAGTGTGAAAGGGTCTAATGGACCATCTCTGTACTATTGTCTGCAGTCTCTAACCATCTCCTGTACTATGTCTGCAGTCTCTGACCATCTCCTATATCATGTCTGCAGTCTCTGACTATCTCCTGTACTATGTCTGCAGTCTCTAATCATCTCCTGTACTATGTGTGCAGTCTTTATCATCTACTATATCATGTCTGCTGTCTCTGACCATCTCCTATATCATATCTGCAGTCTCTGACCATCTCCTGTACTATGTCTGCAGTCTCTGACCGTTTCATGTACTATGTCTGCAGTCTCTGACTGTCTCATGTACTATGTCTGCAATCTCTAACCATCTCCTGTATCATGTCTGCAGTCTCTGACCATCTCCTGTTAATGTCTGTAGTGGGGGCGCCAAAAATATGTCTGCACCCATGCGCTGAAGGGGTTGTTTATAAATCACAGTTTCAGAATCAAATTTTACTCTGGCTGACATGATTTTGTTGATGAAAACATGCTCACAAGCCTGTAGTATAGTGTATGATGTAAGAAGAATGCAATTGGTTTGCTGTGTTAAAATATAGTGCAGACATTTTTTTTTAGTCTAAATAAAGTTGAAAAGAGTTGCATTACTACTTGAGGCCCTGATTTCAAGAGTTCTCTTTACGTTCAGTCCAAGAGATGAAAATGTCAGTAATAGAAGGATAGTTCAAGGGAGTCATTTTGTATTGGATATAACACCTAATTTTTACACTTCTGACAAACAAAATAGAAGACATTTTGCTTCGCTATACATTCTCCATTATTATTCTTCCGTGTAAATGCCTACGAATCAGTGCATAATCACTAGGGGTGTCAAATATAATCGTTGCATCCGTGCATCGCGATTCGGGTGTTCCCGATTCGGCATCGATGCATACGATCGTAATAATCGATGTCTAGCCCCGCCCCCTCCCGGGAGACCGTTCCGTGCAGCCGTTACCTAATATACTGTTTGTATGCCGCCCGCTTCTCTCCTCTTTGCTCTGAGCTCTAACGTCAGTGGGCAGTGATTGGATGACTCGCACAGCTCCTCCCACAGGACCTGATTGTACAGCTACTCTGCTCAGAGGTCCGGATAGTGATGTGGGCGTGTCCCCCTGTACGCGCGCCAGGCCTCCTGTTCTATCCTGTCCTCACGTGTTCCCACCCCCAGTGATCCCTGGATGGAGTTCCCAAGAGCGGAGAGGGCCGTACCGGATGATCTGAGGAGGAAAGGAGAGGGATGGAGGCGGGAGGAGCGCAGCCTGTGTACACAACCGGGCTCCCCGCTCTACAGGTAGGGGTGAGTGGATCTCACTTACAAAAATCCATTGGTAACCGGGTCCTCTTATGCACACCCCACCCCAAAGTCCGTTTAGTTGATTTTGTGAAAAGTTCAGAGTCAAGTACTTTGTATTGGGTCAGAGCTAAGCCTTTAATGGCTATAAGAGCAGAAGGTTTTTTTTTTTTTTTTTTTTCTAGTGTTGCTCGAGGTTTTCAGTATTTTTTTTTTTCAATGTTATTCTAGAATGTAACTCATGCTGTTTTTTTGCCTAAAGGCAAATCTGTATAGAAAATTGAAAATGATGTGACACATATGTTTCATAAAACTGAAATATGCATGTTATATCTTTCCGTGGAAGTCAAATAAAGTAGGACACATTGTTCATTAATGTGAAATATTTGGCAGGAAGTGTGAAGTATCCTGTAATTAAAACAGCTCATAAATAAATTAAAACGGTAAGGTAAGCTCTACAGGTACCGGGGTGAGGGGCTCTCACTGACAACACTTTGAAAAGCAATAAATGTCGCTCTTCCTGATCATCTCCTGTACCATGTCTGCAGTCCCTGATCATCTCCTGTACCATGTCTGCAGTCCCTGATCATCTCCTGTACCATGTCTGCAGTCCCTGATCATCTCCTGTAGCATGTCCGCAGTCTCTGATCATCTCCTGTAGCATGTCCGCAGTCTCTGATCATCTCCTGTAGCATGTCCGCAGTCTCTGATCATCTCCTGTAGCACGTCCGCAGTCTCTGATCATCTCCTGTAGCATGTCCGCAGTCTCTGATCATCTCCTGTAGCATGTCTGCAGTCTCTGATCATCTCCTGTAGCACATCTGCAGTCTCTGATCATCTCCTTTAGTATTTTGAGGGAAGAGCCATGCGCACTTGCGCTGCAATCGTGATGCATCGCGGAATCGAATCGAATCGAATCGTGGACTTGATAATCGTAATCGCATTGAATCGTGAAACTGGTGAAGATGCGCAGCCCTAATAATCACTCACCAAAATCAAACATCATTATTTGTCAAACTTTAAGTATGAGATGAGTGAAAATATAGGGCAAGTAGTAGTGTTAGACACATACTAACATATTACTGACAAGAGATGAAGGACAAGTCATTATTGATGTTTACAAATTGAAGTAGTACTGTCTAACCAAGATATACTGTATTACTTACTTTATTTAATTCACACTACTTAAAGTGAAAGTATTTATACTGAGATTAAATTACATACAGGTGGACTCTATTTACTAATTAGGTGACTTCTGAAGGCAATTGGTTCCACTCGATTTTAGTTAGGGGTATCAGAGTAAAGGGGGCTGAATACAAATGCACGCCACACTTTTCAGATACTTATTTGTAAAAAAAATAAAATAAAAACCTTTCATCATTTTCCTTCCACTTCACAAATATATGACACTTTGTGTTGGTCTATCACAAGAAATTCCAATGAAATACATTTACTTTTCTGGTTGTAACATAACAAAATGTGGAAAATCAACAAAAGTATTTTCCCCGTGGAAACATTGACAATTTGCACCAAAATATAATTAGCAAAGCCTGCTAATTAAAACAATATCACATTAGTGTGACTTTTATGTAACACAGCATAAGTTAACGCATTTGTTTTATTTTAGGAGAGCTTTATTCCAAATTTGATGCTACATTGTGCTGCATTCTTCAAGTTGCTGGAGTAAAATTGAGATAAGATTAAAGGGTCACTAAAGGAAAACATTTTTTTTGCTGAAATGACTGTTTACAGGGTATAGAGACATAAAAGTTAACTGATTCCTTTTAAAAATGATTAAAAATAGATAAAAATCAATCATATGATGTGCCTCTAGTTTCACTTTCGTTTTAAAACTGGTTTCATGTTTCTGTTGAAGTACAGAAGACACACAGAACAAAAACAAACAAATCCAGGGCAGTGTTTTGTTTTTAAAATGAATCTGATTGGTTCTGAGGAGTTTTAGACACACAGCTTAGACCACAGTGAAAAACTGCCATGAGATTTTTCATAAGGAGCCAGACAAGCAGGAAGTGTGGAGATCAGAGAAGTATTACAGCAACTTCAAAGCAAAAACAAACAATGAGAACATGAAAACAGCACTGCATTAAGGTAAAGGAAGCTATTTAGCTAAAAAAAATAAATCCTTTAGTGACCCTTTAAGTCCAGTTAAAAAGGGGACGAATCTGACAATGGCGTGGGTTCAGATGGGACACCGAGGTGACTTTCTCTGGGGTGTATCCTATTACCTGCCTGAGCCTACTGTATTACATTTGTTATATTTGCTCCCAACATGTATTCTTATGCTTACTGTATATACATTTGTGGACTAATTCTACTCCGTTTACAATCCATGTACCTTTTTGTATTGGTTATACCTATTGTAAATCGACGAATCAGCACTACAGCAACTTTTTCAGAGGTTTGCAATCACTAAAAATTCAAAGATTTTGGGCTGCTTTTGTAAAAAAAACAATGTTGTTCAGACTATCCAACATCATTCACGTAACCACGGGACTCGTTTTAGGAGGGGAAATTGTGAGCGTTGATCTGTATCCCATTGAATTCTATGGCAATAAATCCTGCAAATCAATTTTGCCCATTTTCAGTGCTGTTAGGCAAGAGACAATGGGCATGGGGAGCTGGCTCATTGTCACTTGGCACATATATCAGTGCACAGTATGTTGTTTAATAAATACCATTTATCAGGAAGCAGCACTTTTAGAATTACTTAAAAGGCAATGTTAAAAATTCCCTCAGATGCTTAGGGTGGTGCCTTAAAGGGGTTATAAACCCTCAAGGTTTTTCACCTTAATGCATTCAATGCAATAAGGTGAAAACCCTTCTGTAGTGCAGTAGCCCCCCAGAGCCTCCCTTTTACTTAACTGAACTCCATTGTTCCATCGATGGGGATAAGCACAGCAGCTACAGTCACTGTCTCAGGTCCTCATTAGATAGATTTATAGCAGCACGGACATTGAGTCCATTGAGCGGGGGGGCGAGTCCTGCTGTCTGTGTCAGCCCAGGTTCACACATATGCGATGCGGGAATCAGCGTCATTTCCAGAACCGGTTCCTGCAGGCAGTTCACACTGCCTTCTACCAACTACTGCAGCTGCCAATAAAATGTTAACCCCCATATCGGTTTACAGATTGCAGTGTGAAGTGTTAACTCGCACAGGAATCAGATTGCATTGGGTGAGAACACCAATGTGATCTGATTTCAGTGCAGGGAGAAAAAAGTTCCTGCACTATTTTCCTGCAAATCCAATGCGCTCATCACATTCGATGCCGTCGCCGCCATCTTGCTGCACCCTACCTATGACTAGGAAGCTACCGCGCATGCGTCAAAGCCATTTCGTGCATGCGCGGGTTTCCATGGCGACAGGTAAGTATTCACACTCTCGGGTTTCTCGGCAGGAAAACACTGCCGAGAATCACGACAAGAAAAAAGAGTGCAGGTTCTCTATTTTTCTCTTTCTCAAGATTTTAGGCACTTTTCTTGACGAGAAACCTGAAAGCCTCGTACACATGCAAGAAAGCTTTGCCAGCAGTTTACCTGCTGGTTCTTGCTGGGTAAACCAAGCGTGTGTACGAGACTTAAAAGACAAAAACTAAAGCAGAGTCCCATCCAGATTATAATAAGAAAAGTCCATGTTAAAGGTTGTCTTCCAAAATAAATCAAAGTGATTCCAAAGAAACAGTGAGTGACACCAAACTTCTCATAAAAGCAAACGTGTCTTCAAACACCCAGTAGTGTAGTAGCCTGCAGGTAATAGTCTCAGCAAGCTCAGGGACATGGGTCTCCCCAGAACCAATGAAAACAGCAGCTAGTAATCCAAGGGTTGCTGATGATCCAGTCAGTTCCCTTTTCAGAGTCACAACATTATTAAGGATGATCCGCCCACTTGTGTGTTGCCACTTGTTGTGGGCATGATCTGGATTATTTCAGAGGAAAGATCTTTCCTTCACAGAGATCCTCTCTACATGATACATTCAGGGTGGTTTAGGGATCTTGACTGACAGTAAAGCATTTACACTTGTTTTCTTTTCTGGAAATTTCCTTTTTTTATTTGTATTTGTTTTTATTGTTAGAATTTATTATCATTTGATTTATTCACATATTTACTGACTATTTTGTATATCAATTCTAACTAGGGCCAAAACATTTTATTTATTTTAAATATTAATTTGTTATATATATATATATATATATATATATATATATATATATATATATATATATGTGCTAATCACTTTAGCGCTGGACTTTTTAGAATTTTTAATAAAATAAATAAATAAAGAGATAACCGTTACCAATTACCACCAAATGAAAGCCAAATTTGTCTTTAACCACTTAACCCCCAGACCATATTGCTGACCAATGACCAGAGCACTTTTTGCGATTCGGCACTGCGTCGCTTTAACTGACAATTGCGCGGTCGTGCGACGTGGCTCCCAAATAAAATTGGCGTATTTTTTTCCCCACAAATAGAGCTTTCTTTTGGTGGTATTTGATCACCTCTGCGGTTTTTATTTTTTTGCGCTATAAACAAAAATAGAGCGACTATTTTAAAAAGAATGCAATATTTTTTACTTTTTGCTACAATAAATATCCCCCAAAAATATATAAAAAAACATTTGTTATTCCTCAGTTTAGGCCGATACGTATTCTTCTACATATTTTTCGTAAAAAAACAAAAACGCAATAAGCGTTTATTGATTGGTTTGCGCAAAAGTTATAGCGTTTACAAAAAAGGGGGTAGTTTTATTTATTTTTTATTAATAGTAGTAGTTGTGATGTACGGTTTTACTAACACATGTCAAAATTGCAAAATTGGGTTTAGGCATTTAGATTTGTTTTACCCTTAGGCGTGAAGGGGTTAATGTCCATTTTTTGGCGATGGCCAAGGATAAGGACAAGGACAAGGATAAGACTGTTCTATCTTTGTAACTAAAACGTCAGTAAAGAACAACTGTTAAAAAAAAAACTGTTAAAAAAAAAACATATTTTGTTTGTTTGATGTGTTAGTTTTAGAATTCATTTTCTTTATGTTAACTGATGGCACCATCTAGTGGCAAATAATAAATAAGTAATAAATACCTAAATCCACACCCTGCATATCTAGAATAGAAATACACAGTTTACTATATCCAATACCTCGAATTCCAGTAACAGGCTTTTTTAAACTGCTGACATCCAACAGTACAGTTTATTACAGTACTAATCTCTTCTATTTCTTGTAAAATTAACATAGACAATATAGAAAACACTCAAAGAAGACAAGCCACATTTGGCCTTACAGGAGGAACACTGCGCTTTACTCTGCTGGGGTCATGGATCTCTACATCCCCTTTAACATAACAGGAGAAAAATCCATACTCACAAGCAATGCAAATTGGAAGAGAAAGTATTTGCACAGTATTTGTGGGAGCTCTGAAACCTTCACAAGTTGCATGATTGAGGGGAAATGTCAATCACAACAAAGTTAAAGTAGAACTCTAGGCAAAACTTTTTTTTTTTTGGATAGAGTAATAGAGGAATATAATCCCTGTCAGTTTTCTTTTCCCCCATTTGCGTCCCATTGGGGAGATTTAACTTTACTTCCTGTCCCATAGCCAAACAGGAAGTGAGATAAAATACCTGCAAATTAAGGGACTTTCTTGGGGACCACTAGGTGTCCCTATTGGAGGATTTCCCCTCTATAACTTTTCTAAGGGTTTTCTTTTACTTTCACTTTCGATGAAAAAGATAAACAGGACAATTAGAGAGGGTGAATTTCCCTAACTGGGGACAGTGGTATCAATTAAAACCTAATAGGTCTTTGAAATCTTCTCCACTCTGTCCAAAACCAAAATAAAAAGTTTTGCCTTTAATTATACTTTAAAGGGATTGATTTTTTGTTAAATAACAAACATGTTATACTTACCTCCACTGTGCAGTTTGTTTTGCACAGAGTGGCCCCCGGTCCTCCTCTTCTGGGTCCCTCAGTGGCACTGAAGGCTGCTACCCACATCGAGTGTCCATGTTGGAGAAGCGCTCTCCTAGGTGGACACCCGTGCATGCACGCTCTTAAGTCCCGCATCTGTGTCCATTCACACAGAATGCAGGAATCGCCCCCGCCCCCGGTGCCGCATCATTGGATTTGATTGACAGCAGCAGGAGCCAATGTTTGTGCTGCTATCAATCTATCCAATTAGGACACGAGACACCAGCTAGAGATGGTGTGCTCGTTCCCGGACGGAGGATGACAGCGTTCAGGTAAGTAAAATGGGGGGGCTGCAGCACCAGGGCTGTCTTAATGAGAGGGCACACCTGGGCACTACCCAGGGGCCCCAGCTGCATGGGGGGCCCCTGCACTTTCCCCAAAGCAGCTGGTCCTTGAGTCCACACTGCCCTGAAATTGGTGGCCCCATGATGGCACTGAGAGTGATAGATGCATAGGGGAGGCTGTCTACCTCCTACCTACTTAATGTCTGTTTACCCGCACTGTCATCATTGTAGGGGCCCCAGAACATTACTTTGCCCAGGGGCCCATGATGCTATTAAGGCAGCCCTGTGCAGCACTACAGAAGGTTTTTCACCTTAATGCATAGAAAGATGAAAAAACATTAGGGTTTACAACCCTTTAAATACACTATAAGGCAAAAAGTATGTTTATAGCCCTTCAAATGATTGAGGTCAGGTGTTTCAAGTGAAGGGTACTGTATAAAAAATTAGACAGTTGTGCACTTTCTTGACAATAGTTTGGAAAAACCCACCTTTCTGGTCTAGTATAACTGTGAAAAAAACGTGAAAATATCTACGCTAACTAATATGAAAGAAATAAGGAAGCTGCTAGCACAATATGTGGATCAAACAAGCAAAAAATAAAGTTCAAAAGTGCAGCGCTATAAAATTAATAGTGAAATGAAACAGTGTTCAAATGAATATAAAAAACAATCTTCAAAGTGTTAAATATGAATATGAATATGAAGCGTACATGTGTCAGGTCAGCCTGACACATGTACGCTATACTCCATGGAACCTTCTATGTTTTTTGATGCCTGTTTACCCGTTTTGTTTCTAAGTACCATATTTATCGGCGTATAACACACACCCTAACTTTAAGAGGAAAGTTTCAGGAAAAAAACTTTCCATGGCCCCCGGTGTATAGCACGCAGGCACAGTTTACCCTCTATTTTCAGGGTAAAAAAGTGTGTGTTATACGCCAATAAATACAGTACATTTTAATAAATTGCGTGTTGCTTTCACATACAGGCTTCACTATTGTGTTTCCTCTGCATTTTTGGGTTTCCTTTTGCTGATGGACGCAATATTTATCTTTGGATCCTTTTGAGTTTTGGATGTTTCCTTACCCCTGATGTGGTTTCTGGATAATTACTCTCCCAGTGGAGGTGCGACTGCCATTGATCCCTGCATTATTTAAATCTACATGCCTATAATGATGTCCTTCTGGTAAGCAGTTTGACTGCACAGGGTGTGGTGCGTTTCCTTATCTGCACACTGAAATCTCGATAAAGGTTCTTCATATTCAACACTTTAAACACTTTGAAGATTGTTTTTTATACTCATTTGGACACTGTTTCATTTCACTATTCATTTTATAGCGCTGCACTTTTGATCTAGTATAACTGTGCCCATGTGCACAAAGCCAGGTCCACAAAGAGAAGGTATAGGGATTTTGGTGTGGAGGAACTTAAATAGCCTGGACAGAAGTCTGACCTCGGCTCTATTGAACACCTTTGTGATGAAGTACCTGACATCGCAAATGCTTTTTTGGCTGGATGGGCACAAATTCCCACATGCATACTCCAAAATCTTGTGCAAAGCCTTACAATATTGCAAAACAGTTTTAGGATGTCAAAAAAAGGTACATTGCATAATAATGAAAGTTGCACAAACATGGACCCTTCACAGCAGTGTCTCTGTAACTCAATCAGGATAACATGTAGCTGCATAGCTTAGACTCTATAAGACCTAACAACAGAAAGTAAAACTGAGAATTACTACTTCAGTAAAACAGATCAGAACACAGCAACTTGCAATTATTTGCATTAGCAGCTTCTCCCACAGGGATAGCTCTGGTAACCAGTGTTGCTCATCTTACTTTAAAAAAGTACTTAGTTACAGTTACAAATTACTTCTCTGAAAAAGTAATTGCGTTAGTGACATAGTTACTACATTGAAAAAGTAATTAGTTACTCAGCAAAGTAACTGAATTTTTTTTAATATTCAACAATGCTTTGTTGAGAAGCAGATGACGGGCGCTTGCCAGGGAGCAGTGAGTTAATACCCCAAGACAAAAGAATGCCAGATCCTTGAGAGAAGAAAACCGGTAACAAATGGTGATCTCGTGTATATCCCAGACTAGGTGCATCCGTCCCACCATGTATGTGCAGCTAATAGGACTTAAAACCCATATCCATCTGCTACATATTACATCCAAATTATAAGCTGGATTAAAATGTATGTTTATAATATACATTCCCTTCACGTTTACATAGTCTGTAATTTAAAATCTTATATTAGGCTTTATTAGAATTTTCTATAGTTTATTGTTTATTATTTTATTTATCTTATATAAGCTTTATTGGATGCAAGGGATCTGGAATGGAATGTCAGATTTTTCTTTGTTGTCTGATGAAGAGATGAAATCACTAACCAAAAATAACCTGCTGATCATTGGTCTGTATAGGTATCCTACACTTAACATGTTGACCACTAGATGTCGCTGTGTACACTGTGTTGTATAGGGAACGTTTGTTCTGTGGAACATTTTGTTCCGGCCATGTGTTCCCCGGATCATTGATCAGGTTGCGCACACAGTGTGTGTGATCGATGTGAGTTGTTCCCCGGTGATAGGTCAGTGTGAGGCGGGTGGGGCTCATTGTATCCAGGGCTCCTTGCGATTGGGAGTTTTCAGACCACTGTGACAGGCCATTACGACGGTCACATGATTCTAAAGTGGAGTTCCACCCATATTTATGTTCAAAGCGCTGGCAGAAGCAATTACTCTGCTGCCATCTAGTGGCGGTAGATGTAATTGCGGTAATGCCGCCCAAGTAATGGGAACTGCATTACCGTGAGGGGAAGAGTAATCAGGTAGATTACTCATTACCCTCAAAAGGGGCTGCTTTAGGTAACTGCGTTTATTGTAACTCCGTTACTTACAACACTGCTGGTAACACAGGTGAACAGCTGGCCCATGAACAAAGTGCCTCCTTAAGTGTGGGCTCTCGGAACTGTAGTGAGGAAAGGTAAGCCAAGAAATGTATCTGGTCGTGTCCAGGGACCCAGGGAGTAGTGGAACAATGAGTTCAAGGGGTTTTTGCCTGCATCTGAGCATTGCGAGTAAATAGGAACTCAGAAACAGTACTTCCAGGCTGAGTGATGACTACATGTTCTGCAATACAGAGGACTAGAGAGGGTGTGGCATCATCTTCTGTGTTGAGAGAGGTAGCTGCAAGGGGACTAAGTGGGATTTTTGCATATTGACAAGTAAAAGATGCATTTATTACAATTATATAATTATAACAATTTACAGTATAACAATTATTTTTACAATATATTATGTTTTTATTGTAGCCTTGATGAAGGTGGAGGGGGTTCCTTTGACCCACAAAATGTGTTGGTTGTCTTTTAACACAACATCAATAAATTAATTTGGACTCCTATTTTTTGGTCTGGTGCTCCTTCCATATATGCATGTATTTTCCTGCTCACCTCAGTCTCAGACATTTTTTAATGGAATCCAATTAGAAAAATGTGTGAGTCTCGGGTGAAAACATTTTCAAATAGTTTGAGTTATTCAGCAGAAGTCTTCATGGATGATGAATTTTTCTTACCTGGTAGAGGTAATTGTACCAGCAGACCACTAACACTAGAATCCCGGTTTAATTTGCTTATGATATCCAATAATTCATCCTGAGTAATATTGCTGGGTCTAAGTAAAACTTCACTGGAAATTCCTGAAAACAGAAAAATAAATTGTAAACAATATTTTTCAGGGGATTTAAATAAAGAACACAAAGTTCAAAATAGAACTAAATCTTCCTGTCCATCACACCCAAGCAAGCTGCCACCTTAGCATTTGTTTGATCTGCAGTTGCCATGATGCTGCACATATAATCAGCTATGACACCAGCCATTTAATGGAGCGCTAACAAAAGCACAAGTGTAAAAGTTATCATTTAAGACATACATTGAATGTGGTTGTTGTGGAAACTGAACAAAAACAACTCAGTGTGCTCAACCCAGATATTCCTTAAAATATTCCTTAAAAATTAAGGATTAGTGTTGACGCTCCTCTCCTGCAAGCCAAGATGAGTTCATTGTGCAAAAAAATAAAAAATAGCTGGCACTCAATCTGGGACTAAAATAATAACTATTTATTGAAAACAGTTACAAATCCATAAAGTACAACTGTGCTAATGGAAGGTGGGCTCAATAAGGAGACTGCATCATGGGAGTGTGATCGCCGAGGAGGTGTAAGTTTATCTATAATTTTATAAGAATTAAAAAAAAAAAAAAAATGTTCTTTATTTAAAAAAAAAAAATTAGGTACTGAGTGATGAGCACGGGGCTGCAGGCGGGAAAAACAGGTCACAGGTGGCCAGAGGCTATTTAAGCCACCTGTGCGTGACAGGATCCCTCACAGCAGCCCTGAGGCATCCGGGTGGTAGAGCTCCACGGACATGGAGTCGTTAGTCCGCAGGGTGCTTGAGAGGGCTGCTGTGGAAGGGGGTGACGAGTGGCTACAGTGTTGCCTGGAGATGGGGGATGAGAGCCGGTCCGAAAATGCCGTGGTGTCGGAACAGCTGCTAGCATCGGGCGGCTCCCCTTCAGGCTCAAGCGCGGCTTTTCATCATTCCCCGGGACGCAGCTTGCGGAGTGGCTCTCCTCCTGAGCAGGTGACAGAGAGACTGGCGGTGAGTAGCGGGTTCACGCCAGGAGTGGCGAGACCATGTAAGGCAAGCGGCAAAGGGAAGAGAAAGCAGCGGGTTCCCTCGCAGTCTCCACCGCGCACTAGAGCGGGCAGGGGTCGGGGTCGCCCCCCCTTGGCCAGCAGCGGCAGAACAGCTGGAAGACTGGCATCTCCTCAGAGGATAACCGAAGCACTGGCTACACCTAGCGGTGCAAGCACTGTCAGGTCCAGAGCGGTGGACGTTTGTGCGGCAGTGAGTCATCCTGGGCACAACCCTATGAACTTGCAATTGGCAGCAGCAGTTTCCAGGCCATCTAGGCTGGATGCTGTAGGGGCCACTCTTTCTACTTCATCTCTTTCAGGTCTGAATACCAGCCAGCCTGGGACGCAAGGCTCACAGATTCCTGTCTTGGCAAGTACTAGTATGCCTAATCTGTCGGGTGAGTCGTCTCAGAATATGCTAATTAACCAGTTACTTTTCTCCCTGAATAGGTTTAATGACAATGTATCAAGTTTACATCACGCACCCATTCCTAGCCCAGCTAATGTTTGGTCAGGTAGCCCAGCTCATGCTAATACTGATATGGTTTTTATTCCTTCAGGTAATTCTGCAGTCTCTGAGACATGTTTCAAGGAGGTTCTCCCTTGCGAGATGTCTCCGCTAGGCTTTCATCTGTCAGCATCAGTCAAAGAAAAAATATGGAAAGCTGAATTTATTGATCTATTAGCATTGTTACCCATTGCAAAAGATTTCAACAGGTCAGATAAGAAACCTGATGATGGCTCTGAAGATAGACGCCGTCCGGTGAACAGATCATTTTTTAACTGGTTGCAGGCATTCTGCATTTTTTCCTCCGTTTTGGGTGAGAAGCATCCAGAACAGTGCTCAGGGCTTTTCCAACATCTTGAACATGTGCTCGAAGCTTATAAAAATTTTGGTGGCATGGGCTGGTTCAGCTACGACGAGTCGTTCCGCCAAAAAATCGCAATTTATCCAAATCTCAAATGGGGCAATAAGGATGTTGGCTTATGGCTAAATTTAATTGCTCCTCAAAAAACGGTGTTTACCAGAACACAGCCTCTGCCTGCTTCCGGTTCACGAGCACCTGCCTCAGCCTATAAGAAGGGTACATGCTACGCTTTTAACGAAGCGCAATGTAAATGGCTCAATTCGTGTCGTTACCGACACGAATGCTCCTTTTGCTTTGGCCCACATCCAGTGTCGAGATGTTTTAAAAGAATACCCAGCAGTCAGTTTCAAAGAGACCAGTCAAAAAGTCTGCACACCAGTGAGGCTGTCCGTAATGCAACCTTGGCTAACAAGGTACCCCGACAGGGAGAAGGCCCAGTTATTGGTTAAGGGTTTTTCGTCCGGTTTTGAACTTCCGATTTTCGAAGGCGCAGGTTGTCAAATATCAAAAAATCTGGGGTCGGTTTTTCGTCATGCCCATGTAGTTAGGGAGAAGCTAATGAAAGAAATTTCAGCCGGAAGGATCGCTGGTCCTTTCAGTTGCCCACCGTTTAAAAAATTTCGGGTTTCCCCGTTATGTTTGGTTCCTAGGAAGGAACCAAACGCATTCCGTCTTATCCATCATCTTTCTTTTCCAGTGGGCGACTCACTTAATGATCAGATCGATCCGTCATCAGCCACGGTTAAATATACAACTTTCGATGATGCGATCGAGATTATTAGGTCATTTGGCCACGGAGCCCTGTTGGCTAAGGCGGACATCCAATCGGCGTTCAGACTGTTGCCCATAGATCCCAAGTCATATAATTCCTTAGGCTTTTGTTTTGATGGGAGTTTTTTCTATGATAAATGCTTACCTATGGGATGCTCTGTGTCTTGCTATTATTTTGAGGTTTTTGCTTCATTCATTCAATGGGTGATTACCTCGGAATCTGGTCATCACGGTACAATCCATTACTTGGACGACTTTCTCTTCGTTGGCCCTCCGAACTCTCCTGTGTGTTCCTTAACACTAGAATTGTTTTTCCTGGTCTCGGATTATTTCGGTATTCCTTTGGCCATTGAAAAAACAGCCCACCCCTCTACAGCGATAGAATTTTTGGGCATCAGGATTGACACGCTAGCTTGGCATTTTGAGCTTCCGGCATTGAAGATCTGCAAGCTTATGACCACCATTGCGGTTTTTCTTCGCCGAAAGAAAATCCTGCTTAAAGAACTCCAATCTTTTTTGGGTCTATTGGCATTTGCTACCCGCATAATGCCCATGGGCAGGATTTTTTCAAGGCGGTTATCGCTGGCCATGTCAGGATTTAAATCCCCTTCTTCCCACATTAGGATGACTAGTGAGCTTAAAGATGATTTGTTGGTTTGGTCCTCATTTTTGCAAGATTTCAATGGCAGATAAATTTTTCAGGACGATTTTAAATTTTCGGACGATTTAGACCTGTTCACTGATGCCTCTGGCTCATGTGGTTTCGCTGCCATATTTCGCACTCATTGGTGCTCTGGCCCTTGGCCCCCCTCTGTGGAGAGCTAATGGTCTATCAAAAAACATTGTTCTCTTGGAACTTTTCCCTGTGGTTGTTGCGCTGGAAATTTGGGGCTGCCATCTTGCAAATAAGAGGATCATTATTAACACAGATAATATGGGCGTGTTATTCGCTATTAATTGTTTATCCTCGAAGTCCATCCCGGTGATAAAGCTGTTAAGGTATTTAGTGATTACATGTCTGAAGTTAAATATTTGGATCAAAGCGAGATATATCCCAGGCAAGCTCAACAATATCGCTGATGCCTTATCTCGATTCCATATTCCACGCTTCAGGCGGCTGCTTCCGCAGGCAGACCAGGTTGGGTGCCAATGCCCGAGCAAGTTGTGGGATCTGATTTGAATCCGGTGTTCGTAGCCATTAAGAATTCGATCGCTCCTAGAACATGGACTGAATATTCAGTCGCATGGAATAGATGGGTGTCTTTCCTGGCTGATTTAGGCTGCTCAGATGTTCTTCCGAATGAGAGCCTGATTTTGGCCTTTCTGTGTTCCTTAATGCAATTAGATTTCTCGTTTAGCCATATTAACAAAATTCTGGCTGGCGTTTCCTTTTTATTCAAGCTTCACAACTTTCCGGCGTGCAATACTTATTTTTCAGTCAAGCAGGCGTTGAGGGGTTTGAGGAAACAAAAACAGGTTCCGGATGCTCGGAGACCTATAACTGTGAACATTTTATCCAGACGATGTTTGGTCGCTAAGTCAATTTGCATTTCTGAGTACGAGGCCGTTTTATTCAGCGTTTCGTTTATTTTGATGTTTTTTGCAGCTTTTGGGGTTTCAGAAATGTTACCGAACAACAAACATAGTCGGGAAGGGTTATTATATTCAGAAGTTTTTGTTTTAGAGGATAGGGTCAGAATTTTTGTTAGAAGGTCAAAAACGGATCAGGCGGGCAAGGGCAGATGGCTTAGCCTTTTTCCCAGTGGCGACTCCGATCTTTGTCCAGTTGCATCCATCAAGAAATTCCTTCAGGTTAGGCCTTTGTCGGGGCTACAATTCCTAATCCATTTGAATTCTTCCCCTTTGACCAAATTTCAGTTCAATGCAGTACTGAAGCGTTGTTTCTCCCAGCTAGGTCTTTCCAAAATACATACAACATAGAAATAGTGCAGCGCAAACAATATAATATAGTGTATTAATGGTGCTTATCATACACCATTAATCTATAAGACCTGTGTAACAGGAACACGGTAAAAGGTGATATCACACACCAGTGATAAATCATATGTGCATGAGTGCATAGATGACTTGACAAATGTCCATAAAATAGTGCGATTGGTCCAATACTTCAATTGGTCTGATTGATCAGAATCCACCAGGTGCAAAGTGTGAATAGTATAAAGTGATCCCACCACCACACGGGTATTATACTATTAACTCCAGATTAGGTCTTTCCAGCCCAAAATTTTCTTCTCATTCATTTCGGATCGGAAGCCGCCACTGAAGCTGCCAGGATGGGTTTGCCTGATTCAGTCATTATGAGATTGGGTAGATGGGATTCTAGCAGATTTAGAAGTTATGTACGTTCTAATTTATCTCTTTAATTTATAGGTAAAAAAGCATACATATGGATTGTGGGTCATTCCTATGTCTATTGGGCTCATAAAAGAGCTTCTCAACGCTGCTACGGCAACAACTTATCTTTACCATCGGATAAAGTGCAGATCTTGTGGAAGGGTATTCGTGGGATGCAATGGACTGACCTTTTCTTCCACCTTTCTGCGTTATTTAATGTTTGGCCCGCTCCGGCTATGTTAATCCTTCACTTGGGAGGTAACGATGTAGGTAAATTAAAAACGTTAGACTTGATGTTTCTAATGAAACAAGATTTGCAGCGCTTAAGATTAGCCTTTCCAGAGACGCAGTTAATTTTTTCTGAAATAGTTTCTCGCTTGGTGTGGTTAGATTCGAAGGCTCAGAGGCCTCTTGAAAAAATACGTAAAAGAATTAATCATTCTATGGAGAAATTCTTGCCCTTGATCCGGGGTATCTCCCTCCGCCACAAAGAGTTGGAGGGGGGTTTCTCGGGTCTTTACAGGCAGGATGGCATTCATCTTTCTGACGTGGGCCTGGACATTTTTAATGTAGGTGTCCAGTCTTGTATTGAGCAGGCCGCGGTGCTGGGGTAGCCGTGGTTTGTTTGCAACAAACACGGCTTGGTGGGGCTTTGGTTTTAAATTTATTTAGTATGGCTTAGGTCCTATGACTGAGCCACTTTAGATTTTGTTTGGAAGTTTTAAATTTATGAAGACTTATATTTGCAATGACTGATATCTGAATAAAGATTTATTTATTATTTATTTATTATTCATTTGAAAGCAATAAAGGTGCCGCGGCCATTTAAAATGCCAAGAAGTTGTCTTGCCTGTTATTTCTGGTTTTGGAATATAGAGTGTTAAGTGCGATTTACAGTCCCATGGAAGGTGGGCTCAATAAGGAGCCCACATCATGGGAGTGTGATCGCCGAGGAGGTGTAAGTTTATCTATAATTTTATAAGAAAAAAAAAAAAAAATTTCTTTATTTAAAAAAAAAAAAATTAGGTACTGAGTGATGAGCACGGGGCTGCAGGCGGGAAAAACGTGAGTCACAGGTGGCCAGAGGCTATTTAAGCCACCTGTGCGTGACAGGATCCCTCACAGCAGCCCTGAGGCATCCGGGTGGTAGAGCTCCCCTCCCCCCCACCCTGTCGCTGGCGCCATTATGTGGTTATGTCACCTTTGAATCAAAGGGGGACTTTGGTTTTAAATTTATTTAGTATGGCTTAGGTCCTATGACTGAGCCACTTTAGATTTTGTTTGGAAGTTTTAAATTTATGAAGACTTATATTTGCAATGACTGATATCTGAATAAAGATTTATTTATTATTTATTTATTATTCATTTGAAACCAATAAAGGTGCCGCGGCCATTTAAAATGCCAAGAAGTTGTCTTGCCTGTTATTTCTGGTTTTGGAATATAGAGTGTTAAGTGCGATTTACAGTCCCATGCACTTCAGACAATAAACATTAGCGCAGCTGTATTTTATGGATTTTTAACCCTGTTTCCAATAAATAGTTATTATTTGATTCCTTGATTGAATGACCTAGCTGTTTTGGAAAACAGTTAAATCAGTGGGTTCAGTCCCGCTTTAAGGGGCAAGAAAGGCTAATGAATAACACGAATTATGACATGTAGCATAGGAATTACCGGATTAAAGTGGATGTAAACCCAAATGTTTTTTTTTTGTTTATGTCACAATGTACATTATAAGATTTCCTATCATCTGTGTCCTGTCTTGCCACACAGAGTTAATCCAGCTCCTCTTTTATTGTTCGGTGAAATAAAACGAAATTGCAGAGAAAAACCTTAGTCCGTTCCGCTCCCTTGCTGTGAAAGGACAGGTTATTTACACTCATTCACTAGCCTGGAGACAGGCATTATTTTTTAATTCCCACCCCACTCCTTTTCTGAAGTAATGTTGTTACTTTTCTGGATTTTGACTGGATGTTAGTGATCATAGCAGAAGTCAGTGACATCACGACTCCACCCACCAAGCTCCAGACAACAGATCCACCCACAGAATCTGCAGGTATTCAGTTCTCATAACAGACAGAGGGGAGATATTTGACAGGTAAGAAAGGATATATGCAAGAAAGGATGAGAGTGGGTTTACATACACTTTAAAGGTTTTGTTACAAAACATTTGGATGAAAAGATTTTTACCTTTTTCCACAAACGTTGCAAATACCAAAGTCTTTGCCTTTTAGTTTTTTTTAATTGGTTATTAAACATAAATTAACCAATAATGACATTTAGAAAATTATAACAGGGTACTTACTATGACTTAGCTACATATTTAGTAAATGCATTATATATAGATATTCTAAGATTATACAACAAACAAATAGAATCCTTCTAATTTATGCCGTTAATTTTGGTTCTTAGATAATAATCAGCCAAGAATAGACCTATTCATCCCTAGGGGATCAAACTGTAAATAGGTCTACTCATAAAAAAAAATCAGTTAATAAACCAATGCAAGGTTTTGAAACAAACAATATAGAACATTTAATTAGTATAAGTCTCTACAGGAAATCTAATGTTATTGCGACTGGACCCGTGCTCGATATCTGCCACTTTTAGCTTAAGTTGTTTAATTTCTTCTACCAAAATGGGAGTCTAACAGATCATTATAGGCGTCAGTGACATCAACCGTTTTATTTTTTATATCATCAGCCAACTTTTAGTAAACCTTCTATTATCACATTAGTTTTGTGCATATAGTTACATAGTAGGTGCGGTTGAAAAAAGACACAAGTCCATCAAGTCCAACCTATAAATGACTGCACATCTTGTTGAATTGCTCCTCTCAGGGACAGAAGCATTTATTTAATGTCTGTATCAAGTATAGGCTGACCTAATGTGGGGAAGGCAAGAAGTTTATCAGCACAGGGGTTATCAAGAGATGGCTTGTTATGTTCAAGTATTGAACCACTGGCATAGTCTTCTGAGGGGGAACTCCTTCTTCTCTGCCTTTGAGGGATATTAATTTTCTTCACCATGTCAGGGTCACTGAATTGTGTGCCTTGTTCAGTGTTTATAATTGAATGCAGAGGCCGTGCGGGACGTCATAACATCGCGCACGGTCTCTGAACGTTCATAGAGACTCTGGTGACCATCTGGTCTGCTGAAAATCTCTATCGTAAACATCTGGGACCGGCGGATCCTGTCTTCAAATGGAAGTGGTGAGTCGGTAGAAGCACCAGCGGGTGGCGGGAGGGGGGAACAGTAGTAGTAGTATGATTGTTCTTATGGTGTAGGGAATCGCCGTCTGAAAAAGCCGATATCTGAATGATGCCTGTAGCTGCAGGCATCTTTCAATATACCCGCATAAAATCAAGGATGTCGTATGAGGACCGGTGGGCGGGAAGTGGATAAAGACCCTTGCAGGGATTTTAAGGCTACCATGCATTTAAGCTCCCCAAGCTGGTATCTGGAATTTAACCCCCTGAGCGGTATTCCTGAGTCAGGCTCGGGGTGGAATTTCAGCATCAATAGCGGTATCCCCGAGCCAGACTTGGGATCGCATCGCAGTATCCACAGGCAGAGGTTACTTACCTTGACTCTGGATCCTGCGATGCCTCCCCGCTGTGTGATCGAGCTGTGTCTCCTCGCTCGATTCACATAGTGCCGAGTGCCGCCGAGCTCCATTCCCTGCGACGTTATGACACACGGGGGGGTGGAGATCGGAGCCAAATTCAAATGAGTAAATACACAGTACACATACAGTATACTGTAATCTTATATTACAGTACTGTATGAAATACATACACACACCCTTTGTCCCTAGTGGTCTGCCCAGTGTCCTACATGCACTTTTATATTATAAATGCTGTTCTTTCTGCCTGGAAACTGGAGATTGTCCATAGCAACCAAAAAGTGTCCCTTTATGTCAAAAGTGGTTTAATAAAATAGCGATAATAAATTAGAATCACTTGCAGAATTGAGCAATAGTGATTTGTGGGGAAATTCGTCATCAAACAATAAAAGTAATGACAGCGACAATTCTACAACTGAGCAAAATTTTAGTGTTTTTGATTTGATTACATTATTGAATATTTTTTTTTTTTTATAATTACATTATTATTTGTTATAATTATTTATAGTTATTTATGATATTATAATTTATGATTTTTTTTTCAAACTTTATCATACCCGGGATATCTACTAACCTCTTGTTTGGACAGATTTAAGTGAGTTATTCCTAAGAATTACAGGCCTGCAATATAAAACGCCAAATTTCCATGCAAAATAATGGTACTGTTTTCAACACCTAAAAATCTGACATAATCATACCGCTAGGGAGGTTAAACAAAGGGGTGAGGATATTGGCTGACATCATTGGCTAAAAATAGTCTTGCAATACTTGGTCAATGTCATTAGCCAAAAATGGTCATGTGCCCAAATCGGTCACGCTATCCCC
Organism: Rana kukunoris; assembly: GCA_029574335.1. Classification (NCBI taxonomy): domain Eukaryota; kingdom Metazoa; phylum Chordata; class Amphibia; order Anura; family Ranidae; genus Rana; species Rana kukunoris. Next base: position 500,787,340 of record CM056049.1, on the reverse strand, counting down.
TCCCATTTGTTTACATGGCCAGGGATTCCCAGCCATGAATGGGCAGGGTGATGTCACTGGCTGTAATGCCGCGTACACACGGTCGTTTTTTGCGATGAAAAAAAACGACGTTTTTTAAAACGTCATTTAAATTGATCGTGTGTGGGCAAAACTTCGTTTTTTGTCTTCAAAAAAACGACCAAAAAAAAATTCCAACATGCTTGAATTTTTTGTGTCGTTTTTCAAAACGTCGTTTTTTGTTTCACAAAAAGTCACCGTGTGTAGCAAAAACGTCGTTTAAAACGACGTTTTTCAACCCGCGCATGCCCAGAAGCTAGTTATGAAGCGAGCTTCAATGGAAAAGTGTGGTGAACGTAACCTCGTTTTTTGTGAAAAAAACGATGGTGTGTATGCAACATCGTCTTTGAAAGTGACGTTTCAAAAACGTCGTTTTTTACTTCACAAAAAACGTCGTTTTTTTTCATCGCAAAAAACGACAGTGTGTACGCGGTATAAAGGATGCAACAACACAAGATACACACTGAACCATTGACAGGGGAAAAGGGAAGCTGTCCTACATAGTAGCAGCAAAAAAATTGCCACTATTTATAGCGTTCAGCTCCCACCAAACAAACATTTTGAATGAACTTCCAGACTGAGCTGGGATCTCCTCCCTACTCTAGACTAGAAAACAGATTTTTGCTGTTATTAAGAATTACATTTTAAGGCTGGGTTCACACTTATGCTAATTTGATGTGGAATTTATGGCATCCAATTTGCATAACAGGAGACTGTGACCGGCTCTCAATGGAGCCGTTTCACTCACCTCAGGAGCAGCTGCACTACACAGTGGAAAAGGGTCCTGTGCATCTTTAGCTCCATTTCAGATCTGAATCCAGGCAAAAATTCTGACCTGATTTGCACCTGAAATGGAAAACGGAAGCACCGGACCCCTGCTGTGAGCCGCGGCCACAGCTGGTGTGAACCCGACCTTAGGCAGATTTATAAAAAATAATGAGACATCTGTTAGTAGATGTGATGGTTGTTTAGGCAAATTGTTATAGAAAGCCCAACAAACTGTCAATTCATTAAAAATTGTATTTTATTTACAAAGCAGAGACTCTTAGCCTAGACATAGAAAATATATCTACACAATTTAAACATACATGGAGCATCTAGTCTTACTATTGTGCTAAATTGCACTATAATGATCAATAGTTCCAGAGTACACTATTAAATCCACACGTATGTGATGTCCATGTTCTGTAAGCAGTCAGTATAATGGTTGACAAAGAGAACTGACAATTTTCGAAGATGAGACATAAATAATTTTACATGATTTAAACCACAGAACTAAAATCTTTGAATTTCATAAAGGCATTACCTACAGTACTTGCAGCTTTGATCTTATTCTTGACATAGGTGTGACTTGCTTGGTTGTCTCCCACCAGTATCACACTGAGATGAGGCCTTTGGTTGCCAAGGAACAACCAGGATTCTACATCTTTCTGGATCTCTTTTTTAATTTCTTTGGCAAGTTTTGTTCCTGAGATAATTTGCGCTTTGGACCTACAGAACATTCTAAATAGTAAAACATAGTAAGAATGACTATATATATATATATATATATATATTTATTTTATTTATTTTATTTTTTGCTGTACAAATCTACAGTTCCTTGGTTGCTTTATGTCAGCCACCTTACTAGATGTGGGTTTTAAAGGGGAATGACAGGCTACCAATTGTAAGACATTAGTAGACCAATGGTAAATACTAAATTTGGGGGCACATAGGTGTTTATTTACTAAATTAGGCTCAATAGGCTGTCACTTTGCACAAATAGCTACACTATGCAAGGAAATTATCCTCAGAGCTTAGTGAATTATGTGAAGCTCTGCTGACTTCCATCATCCAATCATGTGAAAACAAGAAATGTTTTTGTTATTCTTTGCAAAGTGAAATTTTCACCACATTCACTAAGAACAGTGCAACATTCCTTGCAAACTAAACAGCCTATTTTCTTTTAGTAAATCAACCCCACAGTGTCTATGTGGGAAGGGAGACCTTTACACATAACAGGTCAACAAAAGAAACCTCAAACAGTGGTAACAGTAAAATTAAATTGAATGAAAAACAAGTGAGATGTAAAACCCTTTCAGAACCCTTCAGGGGACATGGTATTTATTGGAATACTTATGTGTTTATTTTCCATATTTGTGTATCGTTTTTCCTTTTTTTAACATTCATATTTATACTTTTTTTGTATTTACTTATTTTGTTCAATCATTTTTTGGCAATTCATTAAAAATACAGTACGCAAATAAAAATGTGAAGGTCTGTGTTTACCCTCTGCCATAGAGGGGGAGATCCTATTTGTACAGGTATAATAATATGGGTAATATTTACTGTTTGTTGTTGGCTTGTTGGTCTTTTCTTTTGTAAAGCCAGGTAGGCGGGTCTATACTTCCCTGCCTATCTGGACTCTCCTTTTTTATCAAAATTTGTCATGTGTACTGCTTTGGTGCCGCTATTTTATATGTTTTTATCATGGAACATACTGATTTAGGATGTTTTGCATTATATGGATATGTAATGTATGTCTCATTTGTGTTGACACAATAAAACTTTTTCTGATTTAAAAAAAAAAAATGTGAAGGTAAAATAAAAAATTTTTTCATGTAAACTCATGTTTCTCTTTGCATTGTAATCATTTTTTGAGGGGTACTAAAATACCATATAATAAATTGTTAGATTGTCTTACTGAACCTTGATGTTTGCAGCCCACAAGACAGGAATTCCTTGGAGCTTCTGCTTGATTGAAATGCCATTCTATAATATGAAAGCAAAGATAAGCGATTACTTTACAGCTTTAAGAAAATTAAATTGAACAACGTTATCTTTTGCATAGATTTTCACTCAATATTTAAAATTTTACATTATCAATGGCTCCACAGAAGCGCTAGCTTTGGAGATTGTGGTCTACTTAACTGAGAAAAAAGTTTATGCTGAGATAACACCTATTCATTCCTGACATTATAACAGATTGGATTTATTATATTTTAGTGGAATTCCAAATGATGTACATGTTCCTGTTTATCTGCTGTCCCAGTCTTTCTTTTAGTAATGACTACAATCATAGAGCAAAACCATCACAATAAATCAAGTGGCTCAAGAACAGATGAGGGAAAAAGGAAGGTCATCTGTACTTAAGCATTTATAACAGCAGAATCATTTGTTTTATCAAAGTTTCACAGCTTACGTAAGCATAACCACAGTTACTTACATTGAGTAAATATAATATAAAATATAAAAAGTGAGTACACCCCTCACATTTTTGTAAACATTTTATTATAGCTTTTCATGTGACAACACTGAAGAAATGACACTTTGCTACAATGTAATGTAGTAAGTGTACAGCTTGTATAACAGTGTAAATTTGCTGCCCCCTCAAAATAACTCAACACACAGCCATTAATGTCTTAACCGCTGGCAACAAAGTAAAAATGTCCACATTGGGCCCAATGTGTCAATATTTTGTGTGGCCACCATTATTGTCCAGCACTGCCTTAACCCTCTTGGGCATGTAGTTCACCAAAGCTTCACAGGTTGCCACTGGAGTCCTCTTCTACTCCTCCATGACAACATCACGGAGCTGTTGGATGTTAGAGACCTTGCACTCCTCCATCTTCTGTTTGAGGATGCCTCAGAGATTCTCAATAGGGTTTAGGTCTGAAGACGTGCTTGGCCAGTCCATCACCTTTACCTTCAGCTTTTTTTTTAGCAAGGCAGTGGTCATCTTGGAGGTATGTTTGGGGTCATTATCATGTTGGAATATTGCCCTGTGGCCCAGTCTCCAAAGGGAGGGGATCGTGCTCTGCTTCAGTATGTCACAGTACATGTTGGCATTCATGGTTTCCTCAATGAACTGTAGCTCTCCAGTGTCAGCAGCACTCTTGCAGCCCCAGAACATGACACTCCCGCCACCATGCTTGACTGTAGGCAAGACACACTTGTCTTTGTACTCCAACCCCTGTTTGCTGCCACACATGTTTGACACCATCTGAATCAAATACCTTTATCTTGCTCTCATCAGACCACAGGACATGGTTTCAGTAATCCATGTCCTTAGTCTGCTTGTCTTCAGCTTGTTGGCGGGCTTTCTGGTGCATCGTCTTTAGGAGAGGCCTCCTTCAGGAAAGACAGCCATGCAAACTAATTTGACGTAGTGTGCAGCGTATGGTCTGAGCACTGACAGGCTGACCCTGCACCCCTTCAACCTCTGCAGCAATGCTGGCAGCACTCATACCATTATTTCCTTAAGACAACCTTTGGATATGATTCTGAGCATGTGCACTCAACTTCTTTGGTCAACCATGGTGAGACCTGTTTTAAATGGAACCTGTTCTGTTAAACCGCTGTATGGTCTTGGCCATAGGCTCAGTTTCAGGGTCTTGGCAATCTTATTATAGCTTTTATATCTTTATGTAGAGCAACAATAATTTTTGTTCATATCCTCAGAGAATTCTTTGCCATGAGGTGCCATGTTAAACTTCCAGTGACCAGTATGAGAGAGTGAGTGTGATAACACCAAATTTAACATACCTAGGACTGTTGTACCTAGGACTACAGGGCTACAGACGAGTAGCTGGAAGAGCAATTTTAATTCTTATGTTTAATATTGTGGGATAATGCACTAAGCTAGTGCCCACTCTTTTGTTTGTTCTTTGCTATGCAAATTCACTCTGCAGCTAGGCTTCTCATAGACAAGAGATTTCACATCTAGATTGGCAGACCATGAGAGATTTGCCATTGTTTCAATCACCCCACCATTGTCCCTGTTGGAACTTTTAATCTTAGCTCAGGCAACGTAAACCACTTCCCACCCGGCCTATAGCAAAATGATGGTCAGGCAATCGTTCAGTTATCCTGACCAGACATCATATGACATCTGTCAGGATAACTGCTGATGTGTGACCCTGGGGTCTAACACACCACTACACCAATCATGCTAAAGAGCCTCTGACGGAATCTCTTTACCACGTGATCAGCCATGTCTAATCACGGCTGATCACAGTGTAAACAGGAAAAGCCATGTATTGGCTTTTCCTCACTCGCATCCTACAGTCCAAAGTAGGTGAGAGGCGGCTCTCCTGATAGGGGGGTCTGCACTGACTGATTATCAGCGCAGCCCCGTGGATGCCCACACTGGACCACCAGGGACGGCCACCACAGATGGATGACCAGGTATGTCACCCATGGCCACCAGATGTCTCCTTATCAGTGATGCCCATCAGTGCCATCTATCAGTGTCCATCAGTGCCACCTATCATTGCCCATCTGTGCCCATCAGAGCACATCCTTGCCACCTATCAGTGCCACCCATAAGTGCCCATCAGTGCTGCATATCAGTGCCCATCTGTGCCACCTATCAGTGCCTCATCAGTGCCCATCAGTGCAGCCTCATCAGTGCCTGTCAGTGAAGGAGAAAACTTACTTATTTACAAAATTTTATAACAGAAAAAAAAGGAAAACTTTTTTTCCCAATTTTCTGTTTTTTTATTTGTTGCACAAAAAATAAAAGCCCCAGCAGTGATCAAATACCTCCAAAAGAAAGCTCTATTTGTGGGAACAAAATGATAAAAATTTTGTTTGGGTGCAGTGTAACATGACCGCACAATTGTCATTCAAAGTGTGACAGCGTTGAAAGCTGAAAATTGGCCTGGGCAGGAGGGGGGGATAGTGCCCAGGATTGAAGTGGTTAAGCCTAAATGTGTAGTAAAATAATATACATTTTCTGTGAAACACATAGGAACATTTTTAAAAAGTTAAAGCATCCTCAAATTGTATGCATAGCCTGAGGACTGGCATATTGCTCTTACTCCCATCACAAACCCCTTTTAACACAATTCAAGTAGAAGTTGCCTTTTTTTGAGTATGCTTGTAGTACTGTCTGTGCTCAGTGTACTATAGGATCTATCTGTCTGGTCAGGACAACCTAAAATTTAAAGATAGAGAAGAAGATTTTTTAAGAAACCAAAGGATATCTTCATTTTTGTGTTGCTGGGTATCAAATGCTCTGTGAGTTCCATGCAAGGACAAAGGAATACACTGTAGCAAAATGTACACACGCCATTATATACAGTGGCTATAAAAAGTCTACACACCCCTGTTAAAATGTCGGGTTCTGTGATGTAAAAAAATGAGACAAAGATAAACCATTTGAAAACATTTTCCACCTTTAATATGACCTATAAACTGCAACTCAATTGAAAAACAAACTCCCGTATTCTTCATATGTCTGGGCTATGGGGTAGAGTGGCAAGACGGAAGCCTTTTCTTACGAAAAGTAAAACATCCAAGCCCAACTAAATCTGAAGTCTCCCAAAAGCATGTGGGAAAATATGTTATGGTCTGATGAAACCAAGGTTGTACTTTTTTGGCTACAATTCCAAAATCTATGTTTGACGCAAAAACAACACTGCACATCACCAAAAGAACACCATACCCACCGTGAAGCATGGTGGTGGCAGCATCATGAATTGGAGCTGTTTTTCTTCAGCTGGAACAGGGGCCTTAGTCAAGGTAGAGGGAATTATGACCAGTTCCAAATACCAGTCAATATTGGCACAAAACCTTCAGGTTTCTGCTAGAAAGCTGTGCAAGAAGGGGAACATCACCAGCATTAAGACGACCCAAAACATACATCCAAATCAACAAAGGCATGGCTTCACCGGAAGAAGATTAAAGTTTTGGAATGGCCCAGCCAGAGCCCAGACCTGAATCCCATTGAAAATCTGTGGGGTGATCTGAAGAAGGCTGTGCACAGGCTGTCCTCGCAATCTGACAGATTTGGAATGTTTTTGTAAAGACGAGTGGGCAAATATTACCAAGTCAAGATGTGCCATGCTGATAGACTCATACCCAAAAAGACTGACTTCTGTAATAAAATCAAAGGTGCTTCAACAAAGTATTAGTTTAAGGGTGTGCACACTTATGCAACCATATCATTTTATTTTTTCATTTTTCCCCTCCACCTAAAATATTTCAGTTTGTTGTTCAACAGAGTTTTACAGTTTATAGGTCACATTAAAGGTGGAACCAATCTGAAAATATTTTTGTTTGACTCATTTTTTTTTTTTTACATCACAGAAACCTGCCATTTTAACTGGGGTGTGTAGACTTTGTATACTCACTGTTTACTGTATTCAGTATACATTATCAGACAATGAAAAGCACTGTATAGCTACTATCTATAAATATCAAAAATTCAGATTATTCTATGATAGCAATAGAGTTCATGATCAAATTAAAGCAGCTTTATTATTGTCCTGTAAAATTCTATAAATGGAAATAAAACACAGTGCAGGGCAAAAACAAGGTTGTAAATAAAAGGGTTGCCATATGGAAGGGTTGTGCTTTCTCTACATCTCCAGCTCTGCAGTCATCAGTTAAAACTAGTGGAGTGTGAAGGAAAAGCTGCAGAAGCAATAAACATTATTATCCCTTCATAATAATCTGTGCCAGAAAGACAAAGCCATTTCTACACTGTTAACAGAAGAAAACCACTGGGAATTAAACATGAGCACCTATGTAAAAAGTACGGTTATATTAAATATAAATGCAAAGCACGCAATACATGATGTATGCATTCTGTAAGCGTAGAATGTGCATACAAGCAAATAAATTATAATTAAATGTGTATTCATCATAAATACCTAAAAGGAGTGTACTTTTTCTCAGGAAATTATCTGTATCTATGCTATGTCTGAGAAGTTATGATTACAATTGAAAAATAACTTTTTTTTTTTTTATTTGCAAGTGTCAACACTATAAATAATGCTTTATACTTTTATATTCGTTATTTAAATAGGAGAGAGTATGTGTGGAAAGGAATTCTGTATCAACCTAACCATAGTGGCATAGAATGTTCCTATTTGAGTGTACATAGAAGTGTATTTAAAGTCCCAAACAGACTCTCCTTTTGCTCCAATTTATTATATTTGTTATATTTCATTTTATGTAAATATTTGATTTGTAATATTTTTTTATAATATTCCGTTGGCCATTTGTCTATACAAAAAGCTGAGTGTTCTTCCAATTCCCACATCGAGAACAAACATTTAAAAAGCCTCCTTCTGCAGATGGGCTTACACACAGTCCCAGGTGTATATATATATGTGTATATATATATATATATATATATATATATATATATATATATATATATATATATATATATATATACATTCATATATTTACAAACACACAAATATATATATATATATATATATATATATATATATACACACACACACACACATAGTAAATCAGGCAGCCCAGGGTGACCTTTTTGCTTGTCAAGTGGAAAAAACTATAAGCATATTCACATGCAGTCAGTCCAGTAACCTGGCTAAGCTCTCACCTGCTACATGCCATGTCTGTGTCATAGCCTCTACTCCAGGTAGTCATTCTGGCGTTTGCAATTCCATATTTTGTCCTCTGTAGAAGACGAATTCCAGTAAATGTAGAGGCCATGAGCTATGCGTGCAATAAGAGAACACACCGAGAACAAGGGTATACAAGAGGAGGAGTGGGTTAGATTATCTCCCCCTGCAGCAGTAAAACCATCATGAGAATCATTTGCAATACAGTCAATGGTACCTTCAAGCATCACTGACTGATGAGGGTTGAAGCAATGTATAAACTGTGTGGGAAAAAAAAATCCACCCCTCTATAGCAATGATTGGATAATGGACATACCTGCACAGAAAAAAAAAAGCCAGTAATGTTACATGGTGCTTGGTCCATTGCAAAGGTGTACAGTTTTCTTCATTGTTCATTTATTATAAACTAGGCAGAGCTACGTAAAAAGGCAGACACAGATACTATGACACAGAGTGCAGTTTTTATTTTGTCATTTTTAGGTGTGTGTGTGACACGGAGTGCTACTACCAACTATACCATGACCTAGATAAATAAAACATTTATAGGCATACTCCTTTACTGCATTCCCAATTGTGTGAGACACTAAAGGTGTTTTGTCTAACATACAAAGCTGTTTTTTTTTTTAATTTTAGTTTTTTTCTTGCTTTCTCAGTACGATGCCTTACATATCTCCTATTTTTTTAAATTGAATCATGTAGTATAATATCTTTTATTTAGTCTGCACTATCAGTAGTGGTGTTTTGGTACTATTTTAGGGATGTCACACTTATTTTAAAGTGGAGGTTCACCTAAAAAAAAAAATGTATCATTGCATTTAGGCTATTTAGTAGAATGAGAATCGGCGTTTGTTTTTTAAAAATGCTAGTGGGACATACCTTTTTCTTTTTTTTTTTTTTAAAGTGTATTTTTGTGCGTGAACTCGAGAGAGAGAGGAGCCGGACTGCAGGAGTTGGGAGTAGGCAGACCCTCCCCCCGGAGGCAATCGCCATCCTTCTCCATGCCCCTGGTGACAATGGCGGGTGTGAGGGGGGCCTCCCACTCACCCCACCCTACCTGCTCCTCTTGGGAGCCGAACTGGGGCCCAACGGGACCCCAATGGGGCAGAGGGACTCCCCCTATGAGGGAGTGAGGGAGCCTAGCCCACCCAGCCAGCCCCGTAGGTCCTTCGCCTCTCTTTTATTTTTAGGAGACCGCATGGCCAAAGTGCGTGTGTTTTTAAACCAATTTCGTGTGCGTGCAAGTGTGGTGGTTTTTGTGGGGGGGGGGGTGGGCGTACTAAGCACAGGCATACCTTGCATAGCACACCCACCGGGAGCCGGGCTGAGACCACCAAACTCAATTCACATGTAGCCGAGACCGGGATCCGAACCTTTGGCTGAGGAGGTGAACGGCTTGTCAGCGCAGTGCCAATCACGTTGAGCCACCACAGCTCCCTCTATACCTTTTTCTATATGGATGATCAACGCGGCTTCCGGGTATGGTCGTCGGGGCTGGGCGTTCCTAATTGATTGACAGGCATCCCGACCGACGCATACAGCGCATGACGAGTAGCTGAAAGAAGCCGAACGTCGGTGCGCAGGCGCCGTATAGAGCCGCACCGACGTTTGGCTTCTTTCGGCTACTCGTGACGCGTTGTATGCGTCGGTCAATCAATTAGGAACGGCCAGTCCTGGCGACCATACCCGGAAGCCATGTTGATCATCTATATAGAAAAGGTATGTCCCGCTAGCATTTTTTTAAAACAAACGTCGATTCTCATTCTGCTAAATAGCCTAAATGCAATGATAAAAATTAGTTTTTAGGTGAACCTCCACTTTAACAGGCATTATGATAAAATGTAAAGCCCTATACACACGACCAGGATTCCCGGCGGTATAAAGTCTGCCGGGAATCCCAACCGGGAAAACCGAGAACCTGCTCGGTAACTTTCCACGTGTACACACGAGAGGTTTTCCCGACATGAAAACTGTGGGGAGAGCTTTGGCTGGGAATCCCGGCCGTGTGTATGCTCCCTCGCAGTGTTTCCCCATAGGAAAATTGCCGGGTTTAAAACCGCCAGGAATCCTGGTGGGAAAATAGAGAGCAGGTTCTTTATTTTCCTGCCGGGATTCCCGGCAGTTTTCCTGTCTGGAAAACTGTGAGGAAGCATACACACAGTCGGTTTTCCTGGCCAAAAGCTCTCTCCGCAGTTTTCCTGACAGGAAAACCGGCCGTGTGTACGAGGCTTAGGAGTCAGTTCACATGGATTACCTTAGAGGTTATCACTACTTAAAATAACATTAGCTGTATCTTGGTGTTAGCTCTAGGGTTCTGTGGGACATCTATTGAGGAAAGCTATAAAGTAGGCTATTTGATGTGGTGATGGCAAGATAAAAAGAGTTATGGGAAAATAAGGCTTTTTTTAGCAGTTAAATGGAAGTTGATGCACTGCTGACCGAGGGATATAAAGGAATGATTTACCTGATTTCCCTGGCTTTAGGATTTGCTATGAAAGTGAGAAATGTGGATATCTTCTGTTTTTAGGAAGATTTTACTGTTTCCTCCATTGGTTCAGTGAAGGACTTGTTGGTTACTTTTAGCACACTTGACTATTACCTTTCAGGGTATGCGTTAACTTTTACCAGTTAAATTGCTATTTCAGTGATTTTTATGATTGTAATATTTTTCAAAGAAAATTTTCATGAGATAAAATAAGCAATGGAGTTAAAATAACTCATCCACCAATGCACATGGGAACTAGCCTGCCCTCCTACACATGTCCACTGGTTCATGAGGGTAAACAACATCATATCCCATGGAAGACTTCATTGTAGCACTTAAAGACACATCAGTCTCCTTTAGGCAAATGTTTTATTAGATAATTACATTTATGCTGAATACACCTTCTCAAGCAGCACTCCATATACCAATTAATTTTTCTACCAGAGTCTCACTGAGTTGACAGTGAGACATCTATAAGAGACATCTGTCCAACCCCTTTCCTCTCCTTAAAGGATCATAGCTCTGTGCTGCTGAAATATTTGTAAATGGACCCATTTCCATTTATTGGAAATGGGTCCAATACAAAAATGTAGATGCTGAGATGATGATATATTAGCATTATTAAGTTTGTATTATACTCTATTGCTGATACTGCAGGTTTACGAAAGGTCACTCTTGCCAAACCAACCTATTAACATTCTACAAGGAAGTGAGCTGCCATCTTAACAAAGATAGGATGGTGGATGTGGTGTATCTGGATATTGCAAAAGCATTTGATACAGTTTCCCACAAATGCTTAATCTACAAGCTGAGGTCTGTAGGCATGGACCATAAGGTATGTACCTGGATAGAAAACTGGCTAGGGGGGCGTGTTCAAAGGGTTGTTATAAATAACGTTTACTCGGAATGGTCTAGAGTGGTTAGTGGGGTACCCCAAGTTTCTGTCCTGGGACCAATTCTGTTAAAAATGTTTATAAATGATATAGGGGATGACATAAATAGCTTGATCTTAGTGTTTGCTGACGACACAAAAATATACAATAACAACACAGCAGGATATAGAGGACCTAAATAAATAATGGAGTGAGCTACTGCATGGCAAATTAAGTTTAATATTGGTAAATGTAAGATAATGCACTTGGGGGGGTAAAAATATAAAAGCAAGTTACTCTTTAGGGGGAGAACCCTCAGGGGCTTCCAGGATGGAGAGTGATCTAGGGGTCCTAGTAGGAGACAGATTGAGCAACAGCATGCAGTGTCAAGCTGCGGCGACCAAAGCCAGCAGAATATTAGCATGCATTAAAAAGGGTATTTACTTCATAAAACAAATATTCTGCCACTTTATCAAACTCTGGTTCGGCCGCATATGGAGTATTCCGTCCAGTTCTGGTCACCAATACTCAGAAAGGATATGGGCACTGGAGGACCTCAATTATGAGGAACGACTATAAGCGCTAAATGTATCTCCCTGGAGAAGAGACTCTTAAGAGGAGATATGATAATTATATAGAAATATCTCAACGGTGATCCCAGCGTAAGTATTAAACTTTTCAGTCCCAGGGAGTGTAAGAGGACATGGGGCCACACGCTGAAACTGGAAGAGAAGGGGTTTAATCTTAAGTTGCGTAGGGGATTTTTCACTGTCAGGGCAGTAAGGATGTGGAACTCTCTGCCACAATTGGTGATGTTGGCAGGAAGTATGGATAGTTTTAAAAGACTCTTAGACGTGTATCATTGCAAAAACAATATAAGGGGATATGGGAAATTATTTTCTACACACACACACACACACCTAAACAGGATTAACTGGATGGACTGTTGTCTTTATCCAACCTTACCAACTACAGTGAATATAAAAAGTCTACACACCCCTGTTAAAATGTCAGGTTTCTGTGATGTAAAAAAATGAGACAAAGATAAATAATTTTAGAACTTTTCCCACCTTTAATGTGACCTATAAACTGTACAACTCAATTCAAACTCATGTCAAATAGTAGTCAGTACACACCTGGCATCATTAAAAGTGCCTCTGATTAACCCCAAATAAAGTCTTTCCTGACATTTTCTTATGGCCCATACACACGATCCGAATATCGACCGACGGATCGTACGACTTTTTTCGCTTAATAATCGCGAGTAAAATAAAATAGGTTTTTAAACTCACGAAAATTATCGTACGATAGAAAAAAATGATGTCACGTGTTGAAATGTATTTGTATTGTATTATCGGACGACGGCTGTACTGACTAAACGAAAATCGGACGATCGGACATCGGACGAGAAAAATTTTCGCGCTTGTCCGATCGAATTTAATCGGATGAACGGTCGTGATCGGCTGTCGAAAGTAGTGTACACACGATCCGAAAATCGTACGATCCATCATCGGACGATCGTTTTTGTCCGATATTCGGATCGTGTGTATGGGCCATTAGTCACAGCTGAAGCTATGGTCCACAGAGAGCTTCAAAAAGCATCAGAGGAATCTCATTGTTAAAATGTATCAGTCAGGAGAAAGATATCAGTCAAAATAATTTCCATGCCATTCATTGGAACACAGTGAAGACAATCATCATCAAGTGGAGAAAATATGTGACAATGACATTACCAAGAACTGGACATCCCTCCAAAATGTATGAAAAGACGAGAAGAAAACTGGTCAGGGAGGCTGCCAAGAGGCCTACAGCAACATTAAAGAAGCTGAAGAAATATATGGCAAGTATTGGCTATGTGGTACATGTGACAACAATAGAGTGGCAGGACGAGAGATTTTTCTTACAAAGAAAAACATCCAAGCCAAGGTAAATTTTGCAAAAATACATTTTAAGTCTCCCAAAAGCATGTGGGAAAATGTGTTATGGTCTGGTGAAACCAAGGTTGAACTTTTCTCTGCTAGAAAGCAGAACATGAAGAGAAACTTCATCTTTCAGCATGACAACGACCCAAAGCATACATACAAATCAACAAAGGAATGGCTTCACCAGAAGAAGAATAACGTTTTGGAATGACCCAGCCAGATCCCAGACCTGAATCTGATTCAAAATCTGTGGGGTGATCTGAAGCTGTGTACAGGAGATGCCCTCGCAATCTAACAGATTTGGAGCGTTTTTGCAAAGAAGAGTGGGTAAACATTGCAAAGATGTGCCATGCTGATTGACTCATACCCAAAAAGACTGATGCCGTGTACACACGATTACTTTTCGGCATGGAAAAAAAAATAGTTTTTCAGCATGTAGAAAAAACTTAGTTTTTCCAACTTCGTCATTAAAAACGATGTTGCCCACACACCATCGTTTTAAAAAAATGATGAGCAAAGCGTGGTGACGTACAACACGTATGACGGCACTCTAAAGGGGAAGTTCCATTTAAGCTCCCATCTCATAACTTGCTTCTGAGCATGCGCGGGTTTAAAACTAAATTTTTAACGTCGTTTTAGCCCACACACGATCATTTTTTTACAAGCCAAAAAACTAACTTTTTTAAAACGAAGTTAAAAAATGCAGCATGCTCGAATTTTCTTTTTGTCGTTTTTCAGAAGATGTAAAAACGATGTGAAGCCCACACACGATCATTTTAAATTACGTTTTTAAAAACGTTGTTTTTTTTCATGCCGAAAAATGATCGTGTGTACGCGGCATGATCTGTTCTGTAATAAAATCAAAAGGTGCTTCATAAACAAAGTATTCATTTAAGGGTGTGCACACTTATGCAACCATATTTTTTTATTTTTTTTACTTCAGCTAAAAGATTTTAGTTTCTCAGTTTATGGGTCAAATTAAAGGTGGAAAAAGTTCTGAAATTATTTATCTTTGTCTTATTTTTTTACATCACAGAAACCTGACATTTTAACAGGGGTGTGTAGACTTGCTATTTGCACCTAAAAGTTGTATTTGAGGTTTGGATGGGTACCTGTGAGAGTTTAATTATTTCCCAGCTTCAGCTATTTTTGGACAACGTGGCATAAGACTTTTCAGTAGTTTCTATCACTGTGCGGCCGTCCAGGATATTTTTTATTTTCTAAAATAAAGATGCCTTTTCCAGGATACTTTTCCTCATCAAACTTTAAGGCCCCGTACACACGGCCGAGGTTCTCGCTGAAAATCAGCGAGAACCTCGCTGGAATGCACATTCCAGCGAGGACCTCGGCCGTGTGTACGGTCTCAGCGAGCTTCCCGTCGGGAAGCCCGTCGAGCCGAAATAGAGAGCACGCTCTCTATTTCCTCGACGGCCCGCCCGGAAGAATGGCTGGTTGCCATTCCCGACGGGCGGGTCGCCGATTTCGACGGCCGGCAGGGAACCTCGACGGGCGGAACGATGTGTTCTGCCCATCGAGATTCCCTGCCGTGTGTACGCGGCCTAAGGCCGCGTACACACGGCAGGGAACCTCGACGGGCAGAACACATCGTTCCGCCCGTCGAGGTTCCCTGCCGGCCGTCGAAATCGGTGACCCGCCCGTCGGGAATGGCAACCAGCCATTCTTCCAGGCGGGCCGTCGAGCAAATAGAGAGCGTGCTCTCTATTTCTGCTCGACGGGCTTCCCGACGGGAAGCTCGCCGAGAGTGTACACACGGCCGAGGTCCTCGCTGGAATGCAGCTTCCAGCGAGGTTCTCGCTGGTTTCCAGCGAGAACCTCGGTCGTGTGTACGCTGCTTAACTTATAGCCAGCTTAATCCACATGGTCAAAGTGGTTTTCAGTTGGCAAGGAGTGGTAGTTCAGATTGTACCTCCTCCCTAAAGTGGAATTAGCATACAGTTAGGGATGAGCCAAACACCCCCCCCCCCCCGGTTCGGTTCGCAGCAGAACATGCGAACAGGCAAAATATTTGTGCGAACACTGTTAAAGTGTTGTCGGAGATACAACAAAACTTCAGCTTAGCCTATCGTATAGAATGCAGAAAAAGGACACAAGATGTCACTAATGTTTAACCACTTGAGCCCCGGGCCATTGTCAAAAGACGGCCTCACGGTGGCTCTGAAAATCCAACAGGATGTCAATTGACGTCCTGGATTCCTCCAGCCACTGGGGGGCGCGCGAGCGCGCCGGCGGCGGCATGCACGTTCCTGGCGCGTCCTCGAGATGCCGATGCGCGTGCCTGGCGGTCGCGATGTCCGCCAGGTACACGCGGTCAACAATGACAGAGCAGGGACGTGGAGCTCTGTGTGTAAACACAGAGCTCTACGTCCTGTCAGGGAGAGAGGAGACTGATCTGTGTCCCTTGTACATAGGAACACAGCATCGGTCACCTCCCCCAGTCACCCCCCTCCCCCCAAAGTTAGAACACTATACAGGTACACATTTAACCCCTTCCTCACCCCCTAGTGTTAACCCCTTCAATGCCAGTCACATTTATACAGTAATTAGTGCATATTTATAGCACTGATCGCTGTATAAATGTGAATAGCGCCAAAATTGTGTCAAAAGTGTCCGATGTGTCCGCCATAATGTCGCAGTCCCAATAAAAATCGCAGATCGCCGCCATTACTAGTAAAAAAAATAATAATAATAATTCTGTCCCATATTTTGTAAGCGCTATAACTTTTGCGCAAACCAGTCGCTTATTGCGTTTTTTTTTTTACCAAAAATATATAGAAGAATATGTATCGACCTAAACGGAAAAAAAATGTATTTTTTTTTTTTTTTAATTGGGCTAATTATTATAGCAACAAGTAAAAAATATTGATTTTTTTTCAAAATTGTTGCTTTTTTTGTTAATAGCGCAAAAAATAAAAACCGCAGAGGTGATCAAATACCACTAAAATAAAGCTCTATTTGTGGGGGGAAAAAAGGATGTAAATTTTGTTTGGGAACCATGTCGCATGACCGCGCAATTGTCAGTTAAAGCGACGCAGTGCCGGAAGCTGAAATTTCACCTGGGCAGGAGGGGGGTATATGTGCCCAGTAAGCAAGTGGTTAATGATATGCTATGCTATGTATGCTCTATGATATGTTGTATTTTCCTGCCCACAGTGATCTACATGTTGGTTTCTTTTTCCTGCCTTGTTGTCTGTGTGTGTGTTCTCCTTACCATGTGCAGAGAGACATCTTTGTCTGTGTGATGATATTCCAATAAAGAAGCCAGTTCCTGTTACTACACAACGTCTGATCTCAACTGACTCCGCTGCACCTATCAATCGTACTTTGCAACAGGTTATGGGCACAGTGTCCGGATAAAGTCTTATGACCAGGTGCGGCCTAAGCAGAACAAATCCTCAAACGGAAGACAGTGTGGCTGATGCGGAGATCGACATAAGAAAGCTTTCCAGTGACTTCTCCTATAGACAAGTAAGACTGTTTATATATAAAGGAGGGATAAAATGGCCGGAAACTCAGAGCTTAAACTCTCAGTGGCCAAGCTGAATAATGACAATTATCAGCTAAGGAAGTTTAAAGTGGAAATGCTATTATCCAGAGATGACTTGTGGGAGTTTACCACTACAGAGAGGCCACAGGATAATAATCAGGACTGGGACAAGAAAAACAGACAAGCATGTGCCACAATAAGCTTACTAGTAGAAGATGATCAGCTCATTCATATACGCAATGAGGACACAGCGAAAGGCATGTGTGATGTACTGAAAAGACTACATGAAAGATCCAGTTTAAACAACAAGCTGGTTATGCTGCGGAAACTTTACAAAATGAGACTTGGCAGAGAACAGGACATGCAGGAGCATATAAACGCAATGCTGGAAGTGATTTCGCAACTCAGATCAAGTGGGGAGAATATAACAGACAGTCACATCGCAACCATGTTGTTATGCAGTTTGCCCGATACATACACTGCACTAATCAATGCACTGGAGACACGACCTGAGACAGCTGATGGTAGCATTTGTAAAAACCAGGCTCATAGATGAGTATCAGAGAAGAAAGGAATCAATGCATAACTTCACAGAAACCAGCACCGCTCTTAAAGCTACAGACGCAAGATTACACAGGAAATAAACCAGAGTGTGTTTCAGATGCCACAAACAGGGACACGTAAAGAAAGACTGTACTATATGGAAAGCAGAGCAAATGAGATAACGTTACTCTTATGCTAAACAAAAGGTCAAAACCACAATCAATGACCCAAGGTAAGGCAACTGGAATGCTACATTTAAAGCGACAGGCAACAATAAATGCCAAGACTGGTGCATCGATCCAGTCACATGACAAGTGATAGAAGTTCCTTCACAGAACTTGATCAGAACAACAAAGAAACTATTTTCCTTGCAGAAGGAAACACAATACATGCAGAAGGATGTGGGCACAGAACCCTTGTATGCCCTGATGATGCGGGACACAATTTAACCATACCAGTGAAAGATGTGCTTTATGTTCCTAATCTAGAAGGAGGACTCTACTGTGAAGCATCTAACAGCCAGAGGACTCACTGTGATTTTCCAAGGTGACAAGTGTTCCATTCTAAACGGCAAACAGACAATAGCAAGTGCCAAGCTGGATGATCATCTATATCACCTTGACACAGTGAAGGAAAATGTGAGACTATGTACACACAAGCACAATGACTGTACATATATGGCACATATGTCGAGGTCACAGACACACAGAATGCATACAGGAACTACAGAGGAGGAATCTGACAAGGGATCTAATAGTATCCCCTTGTCCAGTCACTGCTAACTGTGAATGTTGCATTAAATCCAAAGCTACGAGAGCAACGCTTCCCAAAGTCAGCCAGAAGAGAGCCTCGAGACCACTTGACTTAGTTCACAGTGACGTGTGTGGTCCCCTAAACCCATTAACACCTGGAGGCAACAGGTACATTGTGACTTTCATAGACGACTACTCAAGATAGACAGTCACCTACTTAATGCAACACAAGAGTGAAGTTTTTGACAAATTACAGGATAACAAAGACAAGTAACAAGTTTCAGAGGAAGCCTCTCATACTTCGGAGCGATAATGGAGGTGAATTTACAGGAGGCAAGATACAACGGTACTTAAAAAGGCATGTAATAGAATAGTCCCGTATACACCAGAACAAAATGGAGTAGCTGAAAGAAAGAATAGAACTCTGACTGAAATGATCAGATGTATGCTGACAGACTCTGAACTACCACAAAAATACTGAGGTGAGGCAGCCATGACAGCTACATATTTGCAGAACAGACTTTTTTCCAGAACAGTGAAGAAAACCCCAATGAACTATGGCACAATGAGAAACCAAGTGTAAAACACCTAAGGCGGCGTACACACGAGGGGATATGTCCGCTGAAAACGGTCCGATGGACCGTTTCAGCAGACATCTCCGCTCGTGTGTATGGGCTAGCGGACAGATTTCTCCACCCGACAGATTTCAAAGCCAGCTTTGAAATCTATCCGGTGGAATCTGTCCGCCCGACATGTCTGCTGGTTAGTACACTTACCAGCAGACATGTCGGCCCCCACCGCCGCCGCGCCGCTGCCGAATGGATTCGGCGCATGCGCGGAAGTGTTTTACTTCCTGGTGCGGTGACGTGGCGGTGACGCGGCGGCGTCAACGTCACCGCCGCGTCACCGCGCCGTCCGGCGGCGGGGAATTTGATCCGATGGTGTGTACACGCCATCGGATCAAACTCCCGATCGGACATATCCGATGGAAATGGTCCGCGGACCGTTTTCATCGGATATGTCCGATCGTCTGTACGCCGCCTAAGAGTTTTTGGATGCAAAGCATTCATCTACATACCTGAAGAAAAACGCACCAAACTCCAAAACAGAGCGATTGAAGGTATCTTTGTTGGATACAGTGACGATGTTAAGGGTTACAGAATCCTAAATCTCAAAACAGCCAAGGTTACCATTAGCAACAGTGTAACTTTTGTTGAAGATTTAAGAGACAATGTAATGACAACAGTAGAAGCAAGAATAGAAGAGAAAACTGACATTGACCAGCCCATCTCTGTAACTTCCGAACAAACAGTTGAAGTGAGTGTAGACTCAACCAGTACTGAAGAGCAGATACAATAAGGCTCAGGCACAAAAAGGAGACGGTCAACAAGAGAAAACAAGGGTAAACCACCTAGGCCCTGTACACACGATCAGTCCAAACTGATGAAAACGGACTGAAGTTAATTTTCATCGGTTCACAGACTGATGGTCTGATGTGTGTACACACTCTCAGTTGAAAAACTGATCATGTCAGAACGCGGTAAAACACAACGACGTGCTGAAAAAAACGAAGTTCAATGCTTCCAAGCATGCCTCGACTTGATTCTGAGCATGCACAGGTTTTTGAATCGATGCTTTTGCGTACTAACCATCGGTTTGGACCGATGGTCAGGCGTCCATCAGTCCGATTTTAAAGCAAGTTTTAAAACTTTGGACTGAAGGACAAAAGACTGATGGGCGGGGGCGTGGCCTGGACATGGCTGAGAGAGAAAGAAGCAGGACTCTTGAACTCCCGGCCTTATCCTCCCTTTCCCCGGCCAAACTGCTGAAATTTCAGGCATGCAATCTGCCAAAAAGAGCAAGAACAAACCTACAACCAGCATCACCCGATCTGGCATCAAGGCTGGTGATTTACATCGTTATTTTGGCTCCCTGACTTCGGGCTCTCCGGGAGAAATAGTGACGGCGCCACAAGGCAGCCCGCGTGGCGACCCCGCAGACAACTCAGACCAAGACATCTGGTCCTTCTCGCCGGACGAACCGACGGTACACCCAGCCTCACCAGAGACACCTGTGACCCCGATACCGGCTATGTCATCCTCAGCCCCGATGCCCGGGGGTTTGCCGGCGGAGCAGGAGATACGGACGCTGCTGCAGGCCCTCCCCACCAGATCCGACATAGAAACCCTCATACTCAAGTTAGAGGAGACTCACCGTTGAGACTTCCAGGAGGTGAGAGCGGAAGTATCCACGAGACAATTGGGCACTGACCTTGACACCACACGGAGACAGGTCACTGACATACTCACGTACAAGGCTAAGGCAGCCATTCAGATTTGCAGGTGAAAGGTCTACGAATCAGGGGACAAGTGTGGGAGGATGTTAACTCGGTCTCTTCGCACACAGAACGGTGCGTCCTATATTCCTCACATTGTTACTCGAAACGGGCTTAAGGTATCGATTCCACAATCGATATCACAGCAGTTTAGAGACTTCTACCACGCGCTATACAACCTACCTTCTGTAACTCCGAACCCAGATGCGGACCATACACGTGACTACTTAGCCTCCTCGAATATGCCGACCTTGCCCTCCGACACCAAAGACCTACTAGACGAACCCATTACCCTGCTTGAGCTTCAAACGGCCCTAGGGAACACCAAAGCAGGCAAGGCACCAGGCCCAGACGGACTGACCGTTACATACTACAAGACCCTGCTCCCTTCTCTGGGCCCCCGCCTAGTACTTTTGTTTAACCACTTCCATACAGGGCACTTAAACACCTTCCCGCCCAGACCAATTTGTTGGTTTTGGGGTGATTTTTGATAGCAGACAAATGAATTGTACGTGGCCATGTGAAACAGATAAAACCCTTATACCAATATTTTGTCTTTCGGGTTGATAAATAGGGTTGTAGCATCTGATCATTTAAATCCACCCCCCCCCCCCATGTACATATTGTACTCATGAACACATTCAGGCTTTACTCTGGGGCGACGTCTTTTCTGAACCTCCACCAAGTCATCTTTGTGGATTATAGTCATCATGTGAACATCCTTTTTGTCCCGCCACTTCATGGCCAACACCTCCTCATTCCTCATGAATGCGACGGCTTCCCCCTTTTGTATCTGTTTTGATAGCAAATTCTGTGGGAACCCCTTCCTATTTTTTCGGAAGGTACCGCAGGCCAGGGTTTGTTCACAATACAGGTGACGGAAAAGGGGCAAGCTGCTGTAGTAATTATCTACATATAAGCGGTAGCCTATTTTGAACAAGGGGTATGCAAGGTCCCAGACAATTTTACCACTGGTTCCTATATATGTGGGGCAATCAGGGGGCTGGAGCTGGGAATCTTTGCCTTCGTAAATACGAAATGCGTGCACATATCCAGTGGCTCGATCGCACAATTTATTCATTTTTACCCCGTACCTGGCTCTTTTACTTGGGGTGTACTGCTTGAAATGCAGCCGGCCAGTAAAGTGGATGAGGGATTCATCTACACAAATATTTTGGTCGGGGATAAAATAGTTTGTCATGGGTGGGGTGATCTTGGGGAGGGCACTGCGAATTGTCGTTGAAATGTAGAAAGCGCATTATCATGTCGAACCGTGTCCTGGACATGACAGCAGAAAATATGGGCATGTGGTTGATGGGGCGGGTGGACCAGTAGGAATGTGATTAGTTTTTCTTTGAAAGCCCCATATTAAAAGCAAGGCCCAAAAACATTTTGAATTCCTCTAGTGTGAGACGGCGCCAAGTAAACATACGGGCGAATTGGGGTTGGCAGCAATAAATTGCTCTGAATTGAGATTTGTATGGTCCACCATGGACTGCAACAAATCATCGGGGAAAAACAAAAAAAAATAGTCCAGTTTGGAAAAATTTGATGTGTTGGGCTGCATACCTGGCTGTGCGGTGAAAGGGGGATTGTAGTGGATCCTGAGTTGGCAGGCAACCACAAAGGGTTTGCCAGGGCATCAGGAAGGTAGGACAGGGCCCGGATTCTTTGGGCTGGATGAGTAATTCCAGTACTGGTACTACTTTCCTCTTCTTGGGGTCTAGCGCTGCTGGTGGTAGGCAGGTCTTCGGATCTAGGTCCTGATCTCCTTACTCTTTTAGGAGGGGGGGTTCCTCCGCTGACTCCACTGGCTGGTATTCCGAATCAGAATCGGATAATGAGAGCTCCCCGCAGCTCTCATCATCCGACATGGCAAGGATGGTATATGCCTCCTCAGATGTGTACGTTCTTTGAGACATGATGACAGTACTGGTGGTGCTACTGATGGCTCACTAATGGCAGGCCTGTGTGAGGGTAATGACAGGTTACTGATGGCCTGTGTGGCGGTTCTGATGGCGGTACTGATGGCGGTCTGTGTGACAGATGGACTGTGACAGATGGCCTGTCAGATCCAGACGGTACTGATGGCGGTACTGATGGCGGTACTGATGGTGGTACTGATGGTGGTCTGTGTGACAGATGGACTGTGACAGATGGCCTGTCAGATCCAGATGGTACTGATGGCGGTACTGATGGCGGTACTGATGGCGGTACCATTGGTGGACTGTGACAGTTGGGCTGTGACAGTTGGGCTGTAACAGATGGGCTGTGACAGATGGGCTGTGACACAATCCAGATGGTACTGGTGGCAGCACTGATTGCAGTGTGACAGGTTCTCTTTATTGGGGGGGGGGGGGTGGTCGTGTTGTAAAGAGACTTACTTTTAGCAAGGGTTCACTCACAGACCTCTCCTCTCTCCTCACACAATCGGTGTGTGTGAGGAGAGAGGAGAGATCCCTGGAAACCGCCAGATTGTTTATACTTGTGACCGGCTGTGAATGGACACAGCCGATCACATGGGTAAACAACCAATTTCATTGGCTGTTTACCCTGATCGAGGATCTGCTATGTCCGAGGGACACGCGCCATCCCCGATCTGCGTGTTCTGTGCCTCTGCTTTATTTTGACATGTGACTGGCTGTGATTGGACACAGCCGATCACGTGGGTAAACAACCAATTTCATTGGCTGTTTACCCTGATCAGGTATGCTCTGTAACCGACATGACAAGTGGCAGTACCGATCGGTGCATTGCGTGCCCCCGGGGGCCGCGCAATAACGGCAAATCCTGGCGGACGTCATATGACGTCCAGTCAGGATTCAGCAACCACTTTGCCAACGTCAATATGTCATTGGCGGGCAGCAAGTGGTTAACAATCTTGGCTCGGGTTCGAAACTACATATGTCTACCTTACAAGCCCATATAACAGTCATCCCCAAAGAAGGGAAAGACCCGAGCTAGTGCGGTAGCTATTGCCCCATTTTACTGCTTAATGTTGACCTCAAGCTGCTTACCAAAATCATAGCCTCCAGGATTCAATGTCACCTCCCGGGCCTCATCCACCTGGATCAGGTAGGGTTTGTCCCTACCAGAGAAGCTAGGGACAATACTGCCAAAGTCTTGAATCTCCTACACACAGTGAACGTCAAGAAGTCGCCATGCGTCTTTGTGAGTACAGATGCCGAAAAGGCGTTCGATAGAGTCAGTTGGCAGTCCATGTTTGACACGCTAAGACACATTGGACTAGGACTTAAAATGACCAATTGGATTTTGGCAGCGTATACAGGCCCGACGGTTAGGGTAAGGGCTAACGGGGTATTATCAGAGGCTTTCCCGATCATGAACGGGACACGTCAGGGGTGCCCCTTGTCGTCCCTCTTGTTTCTCTAACCCTTCTTGCGACGGATCAGACTTAACCCGGACATTTCGGGAGTCATGCCGCGTACACACGATTACTTTCTGTGATGTAAAAAGCGTTGTTTTATCTCATGAAACAAAACGACGTTTTTCAAACTTCATTTTAAAAAACGATGTTGCATACACACCATCGTTTTTTGAAAATGCTCTTGCAAAGCGCGGTTACGTAAGACATGTTCGACGGCACTCTGTTCCATTGAGGCTCCCCTCTCATAACTTGCTTCTGGGCATGCGCGGGTTTAAAAACGTTGTTTTAAACGTCGTTTTGCCCACACACGATCATTTTTTGTGAAACAAAAGACGACATTCTGAAAAACGACATAAAAAATTCAAGCATGTTCGAATTTTTTTTTGGTCGTTTTTTTGAAGACATAAAACAACGTTTTGCCCACACACGATCATTTTAAATGACGTTTTTTAAAACGTCATTTTGTTTCATCACAAAAAACGACCGTGTGTACGCGGCATTAGGATTGGAGACGGAGAATATAAAGTTTCTGCCTATGCGGATGACCTACTGTTCTCATTGACAAACCTTGCGACGTCCCTTCCCGGTCTAATGCGGGAATTTGAGATGTACAGACAGTTGTCCAACCTGAAAATTAACATGGGTAAGTCGGTGGCGATGGGGGTGGGAATCCCAGATGCACTTCTGGGACAACTTTGCAGAGGTTTTGGCTTGCAATGGACAGACACGGCCCTGAATTACCTGGGTACCCGCATACCCCCGTCCCTCTCCCAACTTTTTAGGCTGAACTTCCCACCGCTGTTGAAGGCAGTCCAGAAGTTGTTGGACCACTGGACCACCGGTCTCCACTCGTGGTTTGGTAGGTGCAGCATACTAAAACTGTCCATCCTACCCAAGTTCACGTACCTCCTTCAGGCCATCCCCATACACATACCGGCAGACTATTTTAGGCAAGTACAAGCCGTATTTAAAAACTTCCTCTGGGCTGGGAAACACCCTAGAATACATAGATCAGTTCTATCTCTACCCAAACTACACGGTGGACTGGCCATGCCTAACATTCGTACATACTATCAAGCGGCTCACCTAAACCGTCTCATAGACTGGTGTCGACACGGCAGTACAAAACTTTGGCCACATTTAGAACAGGCTCAGAGCGAGATCCCCCATGGTGCTCTGCAACATTGCCCAAATCTATTCGGTCTCACCCGCTAATAGGAAACACAGTCAGAATCTGCACTAGGCTACTGGGTCAGACGGGATCTTCACCGGGAGACTCACCCTTACGCCCAGTTCTGGGCAACCCACAGTTCGAGCCGGGTTTGCGAGACGTGAAATTTCGAGCTTTGAGGGAGTCTGGTACGTTCCAGGCCTCTCACTTTAGCACAGCAGGCCGCTGGATAACGCAGAATTGATGAACCAGGGGGGGTAGATACCGACTGGACTTTATGAGAGCCAACCAACTTAACCATTTCCTACGTACAATGCCACCACCCCCCGCGGGGAGCCCCGCTCTTGCACCCTTGGAGGAGCTATGCTCTGACACGGACGTGCTGCAGCATGCGCTATCCATTATACATACTATATTGATCACGCCAAAAGAGGGATACCAAATCCCCTGCGTTGCTAAATGGGAACGGGAGCTGCACTGCACATTCTCTGCCAAGAAGAGGCAACAAATCCTGACGTTCACACACAAATCCTCTATTTGTACTAAAATCCAAGAGACAAACTACAAGATTCTGACCCGATGGTACCGCACACCGGCCTTACTGAACAAACTATTCAGGACGACGTCAGACGTTTGTTGGCGTTGTCAGAGAGAAACAGGCACACTGCTTCATATTTTCTGGTCTTGCCCAAAGCTGAAGTCTTTCTGGACAGAGGTAAGGAGGATCACACAAGAGTTCTCAGAGCAGCAGATCCCAGATGACCCAGCATATTTCCTGTTGCACGCTTCCCCACACGCGCTTACAAAAAATCGATCGTCCGACACCTTCTGGACGCAGCCAAAGCCTGTATCCCCATTTGCTGGAAGTCCCCAGACCCACCGACTACAGCGATGTGGCTGCAGAAGGTGGACGACATTAACAAGATGGAGGACCTGATCCTCACAAACCAAGACAGATATGAGTCATACAAACAGACCTGGCAATTGTGGAACATCTTCACCTTCTCAGACGAGGGACAGATGCTTAGGAATGCTGTCTAGACTCCCGGGCCGGACCCCCCCTCTCGGTAAGGGGCTTGAGTCTGTCGTCCTGGGGTGGGATGACGGACTCGGCGGACATATTGATCCATGCTTGCGAGCTTCCCCTCCTTCCCCCCTCTCCATTCCCTCTCCCCTCTGCGTCATCTACCGGGAACCTCTCTCCCGGGGTGACTATTTCTCACTGCTCTCCCGTATGTGTCTCGGGATTACCTACTCTCTACTGCTCTCTATCCCTTCTTTCTTACTAATCTTTAGATATTGGAAAATGAAGAGCAGGTCCACAGATCCCTAATTCACGCCACGCTATGTAGGTAGATGATATTTTAATGGTACCGCCAAGTTAAGCTTAGTGTGATGAACCCGATGCTGTTAATGCGGGGCCGTCCATTCATCACCTGTACGAGTTGATGATCTAGTGTACATGGTTAACCCATCGAGCGCCTCTGCTAGACCCGCTGCCAAATGTACATGATTACATTAAGTTTGTCTGCCTGTGGATATTATTACGTATACAATGATACTGTAATCCATGTGGATGTGCTTCCTATTGTGAGTAAATAAAGAATTTTGAAAAAAAAAGACTGATGGGCCATACACACGGTCGGTTTGGACCGATGAAACTGGACTTCAGTCCGTTTTCATCAGTTTGGACTGATCGTGTGTATGCGGCCCTATACGTCTCTCATACAAAGCAAGTACTGCCAGTATCAACAAACCTGTAAACTGAGAAGACATGTGTCAACTTTCAGAACAAGAAGCAACTAAATGGATAAAGGCTGCTGAGGAAGAGATAAAATCCATGCATGACACTAAAACATGGACACTTACAGAACTACCACCCGGAAGGAAAGCCATAGACTGTAAATGGACTTTTAAAGTGAAATATAATGCAGGTGTCAACTTTCAGAACAAGAAGCAACTAAATGGATAAAGGCTGCTGAGGAAGAGATAAAATCCATGCATGACACTAAAACATGGACACTTACAGAACTACCACCCGGAAGGAAAGCCATAGACTGTAAATGGACTTTTAAAGTGAAATATAATGCAGATGGCACAGTAGCCAAAGGCTATTCTCAAAAATACGGAGAGGACTATGATGAGACATTTGCATCAGTAGTCAAGCACACTACAATACGGACTTTGCTGACAGTAGCCGTCACAAGGAAAATGCAAGTGAAACATTTTGATGTGAAAACGCGTTTCTACATGGCGATTTAACAGAAGAAATCTACATGGAACAGCCGCCAGGATTCAAAGATGAACAAAGGCCAGACCTAGGATGCAAACTTCGCAGGAGTATATATGGCCTAAAGCAAGCAGCCAGAGCGTGGAATATAAAAATAAATGAAGTGCTCACACATCAAAACTTTCAAAGGAGCAAAGCAGACCCCTGCTTATACACAGAGAGATTGGCAAACAGATTTATGTGGATGATATCCTGATTTGCTTTTGCAAGAAGGGGATGAAGCAGAAATATTGGAAAAACTAAATCAGCACTTTAACACCAAAGACCTCGGCAACATAAAGAATAACCTCGTCATCCAGAACGAGAGAGAAGAAGATGGCAGCTTTCTTATGAATCAAAGACACAAAATACAAGAAATAATTAAAACTTTTGGAATGGAAGACGCCAAACCAGTGAAATCTCCCATGGAAACCAACCACCTAAAGGAGATGAATTGTCAAGATAACCCATTACCTACTTATACTCAATACAGGAAAGCAATAGGGAAATTGCTGTACCTTACCACTGCTACAAGACGGGACATTGCAAAAACAATTGGAATCTTATGCAGAAAGGTTTCAATGCCAAACCAAAAGGACTGGAATGCTGTAAAACGAATCATTCGCTATCTTAAAGGGACTTTGCACAACAAGCTCAAGTTACCAGCAAGCGATGAAAGCACCTTAACCTCCCTGGCGGTATGATTCTGTCTGGAATTACGTACCAAAAGCGGTACAATTATTTTTCATGGAAATTCTGCGTTTTATACTGTAGGCCTGCAATTTTTAGGAATAACTCACTTAAATTTGTCCAAACCAGAGTCTAGTAGACATCCCGGGTATGATAAAGTTTGAAACACAAAATCATAAAATTATAATATAATAAATAACTATAAATAATTATAACAAATAATAATGTAATTATAATAAAAATTATTCACTAATGTAATAAAATCAAAATCACTGAAATTTGCTCAGTTGCAGAATTGTCGCTGTTAATTACTTTTATTTTTTTATGACGAATTTCCCCACAAATCGCTATCGCTCAATTCTGCAAGTGATTATCATTTATTATCGCTGTTTTCTAGCTGCTCTAAAATCACTTTTGACATAAAGGGACACTTTTGGTTGCTATGGACAATCTACAGTTTGCAGGCACAAAATTTTTTTTTTTATTATGTAAAAGAACATGCAGGGCACTGGGCAGACCACTAGGGACAGGGGGGGGTGTGTACTTTTTACATACAGTACTGTAATCTATAAGATTACAGTATTCTGTATGTAATGTGTTTGTTTACTTTTTTGAATTTGCCGCCGGTCTCCGCCCCCGTGCGCCGTTACGTCGCAGGGAACGGAGATCGGCAGCGTGCAGACACTGTGTGAGTCGAATAGAGGACGCCACTCGCTCACACAGCGTGGATGCATCGCTGGATCCAGGGACAAGGTAAGTACAGTACCCTGCCTGGATACAAGGTAAGCCAGCGTGCGCTGCAGGCTCTGCATATTCACCCCGAGCGCGACTCGGGGATATCGATATTTACATAAAAAATCCACCCCGAGTCGCGCTCGGGGATACCGGCAGGGGGGTTAACAGGATATGTGGATGCTGACTGGACAGGAGACACCAGTGACAGAAAATCTACCAGTGGCTACTTATTTTTCCTGTCAGGAGGCGCCATTAGTTGGACTAGTAAAAAGCAACTCTCTGTTTCACTGTCGTCTACTGAAGTAGGCATGTGCAAAAGTGAAAAATTTGTTTTGTTTCGTTTCAATTCGTCATTTAATTAATTTCGTTAAGTTAGGTTCGTTACATGTGTTGAATTCGTTTTCGGAATTTGTTCGTTTTCGACCGAATTTCGAAAAATCGAAAATATTTCAACCGGATTAGAAAACAAATAGTCTCTTTTCGAATAGAATTTTTTTCGAATTGTATTCGAATAGAATTTTTTTTTTTGAATTCCGATCAAATTTAGTCCGCGGGTTTTCGATTCGGAATCGAAAACGTTCGCTCTGATTCGGTAAATTCGCTAATATTGCAATTCGGGAATTCATATGCATCCGAATGTCCGAATAATGGAAAATTCGTCCGAATTTCGATTCGGAACGAAACGAAATGCACATGCCTATACTGAAGCAGAATACATTGCTGCAGAGCAAGCAAGCAAATAAGTTATATGGCTGAGACAGCTATTAACAGATTTGGGTCAACAACAGAAATCTATGAGGACAATCAAGGATGCATTGTACTTGCACATACGGAAGGAGTTATTTCAAGAACCAAGCACATTGATGTGAAGTTTCACTTTCTTAGGGATTTTCAAGAGCAAGGCCTTCTTGAGTTAATTTATTGCCCGACCGAGGATATGACAGCAGACATCCTTACAAAGCCTCTGACCGCCGAAAGACATTCAAGGCTCACAAAGAAGATTAACAGACTAAGCCTTAGTTGTTGAGAAGGGGTGTTGGAGATACAACAAAACCTAGCCTATCGTATGGAATGCAGTTTAGAAAAAGGACACAAGATGTCGCTAATGTTTAATGATATGCTATGCTATGTGTAGCGATACCCCCAAAGGAGCCGCTGGTTTATTTGGGATCTACTCTCGTTGGCTCAAATCACCCCTTATTTGTAACTCATTTGTAACTCAAACCCTCCCTTGACAAATCAGAAGTCTGGTGAGTGAGATATATGCTGGGCTGGGGTCACAATAACAGGCACACAGCATGCAGTGGCAATATAACAATGAATTACCTGTTGTTATGGACGGTCCCTCCAGATGAGAAAATACACTCCACACAGTGAATATATTTAAATATAAGGGGGGTAAGTTTACTGTATAGCAACTTAAGGAAGACAGGCATAGGGTTTAAACACAAACACAACTGGCAAGTAATGAGTCAGACTGATTCGCAAGGGCCCTTGCAGGAACCAGCAATTAATGCAAGTAAAAGAGATCTAAACCTAAGAATGGTACCATTTATCTAAACTAAACAGGCAGTCTATGCTCGCGAGCGCCCTCTAGCAGACAGTTCTACTGGACAGTCAATATCCCCGTTGCGGCCGGTTGGTGCACATTAAAACTGTAATCCACAGGTGGTAAATAATAGGGGAAGATTGATTAAACAAAGTATCCTGAACAGCAACGTTGGTGAGTTGATCGCTAGCCAGCGTCAATCACTTCAGTATAATAACTATGAACAATAAAAAGGGCCTCTAGACTTCAGCTGGAGGCCCTAAACGTGTCTCCGGCCTGTGGGGTGACACTAGGTTAACTGTCTATAAGGAGAGATTCAAGCTGAGCATGTGCTCTCTCACCCCACAGGGCGATCTGCCTGAGTTCTTCTCAGAAGGTGTGATGATAGCACAAGGATCCTGGATGAGGGTTCTCCACTGTATCAGTTGTCAGCTGGGTTGCCTCTCCAATCTCCGGGAACACAGGCTGGATGATGGAGTCTTGCTTCCTTCCGGATGGCTGGTCTCTTGGTGAATTTAGGCCCAGGCTTCTGGCCTAGCAGCACGGCTGTGCTCCTTTAGCAGCTCTGCCCAGGAGAAGATGCAGATCCCAAGAGGGGGAGAGCAGCCCCTCCCTTTCCTTAAATAGCCTCTCATATCCTTCTGAGTGGCTGAGCAAAGTTGTCACATGTTCCAATGACACAGGGTACTGTGAGAAGTGTAGTCTGTTTCTCCTGCTACTTGCAGTCCCACAGTGCATAACTTTCTTAAAGGTATCTTACATATTTACAAGCGTGGATAAAGTTCCAGCGGGGATGGCCTGTCATTAGACTCTGACTGGAGGACCCCGCTACATATGTATGCTCTATGATATGTTGTATTTCCTGCCCACAGTGATCTACTTGTTGGTTTCTTTTTCTTGCCTTGTTGTCTGTGTTCTCCTTACCATATGCAGAGAGACATATTTGTATGTGTGATGATGTTCCAATAAAGAAGCCAGTTCCTGTTACTACACAACGTCTGATCTCAACTGACTCCGCTGCACCTATCAATCGTACTTTGCAACAAGTCTATGGGACACTAACGTGAAAAATCAAAAGTGCTAATTTTAAAGGCGTACATGCAAGTTATTGCACATAAAATGTTTTTTTTTTTGTTGGGAGAAGTGATTTTAATAATGCTTAAAGTGAAACAATAAAAATTAAATATTCCTTTAAATATCCTGCAGGGGGTGTCCTTAGTTTCTTTCCCATGTTTATAACAGTGCCACAGAAAAATGAAATTTCTAAAGGAAAACCTTTCATTCAAAACTGCTCATGACTTTAATGTATTGTCGGATCCCAGCAATATAGATAAAATACCAAAAATACAAAAAAAAATGGTGTGGATGTCCCCCCGGATATCCATACCAGGCCCTTCAGGTATTGTATAGATATTAAGGGGAACCCTGCACCCAAATGTTTTAAAAAATGCCCTATATACTCTACAGAAAATTGGGCCTTAGGTGTTTGTGGTACCAGAACACTGTAAGCCTTCACAGTTACTCTTGTTGGGCACAGGAACAGACCCTTCTTTGAAATATTACATCAAGAACTGTAATTACATGCCCCTGTTAAACAGGGGCAGAGGAATTGGGCCTTGGGTGGTGGTGGTTGTACCACAACACTGTAAGCCCTCACAGTTATTCTCCTCTTCTTCCTGAGTGTTTGGTGGCCCCGCAGGAATGCTATCTGGATAAAGGGGGCCTTGAGAGGAAAGCAAGCCCTCCACTTCCTCCTGCTGTTCTGCCTCAAGTGCCCTGTCTATGATTCCACAATGATTCCACAAAGCATGTGCTCCAGCAGGAAGACTAGAGGGACAGTGTCACTGATGCATGCATTGTCACTGCTCACCATCATTGTGGCCTCCTCAAATGGTGACAGGATCAGTAGCCACTGGTGTGGTGAAAAGAAGACAAGTTCCCTGACCCTGTCCTGGTGCCATACTCACACAGGTACTCATTGATGGTCCTCTGATGTGTGTGCAGCCGCTGCAGCATTGCCAACGTTAAGTTCCACCTGGTGGGCATGTCACAAATGAGGTGGTTTGTGGGCAGGTTACATTCTCTTTGAATGTCAGCCAGCCAAGCACTGGCATTGGCACTGGCATTGTTTGACCGGCGGAAACCGGACCACAGACTTTTTTGGCCTGCCTCAGGAGATCCCATAAGCCTGGGTACCTGCTCAAGAACCGCTGCACCACTAAATTCAGCATGTGTGCCAAACATATTGGTCAAGTGTCCCTGGCGGAGGGTGGAGAGAAAGTTGGTGCCATTGTCACATACAACTATTCCTGGCTGAAGCTGGCATGGCGTCAACCACCTCTGAGCATGCCCATGCAGAGCTGACATAATCTATGCCCCAGTGTGGCTCCTGTCCCTAGGCAGACCAACTCAAGCACTGCATGGCATCTTTTAGCCTGACTGCTTGCATAGCACCTTGAACGCTTACAAAAGAAGCCATAGAGGAAGAGGAGGGGTGGAGGAGAGAGCTGTGGCAGAATCAACAATAGCATTTTGGAGGCATGGTGGCGGGACAAGCTCCAACAACACTGAATCCTGTCTTGCATCCTTCCTAGCTGTCAGCAGAGTTACCCAGTGCGCCGTGAAGGAAGGTAACGTCCATGTCCATGCCTGCTGAACCATGAGTCAGCGGTAATATGAACCTTACTGCTGACTGCCCTGTCCAACGAGGCCAAAACATTGCCTTCCACATGCCGGTAGAGAGCTGAAATATCCTTCCATGAAAATAAATGGCGTTTTAGAAACTGCCACTGAGGTACAGCACATTCCACAAATTCAAGAAAGGGGGTAGAGTTTACCAGCTGAAAAGGCAGCAGTTGCAGTTCTAGCTATTTGGCCAAGCTAGCATTTAGACGCTGAGCATGTGGATGGCTGGGGCCGAATTTCTTTTTACGGTTCAGCAACTGGGGTAGGGAAATTTGAGATCCCAGATGAGGAGCAAGAAGGAGTCCACCTTTTTCTTTGATGTGGGTCTTTCAAGTGCTGTTGCCAACGGACTGCATGGCAGGTCATCATATGTCTGGTCAAGCATGTGGCGCCCAACCGGCTGCTCTTCTTGCCATGATTGATCTACTTCAGACATAGGTTGCAAACAGCAATGGTGCAATCTGCTGCACACATGTCAAAAAAGGCCCACACCAAGGAACTTTTAAAAGTCAGAGGGGAGTCAGCAGCACCCTGCACCTGTGGAGCTCTGCGGTGAGATGCAATAGGGTTGCTGCCCTTAAGCTGCCGCCTAGAGGACATCCTGCCACGTTGGAGTTTTGCCTCCTCCTCCTCACTTTCCTCCTCTCATCTCTCAGGCACCCAAATACAGTCATCATTCCCTACCTCCCCATCACTAGAGAAAACTTGGCAGTATGCTGCAGCTGGGGGAATATGACTGCCAGTTTCTTGTCCTTCTGTGGCACCCCCTCTATCTAGGCTCACATTACTCCCTTCCTCAACCTGTGAACCAACATCGGAGCCTTCAAATGGCTGTGCATCCTCCAGCAGCATATAACTGACACTGTGGTCAAATAATTATGGGGACTCCTCCGTGCATGATGGTGGGTCTACAGAATGAGTGACTGTGGACAAGGAGCCGGTAAACTAGGCCACTTTGGCAGCTGCATTGGAAGGCAAACTACTCTGAGCCTGGGTGACAGAGGTTGAGGAGGATTAGGATGGCTTTGTTATCCACTCCACCAACTCTTCTGCATTTTGTGGCTCAATAACACAACCAGCAGCAGCAAAAAAGGACAAGCGTGCCCCATGGCCATGACCAACTGTAACAGGCGCTGCCTGTTCCCTGTTAACAGGCGCTCTGTGTGCCTGTTACTGCCTACTGTTAGGGGGCGCTTTCAGTGCCGTAATGTGTTCCATGCTGGAACGCATATGGCGCTCGCGCAATGACCTCATCGCCTGGCCCCGTATTGCCTTCCAGCTTGGAACGCAGAAGTGCGCCGCACACGGCGCTTTGTTTGAATTGCTTATGCACTGCAGCTGTAATATGCCTATAAAGGCATTCAATGGAGGAATTATCCCTGTTCTATTATTGTCAGCCGTAGCCTGTCAGCCCAGCTCAGCTACCTTACATATGCTGCTGCCTTTGCTCCCTTTGCCGGAACACCGCTCCAGGAAACAACTACTACTCTGTTGCCAAGACTTCCTCTATAACAACAGCATTGCAGGGAACTACCTTCATGCCTTAAACACCTTGCACCATAGACATTCCATCTCCTGCATAGAGATGTCTACAAACGGATAAGTAGTCATTCCTTCACATGTAGTTCTACAGGAAGATCTAACACTAATGTATCGTCTATTACAATTGTAGTATTACAAATACTGTGTGGATATTACCATATCTTCTGGGAGATACTATTGTGCTAAAACTTATTGCAAAGAATTACCTTAAATGGACAGCTACATCTAAATTATTACAGCAATATTTACCTCAAGTATGCTACTCTAATTACCTGAGGTATATTGCCTCTCATATGTAACCATTGCTACATCTATAATAATAGCTCATGTCTGCAACTATATTTACATGAGCTATACTGCCTCTCATATGCAAATAGTATTATATCTACAATATTCACCTCAAGTATGCTACTATAATTACCTGAGCTATATTGCCTCTCATACGCAAGTACTATTACTCCACTAAGGTACCTGTCATATGCAAGTAAGAGTTGTCACTACAACTTCTATTTACCACAAGCTCGACATAAGTACAAATCCTCATAGGCCTTGTCCTAATTGTATTGTATTTCATAGCATCTCCCCTAGTGACCTAATACATCTCTACATGCTAAGATTGATATAATGTATAGAACCCCCAAACTCCTGTTGCTAGGAGGAACGCCTGGGGTCCCTTACTGATAATGACTTGCATGTAGTGGTGTATTGGGATATTGACCTTGAACTATAATTTTAAACGCTGAGCTCTGGTCGCATGTTGTAATACGTCCATGCTTAGTAGCTCAACGCCTTTCTTTATGTGATACAGAGATGATGTATAGATCCCCCAAACTCCTGTTGCGAGGAGTGACGCCTGGGGCCTAATACTGAGTTGTCGCATAGAGAATCGCATTGAAATCCTTGCTAACCGCAGTTGTGGTTCACTCCATTCACCAGTGCTGTTACACCAACACTGTTGACTGTAGACACAGAGGCTGCTTGGTCTCTTTTAGTGGCCTGTGAGCATCTGCCTCTCCTTGGTGGCCTTCCGGACATGATGTATTTTTTGTTTTGCAACATCACACTACACTTTATTAGATACTGTGTACACTGCCTGAAGTGTGTTAGAAAGTGTCCAATGGCTGCACTGTATTGTATACAGTGTACACCACCAGAAGTGTAGTAGAATCTGTACACAGGAAGTGGTGTACACAGTATACAATACAGTGCAATTGTTTTCTACTGGGGAACTGTTTGGTGCCAGCATGTCATAATTATAAATAATGAAAAAACATAAAATAGGTTAGGGCATAGTTGTGTTTTAAAACATCAGATGTTAATAGGGTCACTCAGTAGTATATTAAACAGTTTGGTAAGATTAGAGCCCCTGCTGTAAGGGGTAGATCTAGAATAATTTTTGGCAAAGAAGTTTTCCCATTCCAAATAAATGAAACAAGGACACTGTTTATTTTCTGGAAGAACACTTTTAGAATGGCCGTACGTGTTTGTCAGAAAAAGCACAGGAATTTGGGTAGAAAGACCATTTTTCGGAGGTTCACACATCCCACTGGCTAAGGGGAAGGGGCAACCATGTGTTACATTTGTGATTCGGATGTTCCAATAACGGTTCTAGATTATCTTTGAAATAGTAGGATAGGTCATTATGTACCTCTTTACCTCTAAGGAGCCAATGATGCAATCATGTCCAACAGTGTTGTTCATCTTCCTTTAAAAAAGTAACTAGTTACAATTACAAGTTACTTGCCCGAAAATGTAAGTGAGTTAGTGACTCAGTTACTTTATTGGCACAGTAACTAGTTACTCGGAAAAGTAACTGATTTTTTTTTTTTTTTATATTCTACAATACAATTACGTTCTATAACATCTTTAATATCAAAGATGTTTATATTAACTGATTTAAGATTAAAAACACTATATACAGTATTTTAGAACATTTCGTATTTATTTGAACCCAATTCAATAGATTGCAGCGGCGCAGCCTGCCATAGATCATATGAATGGTATGCACAGAAACATAAAAAATAAAAAAATATTTAAACTAGAATTCAAGTGCAAAATTAAGACACACAAATGTAAACGTGGGTAAAAAGAAACAAAAATCTGGCCTTTAATTAGTGCGATTATCTGTATAATAGTGTTAAAAGAAACAAAGGAAAAACCTGGCCATTAGTGCAAATCTCTGTAGCTGTATATTCAGCCTACTAGTGAACAATAAACGGAAGTTTTGTTACTGTACTGATTCTGAATAGTTAAGAGTTGGAGAACACTATCCAAATCTTAACTATTCAATCAGTACATTAACAAAACTTCTGTTTATTGTGCACTAGTAGGCTGAATATACAGTTACAGAGATGTGTACTAATGGCCAGATTTTCCTTTGTTTCTTTTTAAACAATTATACAGATATAGATAATTAATTGCATTAATTAAAGGCCAGATTTTCCTTAGTTTCTTATACTAATAGGAGACAAAGGAAACTCTCGCCTTTATTAATTAGTGCAATTAACTGTATAATACTGCAGTGCACACTGAGCACAATAAACAGAACACTATCCAACTCTGAACTCCTCTCATCATCTAACTAAACCAGTGGTTGTAACGTAGGAGGAGAAGCTTTTCAAATTTTTGGTCTGACAGTCTGTTCCTCTTTGGAGAGAAGACAAGCTTGCCCAGGCTGAACAGTCTCTCAACAGGTGCACTAGATGGAGTAGCAGCATTGTAACGTAGCGAAATTTTCTTGATAAGAGAAAATCCACACAGAGAGTCAACATTTTGTGCTGAAGATCTTATATAGTCTGCCACCTGGTTTTCTGCTAAAGAGGTTGTTTCCTCCTCATCCTCTTCAAAGGAAAATAAATCGTTCTCTTTGGCTGAATCTGTGTGATGTTGTTGTGTAGATGTGCTGTTACCTTGTTGTGGTTCTTCAAGGACAATTATTCGGCACTCTGCCTCTGCAGCAAACTTGCCTTAGCCTTATCCTTTAACTCCTGTGACCGCAGCCAGCGAAGCTTGAATTTTGGAAGAGTTACGGCAGCAAGTATAGCCTCTTCATTTCCCAGGACATCAGCAAATCTGGTTTTGATAGACTGAAATAATAATCATAATTAGTAGCAGTTGTATTTAGTATTATGAGTACTACAGCAATGTTCACTTAATAAACAATAAAATATGACATTCAAGTTTTTACTGTGACTATGGTGTCAGGAAGGTCCCTCAGTATTTGCAGGCCACTTTGAAGGGCTTCTGTCTTTAACATTAATGTCTCAATTGTTGGTAGGAGTGTACCATGAAAACAATTCTCTTCTCCCTGAAGTATATCCAAGGCAACTGTAAGGGGCTTCATCGCAATACAGTACTCCTTTAAAAACTGTTGTTCCCTTTCCGTTATTGCTGGCAGTCCTAATTTGGAGGAAATGGTGTTAAGGTCTACCATGGATATTTCACAGATTCGAGCCAGGGCATCATAGAAGGAATTCCATCGTGTTGTACAAGCAGCTTTTTTGACACCAACTCATCAACTGTTTCAGTAGCCAAAGCTGATCGACTAGTCTTGTTCCATAGGGCAGTACATTTGGCAGTAGCACTTCTATAAACAGCCTTTGTTGCAGATTTTGACAGCAGCCACTTGTCAACATCTGTGCATGAAATCAGGTTCAGTGTGTGTGATGCACATCTCTTGTGGGGGGGCAAAGTGATCACATCACCATCAATATCATCACCTCTTGCATGTAGAGCATCATTAATGTCTGTAAAGGTCACCTCATCTTCGTCTTCCTCAGAATCACTTTCCTCAAGTGGCTGGTACCTTTTAAATGCTTTTACAAAATTTGAGCCATTATCAGTCACTGTTGCTGTGATTTTGTGTGTTATCCCATATGTTGAGTGTATATTGTCAAGCTCAACTGCTATGGCGTCATGACTATGATGCCCCTTAAACCGTCTGCAGGCAAGAGCTGCTTTCTCTCTTTCCAGGTTATTTGGATTGATCCAATGTGCTGTCACACCCCAGGTAACTTTTATTGTGGCAAGTCCAGATGTCTGCTGTAGTTGCAATGTACTGTAATTCCTCAAATGTTTTTTTGAGCTCAATCATCATGTTTTCGTATTCACTGTCCAAGAATTTAGCAAAAGTGTTTCGGCATGGGGCAACCCCCTTTCCTCCTCCTCGTAGTGGTATTTTAGAAAGGATAGCTCTGAATGACTCAGACACCACAGTGGACAGGGGGAGCATGTTTTCAACAACATACCTTGCAATCAATGTATTCAGCTCGGCTTGGTCACATGCTGACCAGAAAAATCGAGCGTTGCTTGTTTTAGGAGAGACGGTCCGGGTACTCCGCTAGCTGCATTCGGGGTTGGGTTAGCAGCAGCAGCAACAGGTGTCACGTTAGCATGTGTTGATGTGAGGTGCTTCAAAAGATTGGAGTTGCTTGAAGCAGATGTGGACAAAGTCTTTTTTCCTGAGCATAGCGTGCATGTTACATAAACATTCTTGCCTTTAATTTCAATCAAGGAGAAGTAGTCACGGTACTTCCAGTTTGAGAATGCTAACTTTGATCTTCCCCAGCTCGTCGCCATTGTTGCTGACGGCTGGTGGTGTGGCACTCCACTGGTGGGGGTACTGGCAGTGTGGTACGGTGGTACCTGACCGTGAT
Source organism: Rana kukunoris (assembly GCA_029574335.1). NCBI lineage: Eukaryota > Metazoa > Chordata > Amphibia > Anura > Ranidae > Rana > Rana kukunoris. The sequence goes on along the minus strand of CM056049.1, from coordinate 500,747,822 downwards.
CTGAGTCTGACTCCTTGATTCCTCTCTTGTATTTTTTTTGGGGGGGGGGGGGGGGTTGGGGTGCACCTAAATAAAAGCAAAAAAAAAAATGGGCGTGTCTTCTTTAAAATACATGGCAACTATGATATAGAATTTAAGGTTTATCATTCATATGCCTTTTTTTCTTTGGGTGACTTTTCTACTGCAGGGCATGTTTTTTTTAAATCTATACCAAACCTAGAAATCTAGAAAGGATTTTAAAGGTGGACCACATTCAAAAAAAAAAAAAAAAATATTGAGTACAGTGCTAGTGCTACTATGAGGCTCATGCCTCTCTTGTTTTTAAATAATGTTTGCTGCTAATTTTAAATGCAAGCCTTTAGTAGAAGTTGCAGTATATAATACAAGACAAAACCGCAATATTCTAAGCATTGTTTTACAGCTGGGATCCTATTTTTTCCTATCGATGGAAGTATTCTGTAACTTCTAACAAAGGCTTGCATTAAAATTAGCAGCAAACATTAGAAAAAGAAAGGCATGAGCCTCATAGCACTGTACTCAATATCTTTTTTTTATTTTATTTTTTTTGTATGTGGTCCTCCACTGGTCCACCTTAAAATCCTTTCTAGATTTCCAGGTTTGGTTTGTATGATATTATTGGTATAGTATCAGTCAGAACTCAGCCAGTAGCACAAAGTTCATATTTCGCCACACAGCCCATGCGCCTAAAGCGCCTTAGACTAGGCCGCCCCCCCCGTTCCAATCGGCTCCTCACCTGGGACCTGGCTGAGTGGCTGGTGGCTGCGCAGGGGGCAGGGACCACAGTCGGTCGGTCGGTGCTGCTGTCTGCTGGCTTGCGCAGGGCAGGGGCAGGGCCACAGTGTTGTCTGGTGAGGTGACTGCCTGGAACCCTATAATTCATGAAAGACACACAGGTTAATATTGGTGAATGATATCACCTCAAAAAATTACATTGTCTAATTGTAAAGCTTAAAATACTCCAATTATCTGTCTATAAATATATAAACAGGCTTATGGACAGATAATTGGAGTCCTTGAGCTTTACAATTACAATCAAGCAGCACTGCAGCCACAGTGTCAGCTCAGCCAGTAGGCTAGCACAAAGTTCATATTTTGCCACACCAGGCCTAAGGCGGCCTTAGACTAGGCCGCCCCCCCCAGTTCCAATCGGCTCCGTCCTCACCTGGGACCTGGCTGGTGGCTGGCTGCGCAGGGGCCACAGTCGGTCGGTCGGTCCGTCCGTGCTGCTGTCTGCTGGCTTGCGCAGGGCAGGGGCAGGGCCACAGTGTTGCCTGGTGAGTGGTGAGGTGACTGCCTGTGCCTGGAACTCTATAATCCATGAAAGATACACAGGTTAATATTGGTGAATTATATTACCTCAAAAAAAAATTACATTGCCTAATTGTAAAGCTTAAAATACTCCAATTATCTGTCTATAAATATATAGCAGGCTTACAGATAATTGGAGTCCTTAAGCTTTACAATTACAATCAAGCAGCAGCAGCAGTCACAGTGTCAGCCAGTAGGCTAGCACAAAGTTCATATTTTGCCACACCAGGCCTAAGGCGTGGCAAAATATGAACACTGTGCTACTGCCTGAGCTGAGAGTGACTGTCTGACAATGCCTTGCTGGCTGGCTAGTGGCTACTGCTGATTTTAATTGTAAAGTAAAGTAAGCTTAGTACTCTAATTACTCCAATTATTATCTGACTGTCAGTGTCACTAAGCCTATATTTAACTACAGTTAAAATTGGAGTCTAAGCAACAGACAGTTCCCCAGTCTTTTCAACTTGAACAACTGCTCATGAAGTATAAAAAAGGACCAGTGTATGTGTGTGTCACACCGACACCGTGTGACCAACTGCTGAGTGCTGACCACCTGAGCGCATTACGGTGCTGCCCGGTGCACCTCACCTCCTCCTGTCTGCTGGCAGGGCCACAGTGCTTCACTTGCTGCCTGGTTCGGTTCCACTCTGGCTAGGCCTCAGGCCTGAGGCCTTGGTCCGGACTCAGGTCCGTGGTGGAGCGGAGCCTCCGCGGGGGATGGGTCACTCGGGTCGGGTGTGATCGTCGGCGGGCTCACACGCTCTGCTGCTCACTGTGCTCAGTCAGTTGCCGAGTGAAGTCACGACGCGAGTGTCACACCTCACGCGGGTCTGACCGTCTCAGACTGCAGACGGCCGCGGGCGGGACCCGGGAGACTCCAGGGGGCGCGTCGCATGCGCCAAGTGAAGCCACTTCTGCCACTGTGATTGGGTGGGTGACTGTCTGTCAACTCATCATCATCATCACATGCATCGATGTCAAAAAAATTAATGATTGGTCGCCGGCAGGCATGTGACTCTCTCAGTGTGGGTGGCGCTGGCAGTGCCAGGCCAGCGCCACCCACACTGAGAGTCACATGCCCACCGGCGACCAATCATAATTTTTTTGCATGTGATGATGATTGATGATGACACAGTCAGTCACTGAGTCACGACACTCACACCCACCCAATCACAACCGGTCCGTCAATGCCATCCCGCCGGCCCTGAGGTGTAAGTAACGAGGTAACGGAGCAAATGTAACGGCAACGGCGCTCTCGCTGGGGTAAAAGTAATCAGGTAGATTACTAGTTACCCCTTGCCGGGCAATCGTTACGTAACGGCGTTTATTTAAACGCCGTTACTTACAACACTGGTTGTCAGTCTTAGAGCCAATGAGAAACAGGCTGGGGAAAGATCGCACTCATGTGGTTGGAATCTGCCCAGAACCCTGGACAAGCAACTGGCTCATTCTCTCAGTGAGCCACTGAGAGCCTTAGCCAGCTGATCCCACCCCCTCTACAGCCCAGCGATCCAGTGAACATGGGGGGGAGCAGAGCAGATAGCAGAGAACCAAGAGATCAGTGGTGTTTGATCGCTCATTTCTAAGTCTTATGCCGCGTACACACGGTCGTTTTTTGTGATGAAAAAAAAAACAACGTTTTTTAAAACGTCATTTAAATTGATCGTGTGTGGGCAAAACGTCGTTTTTTGTCTTCAAAAAAACGACCAAAAAAAAATTCCAACATGTTTGAATTTTTTGTGTCGTTTTTCAAAACGTCGTTTTTTGTTTCACAAAAAGTCACCGTGTGTAGCAAAAACGTCGTTCAAAACGAAGTTTTTCAACCCGCGCATGCCCAGAAGCTAGTTATGAAGCGAGCTTCAATGGAAAAGAGTGGTGAACGTAACCTTGCTTTTTGTGAAAAAACGATGGTGTGTATGCAAAATTGTCTTTGAAAAGTGACGTTTCAAAAACGTCGTTTTTACTTCACAGAAAACGTCGGTTTTTTTTCATCGCAAAAAACGACCGTGTGTACGCGGCATTAGAACCTGCGGGGGACAAATGCAGCATTGTACTGATGCTGCATCCAACTAGGTAAGTTTGATTCTTAAAAAAAAAAAAAAATCATATTTCTTTTTTTTTATTCCACAATATCATATTTTTTATTTTTATAAATGTTATAACTTTCTTTTAAAATGTTTTTTTTTTTTTTTTGCATTTCACTTTGTTTTTTCTTCTTGGGAAGTGGATCTGATCCGTAAAGATCTGACCAAGCATAGCACTGGATGTCAGTTGTTATACTCAACCACAAGTTCCAGTGCTTACCCCTGCCAGGACCTGTAGGAGCCACTGATTCCTGCCGCAACTGCTTTAAAATGGCACTGGGACAATTAGACACTATCTTAGTGCCTTTTTAAAGCAATGCTGGGGACTCAAGTGGTTAAGAATAAAATATTATTTCTCACTTTAACAGGCTCTCTCCAGCCCTGCGATTGGTCCCCCACAGTCCGTATGTTGCTACTAGCTCCCGACGCATTTCAGCCTCTAAAAGTATACAAAAGACACAAGCACCCTAGTTGCAAATGTAAACAGTGTATATGTTACTTATCTATGGCGAACCTGAGCTTGGGATAATGTACACAACTGTCTTGATGGAATTAACTTAACATCAGAAGCCCCCCTTTACATTAATGGCACCCCCTGTTACATCAGAGCCCTCCTTTACATGAGAGTCTACCATCAAATCAGTGGCCCCCTTCATGTCAGAGTCATCCTTTAATGTCAGAGGATCCCCATCACACAACTAGGTCCCCTGACCCAGGCAGCACCCTGGTTTAGAAATACTATCCTAAACAAAATGAGCAATTAACCCTCTGGTCAGCACTCCTGTACAAATGCTCTGACATTAGTACAGCAATCTCCCCCCAGCTGAGCTGTTGTGTTCTGACAGGGGAACACTCCGGTCAGCGCTCTCAGCCATTGGCTGAGAGCGCTGAATGGGAAGCAGGTCGGCTGCTGATTTTCCAGCATGCTTATCTGACAGAAGCCATACATTTGGCCAGCTTCTGTTGGACTGGCTGGCATACACACAGGCCGAATGTCGGTCAGTTTGTATTGACCTGGCTGATGTCGTCTGGTATTTGGCCTCTGTGTGCTGGGCTTTGAAGAACAAATTTTGATTTACACATCTGGTATTTCCTATTCATCAGCTGCAGCTGTATATGTACTGCAATATACAGTAAGCAGTAGCATCTGAGAGCAAGCTTCCCATTAGTGCATTCTGTTCATGGACAGTAAATATGATGTAATAGCTAGTTTGTGTCCACAATACAAAGATGTGGAACGCTGTCAGAGATAATCATTATTTCCTGTTATGAGCCCATGATTTTATAGAACATTTTCTTCCCAGCAGAGTCTCTAGAAACAATAGCAGACAGCTGCAAGTAGCTTTCTACCGCACTCATCTAAAACTGTACTTTATGTTTTGCTTTAGAGTCCTTGAAATTTTCACATGTTCACTGAACCTTATCCAGCCTTTACCAGTTCTGATTTACAAAACAGCAAAGCTACAGTTTTTTTTTCTTCTTTGTCAGCTATTAACTTTTTGGGAAAGGGTATGGGGAAGGCTACAGGACTAATATGGCACAAGTTGGTTGTGCTGATAAAACAGATATTGAATTCACAATATTAATGTGTTTACAATACATAAAGGAGACACTCAAGGAAAAGCAACTCTTCAAGATCCAAAACTGTGCCTATGGTTCCCAAAATTGTAAAGTATTTTTATTTTATCTTAAAGGTCCCTGCTGGTATACTATTATGCCATGGTATCAGTCCAGTGTTGGCCAGCAAGTTGGCAATAAAAAGGTGACCAGCCTGACTATATCATATTAGGGCATGCTGATTGGTCAATGTAGAGTTTAAGAGGCCCTGCACCTGGCATGTGCTTCTTAGCAAGGTGGGCCACCCTTCACTGCCTGAAAGGGCATGCAGGCAGTTGGGCCAAAGCCTAATATTAATCAGTTTTTCTGGAAGGCCCAGCTACTCTGGGGAGCCCCTTTCTGATTGCTACCAGAGCGGTGCAGTACCAGTGAGGTGGCTCTTTTTCCTCGGACCTTGGATCCCTCCAGCTGTTCACCTGTGTAACCAGAGCAATTTCTGGACGAGGCTATTCATGATGATAATCGCAAGGAACTGTTTCTGTTCTGTACTGTTTTACTGAAGTAGTGGTTCTTATCCAAACTCTCTGTTGTACAAAACCTTATCTCATGGTCTTTGGCATCCTGTTTTGCCTTAATAATTCTTTGCATTTTTTGTTAGTTACTTTCTGTCTGATCAGTTGAGCAATTACCTATTTTGGTAAAAAGTAACTAGCACAAAAGACTTATGCGCCACTTACCTGATTGGACTGAAATGACGAGGCAGGCCTCTCTTGTATCTTCAGCCCAGGTCCCACTGAAGATGGAACAGAGGGTACCGAGGCACAGGAATAACATTAGTGCCAGCAAGTGTTGGTAGGAGTGCTTGCAGCAGGTGATGTGGTCCCAGGCAAGGCTTGTCAGAGCTCCCAGCAGACTTGAGACAGGAACTCACTGCAGTGAGCATAGATGATACAGATATCAGCCAGGTAGGCACTCAAACTAGATGTGGGAACAGAGACAGGAACAGAAGCATGGTCACAGGCATAGCTGAGGTCAGCAGCAGGTAGGCATCGAGGTAAAGAATCATAAGGCAAGACATGGTCAGGAACGGAGTCGGGGCCAGAAACTGGCAACAAGGCAGAATCAGGATCCAAGTTCAGGTGGGAGGAAAGCCAGGTCAACAACAAGGGAACAAACAGAGAAGCAGCAGGATTCAGGGAATAGCTCGTCTAGTGCCAACATGTGCGCATTCCTGTGATCATTTGCACATCTGTTCAGTAGTCTGCTATGAATTCTGTGCTCATGTGCATTTCTGCAAAGCAAGTGTCAGATAGGCATTCTCTGAAATTATGTTTCAAAAGTCTACAATAGCTCTTGTTTGCAAATATCAAAATAAAAAAAACTGGTCATTTATAAAGCTCACAGTACCCTTTTAGACTTCTGAAATATAAGTCCCTTGTACTGATTGCTTTCTTCTTAGCATGGACTATGACCCCGCACATGTAAACAGGGTTGTTATCATTGTATATTGCAGATGCAGAAGGAGGTAAGTGAACCATTTCTGTGGTCTGACATTGTTACGGACCTCAGCTTTGTCTTAGTCCAAGTGCTCCACACTCCAGGGTCTGTTATCCCAGAAAACCCATCTTTGCCTATGTTCATGGTAGAGCTTCAATGGTCACCAAAGGCATTGTGGGAATCATTTTACTTTGGGTTTATTCAGTGCATGTTCCCCCTCCTCTGCTAATTTAATCATATTATACATAAGGGTCAGTGTATATATGCATGTGCTTTGCTTCTGACATTGTGAAGTATTTCTAAAGGATCTGGAACACTGTGTTTGACCTGGATCTTATGCAGCATTATATATGCAATTGTGACAGATAATAAAGAAGCAATGCTTCTATGTATAGAAAGGGTGGATGCCTAATGCGTATTATTGTTTGATTATCTTGAAACCTTTCCTGAAAGAATGAGAAGGCTGCCATCTCTGACCTTGTTCTGAAAAATGTCTAAGGACTTGCAAAGCTAAAATCAACTTACTAAAAACAGCACTGGAGGCACCCTATTTTTTAGCTTCCCTATTTCCCCCCTGGAATCTGGGGTCACCACCCGTTCTGCCCTTATTATTCCATCATAAATTATTATCTGAATTCCATGTTAACAGACTTTCACTGCTAAAATACTGCCTGACTTCAGAAAATATTTTTGTAAAGATTGTCAATTTTTTTTTTTTTTTAAACGCTTAGCAGTATCTTACCACATACTTGGGTGTGGTAAGATACCGCTCTGTGAATGGAGCCCATTATGTTTTATGTGTAAACTACTCATTCCATCACCTCTTATATAATGAAGAGGAAAAACAGCCATGGCTGAAGTTCACTTTAGGCAGAAACCATGGATTCCTCCATAGATACAGTGGAGAAGTAAACATAGCCACGCAGGTACAGGAAGGGGTTGATTTACTAAAATTTGAGAGTGCAAAATATGGTGCAGCTCTGCATGGAAACCAATCAGCTTCCAGTTTATTTTTTTTGTCAAAACTTAATTGAACAAGCTTAAGTTAGAAGCTGATTGGCTATAAAGCACAGCTGCACCAGATTTTGCTCTCTTCAGTTTTTTTAAATGAACCCCAAAGTGTGTTTTCAGGATTACCAGGTGAAACTAAGGCCTCATGCACACTGGATGTTAAAAAAAAAAAAAATATTGTAACAATAGCATTTTCCAGTGTTTTTTTAGCAGTTTTTGGTGATTTTCTAGCTGTAGCCTTGTTTCGTTTTTTTTTTTTTTTTTTTAGCAAAGCTATACTTTTATAAACCTTATGGCTCAAAATCGCTAATAATCTCAGAATAGCGAAATTTTTCAATGCTTTTTGGCATTTTTAGGCTTTTTTTTAGCTTTTCTCAGTTAGAGCGTTTTTTACAGCTAAAAAATCTGCTGATAACAGCCTAGGTGTGCATGGACACATAGGATAACATGCTGGGGAGTTTATTGACTGCAGAAAAGAATGTCAAAAGCCAAAAACAGCAGCTGCAAAAATGTCCAGTGTAAAGATGCCTAAAGGGAACAAGCCCAAAAGAGTTCAACTAAGGCAGCCCCCCCCCCCCCCCACCTCTTAGGCCTCATGCACACTGGACGTTAAAATAACATTATAAAAACACCAGTAGCCTGAATACTTGACCGATTCTGGATTTGAGAAAATATTTTTACCACTCTTTTTTTTTTCTCTTTCTTTTTCCTTTATTGATATGTCTTTGTATATCTCAAAAGCTCATAATACTATACAATCGCAACCACCTATAATTATCCCTATTCTTATCCCTCCCCCTAAGATTTTTAATTATTTGCTACTTGTACACAGATTTTTTTTATTATTCTCATACTTATGCTCTTCTACAGTATTGTCTGTTGTATGTTTACACCTGTTTTAAACATATTGCTTTATGTTGATACTATACATGTACTTATATATATGTCTAAAAACCAATAAACATATTTAAAATAAAATAAAACGCCACTAGCTTTGCAGTGAGTTTTTCAATGTTTTCAAAGTTTTTGCAATAGCGTTTCTTAGCGCTTTTTTACGTTTTCGTTTTCAAAGGGTCAAAAAGTTCAAAAACACTGGTGAGCCGTGTTTTTGAGCATTTATTTGCGTTTATTAGCATTTATTGACATTAGAGCATTTTTACAGCTGAAAAACTTCTCTCCGAATCCACTAGTTTTTTTTTTTTTTAAAAGCCAACAAACGCCCCAGCCAAAAACTGCTGATAACAGCCTGGACATATAGGATAACATGATGGGGAGTTTACTGTAGAAAAAAACATCTGAAGCCAAAAACAGCTGCTGTAAAAATGTCCAAAAATGTCCAGTGTGCATGAGGCCTAAGGATTGGTAGGCTGCAAAAAAATCCTTACCTGTTTTCAAGTTAAGATGTGTTTTAAGTCCAATGCCAACTACTAAAAAATGAAATGTGCATAAATAGTAAAACTACACGAGCAACAACTTAGCTTTCTTTGCTTCATTTTTTATTAAACGTCGCTCTGTAGCTTTTCATTTCCAATGATGTAGACAGTGTGCTGTTATTTCGTTTCATAGATGTGTCATTCTAAAAGTTCATATTCAACAACATCTGTGTATACATTCTGTATTTTCCCCGTGAAAGCCTTGTGTTACATAATAATACCCCTGCATGATTAAAAAGATGTGAAAACTGAGCTCTGACAGTTTTAGCGGAGATAAAATGAACTGCATAGAAAGAGAGACAACTTACTGACTTCAAAGCATTTGCTTTCAGTGAAAATATAAAACATGTTACTTCCCTAATGATTTATCTCTGGAGTACTGCTTGCTACATCTAATACGGCCTGCACATTTTCATATTTTAATTAGTTTATTATTCTGCTTTACAGGAAAAAGAATAATCAAACACATTAAACTTATTCTGAAAAGGCAGCATGTCTACCGCAGGAGCACTTTGTGTCTTCAAATTCTATTCCAGACAGAGATTTTAACTCTTATTACACTGCCATTTCCCTAACAACTTAGTTGCTATTCATGTATGAAAATGTAAGTCAGATATCCACTTTCTTCCTATTATTAGACAAAGCTAGAACATGTAGGCACACAATCGAGATCATCCTCTATACATTCCCATTTTACACAAGCCATTCTCAAGCACTTATTCTGTCCCTTGGGTCTGCTTTGTAATTAGGCACCAGGGCCATCTCAACAAAATGTGGACAGAAAGTAAATCCGTACTTTATTTTACATTTTAAATTCAACTTAAAGTGACACTAAACAATATATTTTTTCTTTAAAAAAAAATCGACTACTTCATGGTCTTACTTAAAGTCGAACATAACATAACTCTCATGGATGGGTGAGTTTTCTTTGAATACCAAAAACAAATTAAATCATGTTTTTGTTTTGTGGTGTTGAGATACAGTGTAGATCTACTTTATTTCCATTTTTGCAGTCAAATTTGGGAAAACCCAACTATATGTTTGTTATGTGTTTCCATTCATACGGTATAGATGTTTCTAATGATGCCCATGATGCCTAATGATGCCCATTTATGCTTCCATTTGTTATCCAATCAATGCGCAATTCCATCTAAATGATTGGTTTAGCAAATAACTGAATAACCATAACTTCCCTTCTGATTGATTTAGACTCAATCTAAGTTGATGAGGATGGAACATTCTTAATCACTTTGCATTGTTTGATGCATTGAGATACTCATGTTCATGAATATGCCCCTTTTTCAATCAATCAGATCATGTGATCAATAACTTATGATTGGAACTTATGATTTTATCTTAGCTATTAATATAAATCCACTTCCACTTGTGTGGTATACTGTATATCGAATGGGATGTCAAATATAGATTGATTATTCCTATTGGAACTGATCAATCAGAAAAGAAATTGATCATTTATCAAACTATGAATAGCCACCATAAAGAAAGGGTGTCATGACTGATTCTTAAGCTGGTCGAAGATTTATTTATTTTTTGTTCAGCCAGTGGCTGAACAAATAAAAAAAGCAAATGGATTCCTCCATCCAAACAAGCAAAGAGGATGGAGAAATCCTCCCTGCTTCAACATTGTATTTTGACAGTGGGACTCTCCACCATTGGCTTCCAGCAGGGCTGCTGTTAGAAATCATGGGGCCCCATACAGGCTTCCTGACTGGGCTCCCCTAACTCCACCTACACCCCACCCACCCCCAGGGTGCAGTAAACACAATGACACTAATTATCTGCCTACTCCCTGAAAATGAGAAAAGTCCCTCCCTTTCTCCAACCTCCTGAGCCCCCCTGTTGACCTAATGGGGGCCCAGGGAAATTAAATGTTATCCCTGGTAAGCAAGTAGGAGGGGATGTGGTCTAGTCAAATCAATGTATTTGTTTAGGCAGAAATTAACAATAAAGCTGCCTCAGGCCCCCCTGTTTAGCATATAATGCCCGGGCCCAGTACTACAACACCAGTTGTACTGCCTTATCAGATGCTTCTTTTGGACAGGATGATGGCCAGATGGGTCAAAAGTTGACCAGTTTCTGTTGAACCGGCTAATACTGGACGATATTGAGCCCCTGTCTATCAGGCTTAAAATTGGCAGACTTACAGTGTCCTGCCCCTACACAAAGTGAGCTCTACCCCATTATTCTACAATGCAGGAGGGTGGTTTATAAATTGTTAGACATGTGCATTCGTTTTCATTAGAATGCATTTTCGTCCGAAAATCAGTTTTTTTCGTTATCGTTTTAACAAACGATAAAGAAAGTGCAAGAAACGAAAACCGAAAGATCCGACATAAAAAATGCTTTATTTTCGTTTTCGTTGCGGTAAAAATTCGATATAGAAAGATTCGACATTATAGGGAAAAGATTTGACATCATAGAGAAAAGATTCAACATTATAGAGAAAAGATTCGACACTATAGAAAAAATAGATTTGACATTACAGAGAATAGATTTCGATTTATGAGAAAATAGATTCGACATTATAGAGAATAGATTCGACATTATTACTAGTCATACAACAATAGAATTCTTGTAGGCGGAGTATTCGAACGCAAATGTACGATTCAACGTAAGATTATTCTTTGACCATTCGACAGCAACCAAAAAGATTCGACGTTCCGTCGAATAATCTTTTGACCATTCGAGTATTATTGGATTTTCGGACGAAAGCTATTCCCCAACGAAAAACAAAATAAATCAAAACGATTTTCGGGAGTAACTAAATAAATTTATTTTCCAAACTAAAACGAAAAAACGAAACAAAATATTCCAGTCTGCACATGTCTATAAATTGTAACCCTTTTGTTAGGACAGGCAATGTTCAATTACAGCTGAACATAAAAAATTGCAAACGCAGTACTGACAGTGTTAATTATGGTACACATTACTCTACAGCCCCCTCCTATACATCAAAAAGGAGGGACAGCATGAAAAGAATGGCCCAGATTCAGGTACATCTGCGCATTATTGCACCGGCGTAGCGCACCGCCTTTACGTTAGACTTGCGCAATTTTGCCGCGTAATCACCCTATTCTCGTAGCTTTTGCGCAGGAAATTGCGCATGCCTAACGTTTTTTGAGAGGCGTAAGGAGGAGTAATACAAATTGGGAAGGACGTGGGCGTGTTACATTGAAATGAGCCGTGACCCCATGCAAATGAAGGGCCGGCCGGCTCGCGCATGCGCGCTTGAAGCATACCATGTCAGCTCCGCTGTGCGCATGCTCACAACTCGGGAGAGGCGCAATCAGTGAAATTGGAAATGGACTAGGGCAACGTTGTGAACTACGCAAACAGCATAAATAGACACACACAAACGCACTTGCTTTGCAAAAGTACATCCCTTTGTCCCTTCCCATTTAACCAAGTGCTTTTGTCCTGTTGTTCGTTGCGGTGTGTTTTGTAGTTGTCAGATTAGTGATCAAGTGTTTGTTAGTAGATTTTTGAAAGTGGTTTTTGATAAGTGTTTGAGAGACTGTTCGTTTGATTGATATATTTGTGTTTGTTTCTTTTCCTGCTGTATTTTTGTTTTGTTTTTTTTGTGACTGTTTATTGCTGAGTATTTTTCTCTCTGTGTGTGTGTTTTTGCCTGATTGGTTGTGCTTGTTTGTGTGCGTGAATTTTGTTGACTGGGACTGATTTTTTTTGGAAGGATGACTGAGAGAAAACGAAAGCTGAATTTTACAGTTGTGGAAAAACAAATTCTTGCCCGGGCCATTAGCGAGTATGGGCGTTACCTCCACGGCCCAGAGAGTGCCAACACCACCCCGGCCAGGAGGAGGGAGATTTTGGATAGGATCACTGAGCAGGTCAATTCAGCGGGGCAGGGGGAGACACGGACCCGTCTGGGATTGACAAAAAAATCAATGACCTCCGGCGTCTGGTCAAACAGAAGATGGCCAGAATGCATGCCCATGCCAGGAGCACAGGAGGGGGCCCACCATGCCGTATTAGGCTGACAGCGGAGGAGCGTGCGGTGGCCCTGACCTTTCATCGGCATGAAGTTGAGGGCCTGAGGGCCTGCCCTTTGATTTAAGTCCGGAGACCGTGGTGCCAGGTAAGTTTTTTTTTAATATCAGGTGTGTAGCATGTGTGGGGGAGGGGGTGAAAGGGAATATGTGGCAAGTGTGTGGATCCTCCAACCTGTGAATGTTTTGTGTCATCCACAGATGTGCAGGAGGGTGCAGGGCCATCTGGCCTGACCGCACCAACCCCAGGACAGAAGCCTAATGAGGCCCCCCCAACAAGGCCGGAGTCCGCGGAGGAGGTTCAAGAGGAGCAGGAGAATCATGAGGAGGAGGAGAATCATGAGGAGGAGGAGTCCATGTCAGGCACTGGACGTTTGTCTTTTGAGGACTCTTCCCCTCTGGCTGGCAGCAGGCAGGCCTCCCTAAGGGGAGCCCCCCCCCCCTCCTCCCCCAACATGGCTCCCCTCACAAGGGCCTCCCCTTCTCCCCGGCCACAAGCATCAGCTGGAGGCAGGATGTCATCCCAGACCACCAGGGGGGTGGCCGATCTCCTGCCCGCCACTCTGAGAAGGGACCAGTTCCTCCAGACCCGCCATCTGGGACAGGTCAGCCAGACATTGGTGCGGATGGAGGAGAGCCTGTCCTCCATCAAGGATACGCTGGGGAACCTGGACTCCCACTCCCGGGCTTTCACAACCTGCCTAAACGAACTGCAGACGACATCAGCAGGCGTTGGGCAGGATGTGAGGGCCCTTACCCAACACGGCAACACTTGGTGCTGCCCTGGACAGAATAGCCGTGGCCTTGGAGGGCAGGCCGCCAGGTGGGCAGAGATCAGGGGCTGCTCCTCCTTCCCCGGTTTTACCCCTTCCCCATGAGTCTCCCCTGAGAATCCGGGGCCGTGGCCGTGGCCTGGAAATTTTTTGCTTTTGCAGGTATTTTTTTTTTTTTTGTGTTGTGAATGCTGTGTGAATGTGGGGGTGACATTCCTGATGGAAAAGGGGTGTCACCCTCAATTTTGGTGGAGAAGGGTTCCCCAGGACCAGGGAGAAGTGATCCCCAGGTCAGTGTGAATGGTGTATGAATGTACAGTGACATAATTGGAGCCTTGGCGTGGCGTTGCTGCTCACAAGTCCTGCATGGTGGACTGGTGCCAATCCAATTTGATGTGGATGTGGTGTGTGTGTGCTAGGGACCACAGTGTTGTGCATGCATGCATTCTCATTGTGCCATGATTAATGTGTGTGTTTAATGTGCAAAGATGCCCAATGTGAGTTGTCTCCTGGCTGCTCTTCCCTCAGAAGACGGGGTAGCCTCGGTTAGGGGGGGATTGTCTGGTTCAGGGGTCAGGTCATCACGTAGGTCAATCTGCAGGCCCTTTCTTACTGCGAAGTTGTGCAGCATGCAACATGCACCGATGATCTGGCACACGAAGTTTGGGGAATACAAGAGGATACCCCCAGACTTATCCAGGCATCGGAAACGTGACTTTAGGAGGCCAAAGGTGCGCTCCACCACTGCTCGTGTTTGGGCATGTGCTTGATTGTATCTTTCCTCTCCTGGGGTTTGGGGGTTCCGGATAGGAGTCATGAGATGGGGTCCCAGTGGATATGCAGAGTCACCTGTAAGGGAAAAGACAGGAGGATGTTAGTCATGCATGTGCCCCTTGTGATGTGCATCATGGGAGGGGATAGTCATGCCTGCCACCCATGTCACTCACCAACCAGCCAGGTGTCCCCATACACGTTCTGGTCGAATTCCAATCGGATGTGGCATTGATTGTATATGTAGCTGTCATGGCTGGACCCTGGGTGTTTGGCACGGACGTGCCATATGAGGCCTTGGGCATCGACTATCACCTGTACATTGATGGAATGCCAATGCTTCCGATTGCGGTACATGTGCTCTGTCTCCTGGGGGGGCTGGAGTGCCACATGTGTGCAATCAATGGCCCCCACAGTGCGTGGGAATCTGGCAATTCTGTAGAAATCTGTCATTGCCTTCAGCCGCAGGTCCTCAGTGGTGGGTTTGATGATTTGGTTGGCCATGTGTCTGAGAATTGCAGGACAACCTGGTGAACACATCTGCTCATGGAGGATTGTGACATCCCAGCCACCACTCCACTTGTACGCTGAAAAGAGCCACTGGCAAGGAAATGGAGTGTTGCCAGTACCTTGACCAGTGGCTGCACTGCATGTGAGCGGTGTGTTGGGCTGGTGATGTCCTCCTGCAGGGTTGTGGTTAATTCCAGGATGACATGAGCGGTGAATCTGAAGATGCGATACACCTCAGAATCACTCATGCCAAACAGGTCTATGCGGGTGCGGTATATCCTCTCCCGTGCCATCCTCCGTGCCATCCTCCGTGCCCTCATCCTTCTTTGTTCATCTAAAGTCAGTAGTATAGCTATGCGCGACGATGCCCCTCGCATGTTGGCATACAGATTGTTGTGCAACACGTGTGACTGCTGAGCTCCTCACTAACAGTGTTGCTTTATCTAACAAGTAGACTTTTTTTCTCTTTTTAGACCAGCTTTTATCAGCTCTAATTTTAGACAGGACATTTTGCTGTTGCGCACACTGCGTCGCCTGCGCAGCCCCAACGTTGTTTTGTGGATCCCCATAAGTCCCTCATTAGCATATTTGACTAGCAAATCAATGGTGTGTCTAGCGCACTTTTGCGCGGACGGATGCGCCAGTCTAACGAAATTACGCGGGACAAAAAAAAGTAGATTTTTGGCGTATCTCGTTCTGGGGAATGCCGCGCATCGAAACGCACGCGCACATTTAGACTTACGCACGGCATCTCCTGTTACGCAGGCGTAATCGCTCTGTGAATCTGGGCCAATGTTTTTTTTTGGGACTTTAAATGAGATGCGTTTAAAAGCAAACAGTAAGTATAAATAAATAAAGTTGTATACGTAATAACCAGGCTCACACTTACCACCCAAACAGCAGGCCAAATTTAACTGTCTAACTGTATATGTTAAAAGCAGAGGATTGGTTGCACACATTTGCAAATATATGGTTAAGCTACACGCCTCGCCAAGGCTCCCTGCATTCTGTAGTCCTAACTAAACATTTAAAGTCTCCTCAATGGATGCATATAAATACTGATTAGTGGATGGAGGGCAGGTGACTAGGAGTGTGTCACTGCCTCCATCTAGGATTGGTATAGTAGTAAAAAGGAAAGGAAAAGGAGGGATAGCATGAATGTAGCCACCCTCTAACAGAAAGTCGGACCATTACAACAAACAATAAATAAAGAATTTGGAGATTTGGAGCAGGTTGAGAGCAATAAAAGGTTATTTTTCAGTTAACTGGAGATTTGTAATGGGCAAAAACACCCCAAACCTACCCAGGTGCAAAAAAAGGGAGACACTGTGAAATTGACAAAAAAAAAAAAAAATGGGCAAGGAGTGATAAACAAATGAAGGAAGTCTTTTTAGTCCTTAAGAAAAGTCAATAAAAGTCACTGTGTCTTGAAGTTCACAATATGGCAGCATCCCCAATCTCTCTTCCAAGCAGGATTTGGAGCGGCTCCCACCAGCAAACCATGTATAAACAGAGGAAAGAAAGAGAGAAAAACAACACTACCTAAGTATTGAAACATATTGGTAAAAGGAAAATCAACAAATATGCACACACGTTTAAAAGACAATAAACTATTTATCAATAGGTCTTCAGCAGCTGGCAACCATCCAGGTGGTCAATGGTGAGCAAGCCACTCCACATGGATGTAATATAAGGTGCTTAGAACAGGCAACTTTTGTCAAACCTTTAACAAAGGGGGCCACACCCCCCAAAACGCATAACCACACCCATCATTATCACACATGACATTATCATGGCCATTTTGTGGGCCTGCCACTCTTCCCTGATGTTCACAGTGGTTTTTATCCATGTGATATACACACTCAGTCTGCTGCTGCTGCTTGCTCTTCCTGGTGTTTTCCTCGTCAACTTCCTTGCATCACATCCACGTGGAAGGGCTTGCTCACCATTGCCACTTGCTGAAAAACCTATTGATATGCTTTTGAGTGTCTTTTTAAACATGAGTGCATTATTATTATTTTCATTTTAGCAATATGTTTTAATAAATGCTACAATTACGGTGGGGAAAATAATTATTTAAACCCCTGCAGATTTTGTAAGTTTGCCCACTTACAAAGAAATTAAGGGGATATCATTTTTTATCATAGGTGTATTTTAAATAATAGAGACATAATATCAATCATAAATCCTGACAAAACACATGATACAAATGTTATAAATTGAGTTGCAGTTCAGTGAGTAAACTAAGTATTTGATCCACATGCAAAACATGACTTAGCAGTTAGCACTTGTTGGAGAAACCCTTGTTGGCAAGCACAGGGTTAAGATGTTTCTGATTAGGTATAAATAGCAGGTGATGGCGCCTACTAAGATAAATATATATATATATAGGTGCAAAAACAAGTGAAAGTACTGTGGCCAAAATTAATGTGCTGAAAAGTGCAAATCCTTGTAGTGATGCCAGTAGTTTTGATATTATATATAATAAAACAATATGTGAAAAATAAATTGATGATAATAATAATAGTCCATATAATCCAATCAAGTCCAATTTCCAATCTTACTATGTGCTATAATGTAATCAAAATTATTCCATATAAATAAGTGATAAATTCTTCAAAAATAAATTAATGATAATAATAATCCAAGAAAAAGTCCAAAATGCAAAAAAAATGCAAAAAATTATTTTCAAGATTGCTTCATACAAAATAAAGTTATAAGTGCACTCATGCAA